>JAVGWX010000013.1:50684964-50891803 GCA_036924085.1 Ariolimax columbianus
TCGATCTGGTTCGATGACTCCTATTTACCGTACACGCTCGCGCTCCTGGCCATGAACGAAACAAAGCGGGTCAGGTTTGTCTTAAAGAAACACCGATAAAAGCCTCGGTGTCTGACGTATGTTTCACCCCGGCATCCACCGAGGCTCACTGTGCACACATTAGCCTATCTGTACGGTTCTTAGTGGGGTCTCAGGAATAAAGAATAGGTCCACCGTTTCCGTCTTAGCATGGCCGAGCTTAGTTCTTCGCTCTTGACTGAATCTTAAAGAGACCTTAGTATTTGGAGACTGGCTTCACCAACAAATCCATGAGAACGATTATTGGCCTGCGCAAGTTTGAGAAGGTTGCAAACAAAAGCTTATGAAGGGGAACAGGACAAAAGGCAAAGGGAACATGGAGGACTAGGGAAAAGGTGTGGTGTTGGGCAGGCTTTACACTCTGCGGAGTGGGGGAAGGGAGGGCTTTTGGGTTAGTTAGTGTAAAAGTTGCCGTAATGCACATCCAAGTAGTAAGCAAAGCCGGCAACGAATCCGACCTTACTTTCGTTGCACTAACGCGGCTGTGGCAAATGACCTGCACCTGGCGCCATATTCCACAACCCCCCCCCCCCCCCCCCCCAGTCAATTTGGGTGCCATCTTAAACTTTGGGTAAGGCAAACACTACAGAAACGTCTGACAGGGCAGGTCCTCCATTAAGTACGCCAGATGCAGGACATACCGGCCGTGGACATGTCTCGAACTTCGGTGAGGCCTCGCCCAGGGAGATGTCCTGTTTAAACAGCGCATACCGAGCAAGACCCATGTCTGCTCTAGGAAGATACGATGCTGAAGACGGAGGCAACCAGGCAAGAGGCACGCCACAGTAGTCAGGATATCACACAAATACGCAAAATGAAAGTATGCATGTATCTGCAAAACGTTTGCATTTCCCCGTGTGATGGACAAGCAGGCAGTTACAGTACTCGGGTCCCCTAGTCTCGAAAGGACCCAACCTTTAATACTGGAAGTCTTTATCTGTTGCTCCGTGGGGTCAAGTGGCACAGGAATAGAGCCACTGGCCGAACAAAACCAAAAACAGAGCAAAGATCACTTAAAATAATGCATTGTAATGCTGAAGGCGTCAACAGTTAAAAGAGATGGTTACTGTTTACAAAAATTAGAGTTTGAAAACATCCTGAATTAACATCAAGTAAATATATATTGTCTGCTAAGAAATGCACCTCAACAAAGACACAGTCCAAAAAGTTTGAGGATCGCAGGGCTGTAGGTCTGACCAAAAAGACGACAAAGGGTGTGAAATACAGACACACAGACGACCAAGATGGTGGAATACAGATACACAGATGACCAAGGTGATCGAATACAGAGACACAGACGACCAAGATGGTGGAATACAGACGACCAAGATGGTGGAATACAGACACACAGATGACCAAGATGGTGGAATACAGACGACCAAGATGGTGAAATACAGACACACAGACGACCAAGATGGTGGAATACAGACACACAGACGACCAAGATGGTGGAATACAGACACACAGACGACCAAGACGGTGGAATACAGACACACAGACGACCAAGATGGTGGAATACAGACAATCGTGAGAAATAACATGGCAGCATGGGGAGCCGAAGGTGTTCAGTTGTTAGATCCCAGCGGGCTGCCGAAGACGGATGTGTCGGACCGACAGTTGCAAATATTCGCAGTCAAGCTGTAAACTAGCGACACAACGCTTTCCGTTCTCTGGACTAAATCCTGCTACATGCAAAGCGCTGTTCAGCGCTTGGTAGCGGGAGATTGAGAATAAGAATAAGAATAATAAGTTTCCCAGCTTTCTAGCCGAGCGATCGGGGCTCGGTTCACATGTAGTGTGGGATTTTTCCGACGGCAAAATGGATCCTGGGGTCGACCCAGCTTCAAAAATTGGATGCCAAAGTAATCTAGGAAAATAAAGGCGGCCAGTTTGATGCTGACCACATCGTCTCTATTGTGTCGTTGGTCAAGATATTTAAATGGGTCTAACTCCATATTCCCAATACGCCCCATCGAATGCGATAATGTGATCCTCCTGAAATTGTTTTTATAAAGGGGTTGGAAGACCAGATGTTACATCTCCATACAGAAAGTATTGAAATTCACCTGCTAAATTATTGCTGTCCGAGTGATAGTCCACTGGCACTAGATACGATATCATCATAAAAGAACATCTTCATCATGGCACGTGATGGACGAACATCTTCATCATGGCACGTGGTGGACGAACATCATCATTATCTCACGTGCTGGACGAACATCATCATTATCTCACGTGATGGACGAACATCTTCATCATGGCACGTGGTGGACGAACATCATCATCATGACACGTGGTGGACGATCATCATCATTATCTCACGTGATGGACGAACATCATCATTATCTCACGTGATGGACGAACATCTTCATCATGGCACGTGGTGGACGAACATCATCATCATGACACGTGGTGGACGATCATCATCTTCATGGCACGTGGTGGAACAACATCATCATAATCTCACGTGATGGACGAACATCACCATGGCACGTAATGGTTGAACATCATGTAGGATGTACACATTGATGAAAGCATACTTTCATGACAGAAGAGCTCGAGTGCAACAAGTTGACCTGAAGAGTAAGATCATTTTATTGCGACATGGTGGGCCTCACGAAGGAGTTCCTTCTTCTACACTTTCTATTGGCTACACCAGCGTTTCTCAACTTATGCTCCCAGTAACCACAGGGTCCTCCGAGAAATCGCTAAAGGATAAATGGGAAATAGTAATGAAAAGACGAATCATATTTGAATATATTATTAGCCAATTTTGAGCGTCACGTTATATTCGCAATGTTACGAGATATTCTTTGGAAATTATTTGGTTTTATAAAAGTCTTCAAACTCTTGAATGATTTAGAAGTATTAACGGCCCCAAATTTATTATGTGTGTATCAAAAGACAAGCACATGTTTCATATTAGTGAAGTAAATTTTGTTCTTGTTCTTCTTGTTCTTTTTCTTTTTCTTCTTCTTATTCTTCTGCTTCGTTCATTCTCAATCTCTCGCTTTCAAGCCCTGAACAGGGCTTTGCAAGTAGCAGAATGTAGTCACTCAACCAGGAACGGGAATTCATGTAGTCACTCAACCAGGTACGGAAATTCATGTAGTCACTCAACCAGGTACGAGAATTCATGTAGTCACTCAACCAGGTACGGGAATTCATGTAGTCACTCAACCAGGTACGGGAATTCATGTAGTCACTCAACCAGGTACGGAAATTCATGTAGTCACTCAACCAGGTACGGGAATTCATGTAGTCACTCAACCAGGTACGGGAATTCACGTAGTCACTCAAGCAGGTACGGGAATTCATGTAGTCACTCAACCAGGTACGGGAATTCATATCCCTAGGTAGCATGTTCGCTAGTGATGACAGAGTGGAGATTGCACATATAATTCAGAAATCCAAACGTTTCCCCTATCAAACGAGATTGCACATATAATTCAGAAATCCAAACGTTTCCCCTATCAAACGGGATTGCACATATAATTCAGAAATCCAAACGTTTCCCCTATCAAACGGCAGCCATTTTGAAACACCCTAGAGTGTTTCTTTCAACTAAGAGGAAGGAAACTGATAAATGAACTATTTATTCCTACATTGTGTTACCAATCTTGGTCCTGACATAAGAGTAAGATCTAGACTTGTGAGATGCAATGTGGAAGAAGTGCAGCCGAAAAGACAATCCGTGACCGAATCCACAACACGACGCTGAGGCTGAATCCACAACATCACGCTGAGGCTGAATCCACAACACGACGCTGAGGCTGACTGTGGGAACAAACCCAGTTAGTGCCTACATTGACTCCCAACAAATCAAGTGGTTTTGTCATATAGTCAGAATTCATTACGACCAGCCTGCAGGGAGAGAATGTCATAAGCAGGTTTTCTGTCCACCAACAAGGGACAGACCTCGACGTCGGTGGATCGAGGATGTCTGTGACACTCTCAGGAAGTTACACCAAACAACAGTACAAGCCTCCCAATTGGCAATAACAAGACATCTAAGCATACCACAACTCTGCGCTGCCCTATGGCAAGGGCATAAGAACAAAAGAAGAAGAAAAAGGATGGCGTCCGAAGAACCGAATGCGCTGTGTCGCTAGTTTACAGCTTTACTGCAATATTTGCACTATTCGTCTTCGGTAGTTTATTAATCTATATTGGCTTAAAAAATAACATGTCCTTGACACAAATATTTGTTTACATTGACGTTTGGCCTTGATTTATCATGTCTTTTTCAATAGGTCAATACACGATTGAGTAATTATAATAGTTATTTTCTGTTTTATTTCTGATTGTATGTGTTATTTTAATCACTTCCATGCAAGATACTTCCGTAGATTGTCCAAAATACAGTGGCAGGATAGGATACCAGACAGCGAAATCCTCGTGAAGGTAAAATGGCCGAGCATCTACACACTGTTGCAGTAGGACCAGTTTAGGTGGACCGGACTCGTCGTGTACATACCAGACAACCGCATCCCCAAACAACTAATGTATGATCAGTTGCACTACGCGTGGGATCGTGGACATCAGAACCGAGGCGAATATGTCCAGGACTGCCTCAAGGGTCTCCGCTCTCACCGGGAACTGTTCAACATTTACACAGTAAAAGTGGCCAATACTCGACCCACAGGGACAGGGCGAACGTTGGCATTTGCCGATGACATCCTAACGTACAGGACTGGCTCAGACAGGCAAGAGTTGGTCAAAGACATTCAGGAAACCTTGCAAGGAATCTCGCATTGGTGCAGCGACTCAAGCTCAAAAATCAATCCGAACAAGGCCTGCATGATGTGGTGCTCTTTAAATAATTCCATAGTAAAGGCAGAGCTCCCAGTCATCACTTTTGATGGTTGCACCATTGACAGGTGTGACAGGTTGAAATACCTCGGGGTGACTTTTGATCACACTCTTTCCTATAACTGCCATGTTGGAGACATCGTACAAAGATGCAAGAGAGGGTTAGGAGCACTCAAGACAATGGCTGCTGCCGACTTGGAACAACGCCTCATGTTCATTCTATTTCGTCAGGTCGTGTTTTCTATCATCGATTACGGACTAGGCATCCTCACACTATCAAGAACACAGTGTGTAAGGTTGGACCGCACCCAGAATGAAGGTAGGCGACTGGTTCTGGGCTGCACTAGAGATATCCCAATTGTGATGATGCGGTACATGTTGGGATTGTTATCTGTGACATCCAGACATAAACTGGCACAAGTCAAAACATATATGCGTGTCACCACAGACACTCGACACCTTCTGCACAATAGTATCTCAGACATCAAGGGATCAAGAGAGGGTCGTCATGGATGGCACAGGCTGAGACAACAATCGGACACGTCACTCCAGCTGAGACGATAGCCAAAGTGGAAGAATGGGTCCACACTGGTGATAGAATGATAGAGCACCAGAGAGTCATCATAATCTTAGGCAAGGAATGTAGAGAACGGAACAACGAGAGTGCAGAGAAGGAGGTAAATCAGCTGATAACTGAGAACACCCAGGAGAGTGACGCTGTCATATACACCGACGGATCAGTCGTCCGCAGTGGGACATCAGGCTGGGGTTTCTCGGCTAGAGTGAGAGGAGAGGTCGTGGCTGAGCGCAGTAGGGCATACATGTCAACAACCTCCAGTATGAGAATGAGACGGAAGCAGTGACCTCAGCACTGAAATGGATATCTGAGACTTCTATAACAAAGGCAGTCATCGTGACAGACGCGCAAGCCGTACTTCAGAAAGTACAGAAAGGATAGCTTAGGTACGAGTGGATTGCTGCTGTTGAGGCCTCGAACCTCCAGGCGCTGACCTGGATATACTGTCCTGCTCATGCCAGGATTAGAGCAATGAACGAGCTGACATCTTGGTTCCAGGGACTCCCATCATGGGCACATTGGTGATGGACAGAAGTGACATTTTGAAATCAAGCAATTTCAGAGCGGAGGCAGAGGCACTGAGGGCGGCAGTGGAAGAAATGGTGACACATAAAGAAAAGGAAAGCCATACAGTCCTGCTTACAGATGCTCTGGCCGTAGTCACAGCGCTAAAAAGCCAGAAAAACACTGAGCTTAATGACTTAAGAGCAGTACTCTGTCAACTATGCCAGCAGTCCGCACCAAAAAGGGTAGTGGTACAGTGGGTCCCATCACACTGCAACATCCAAGGCAACGAGGAGGCAGACAGACTGGCAAAAGAAGGTGCAAGACTACCACAAACAGATACTAGTATGACGTACGAAGAGTCAAAACGGCTTATTAAAGCCAGATACATGACCAAACGGGAAACATACCGGCTACACCAAAAACGATGCCTATTACCAGTTGAACAGAAGAGAGCAGGTCGTTGTCTTCAGACTTCGCACTGGCCACAATAGACTGAGGTACCACCTATTCAACAAATTGAAGATAGGTGGTACCGACGAATGCCCGTGTGGTACCGAGAAAATTACCGCTGAGCATCTGCTGCAGAACTGCCCGACATACGAGGATCAGGGAGAGCAGATGTGGCCATCACCAGTGGCAACACAAGACAAGCTCTATGGCAGTGTCGACAGCCTCAGGATGACCGCCGCTTTTTTCGAAAAAATAATGGTTTCTGTCTGACTGCGTACGATGAAGAAGAAGAAGAAGAAATCAATCAATGACTGCCTGCTGGATGAGGACACTGCAATAGATGAAGCAGCAATCCACAGACTGCAAAGTTTCGACGTAAAACGAGGTTCGAGCGGAGTGGGGTGCATGAGAAGGCGGCGCAGGAGCGTGTACAACCAGCGAGCTACAGGGACCATCAACATCCATACCTTACGCCATTTGATGAGAGAGATTGAGCACCTATGTGTATGCCCGGAGTGCAGTGACGTCGATTCTTAGAAATAGAACAGAACAGCTAAAAGGGCCTGCGTCTGGTCGGTGGCCAAAAGAAGCGCTTCAATGACTCCCTCAAAGTATGTCTGACACGCTTCAACATCGATGCAAACGCATGGGCATGCCTCGCACAAGACCCTCAGACATGGCGTGAAACCACCATCAGAGACACCCACATTGCTGAGAAACGCCGGGCCTCCGAAGCAAAGAAAAAAGGAACATTGCGCAAAGACAAAACAACTGTACGCACTTGTCCAGTCCTGACCTTAAATGCTACACATGTGAAAGTGGTTTCCGTGCCAGAATTGGACTACACAGCCACCTCAGGACTCACAGGTGATGTGCAACACAGCATGTCTAATTGGTGTTGCTACCATAGCTTGCGATGGACGGCTATTATTATGTCTTATTGAACTATTTTGGTTATTTATGTTTATTATGTATGTTTTTACAGGTATGGGGTTAATTTGAAGTTTCTTGTGTGATTTCATTTATTGTGTGACTTGTCAATAAACGTGAGGAAACGCCATATATTTGTTTTATTTAAAACGGCCAACAGAAAAAAATATATGACGTTTTCCTCATGAATTTAAAGTTTATAAAAGAGAAAAAAAGATGTTAATGATGATATATAATACGGTGTATGTTGGGGCTCCCTAAATATTACTTCAAGGGTCCCTCAAGGGCAAAGATTGAGAATACATCATCTACACCAATGACCTGAATACTGAACTACCACAAGAAACAGAAGTGGCAATGGACACAGACGACTTTCTCTTACATGGTGTAGAAATGAGCGAGCGTCTGTTACAGTCATCATGTTAAATGTTAGTATACTCCGTTTCTCTTCTCTCCACCACCACCCCCCCCCTTCCTCCCCCATCCCAACCCTTCACATTATTCGGCATAATCTCATTAGCTTACCGTCCAAAAATCTTCAGTCTTTAACTGTCTCATTTGTCCCAATCTGTAAACTCGACATCTGATAACGTACGTGCCCATTTCATTGTGTAAGGACTGCGTGTTCTTTTCCCTAGTTTTTCCTTCATAAATTTTAAGTTTATCATTTTAAAAAAAACAGCATTTCGAATACAAAAAATATTTTCTGCATTTTCTCGGAACGTCCAAATATTTTTTTAATGTCCCCCAAAAAGAAATAATTGTCTATTCTCCATAATGTTTCTGTATAATTTATTATATTAAAGTGTTTCCCCTGGGGATGTGTACGGCAGTTAGTTATCTGAAGTGAGAACAGATATAGTGCAATCTTAACTGCAAGTATATAATCCGAGAAACATCTACACAGTTTGAGAAACATGAAACAAATTGTTAGTGTTAAGGGAGAGCACTCCTACAGATGTTGAAGTGGTAACGATTTTGTTATTCTGTCTGTTAAAAATCTACCTCATTGCCCTCCGGAAGGATCTATAGGTCTACTATACTTCTTAACAAAGAAGGAAGACTAAAGTCTGGTCAGACAAAACATACTGGTCAGAAATGTTAGAGTCGGGCAAAACATACTGACCAAGACCATCACCTTGGCTTCCTAGTAGCCCTTCCTGGAAACCGGCTGATTTCATGGCAGCCTGGCTAACAAGGTGAGGGATTGACGTGATCCCCATAGCAGTAAGCGACACGCAGATGAAGTTAAGCCTGGCATAACCGCCTGGAGGACCTCAATCTCGAGATGTGAGGAAAGCTACGACAACCCACCACTCATCGTCCTTTTTAGGGAGCACAAAAGAGTAATCCTCCTCATTATGTGCATTCAACAACAACAATAACAACAACTTCTTAGTAAATATTTTGTTAAGAATCTAACTCACTGCACTCCGGGAGGACCTATAGGTATTCAGTATCTCTTAGTAAAGGACGAACAAGGAAGATACTGATGGTTTCTGTAGCTCGATGGCTGTACCGACTAGTCATGTCAGGCTCTTTGCTGGACCGGGGTAGGTAAAGGAAGTCCAGCAAACTTGACCGCTTGTCAGGAATGAAATGTTAGAGACTTTAGCGTACTAAGCCTCAGTTTCTGAGGTTTGATGGAAAGTTCCCTTTCTCGTTGCCTTTTCTTTCCCTAACTCTTGTCGGATACCAGTTTACAAATGGGTTGACTAGAGCTGCCGGTAGTGGGAGTTGAACCTCGTACCTTTGCCATTAAAAGCGAGTGCTCTACCATTGCGCCAATCAGCCACTCATTACTACGTATGATTTTTAAATCTTGCAATATGTGCATGGCTAGATCAACGACTGCAGTGTCTTCATCCAATAGGCTGTCATTGATCAACTTGAAAATGTCATCCTTGTTCATTGTCAATGTCATCCTTGTTCATTGCCAATGTCATCCTTGTTCATTGCCAATGTCATCTTTGTCTATTGCTAACGTTAAGTGGCGGGTTGTCGTAGCTTCCCTCACATTCCGAGCGTGCTGATGAAGGTGGACCGGGGTCCTCCAGGCGATTGTGCTATGATTGGCTTCATCTAGTGTCACTCACTACTACAGGGATCACGTCGAACCTTACCTTGTTAGCCAGATCGACAACAACCCGTTTCCGGAACGACCAACGAAAAGGTCAGGTGAGGATCATGGCCAGTACATTTCTCCTGACCCTGGCTAACATTCTGTGATCAGTGTGTTTTGTCTGACCAGACGTTAGCCTCATCGTCCCGTCAGGTGAGGGTCTTGGCCAGTACATTTCTCCTGACCCTGGCTAACATTCTGTGATCAGTGTGTTTTGCCTGACCAGACGTTAGCCTCATGGCCCCAATTGAACTCAATACATTTGCCTTGCAAAAGCGAGTACTCTACCACCGCACCAGTCAGACGCTTTCGGTCAGATTCTTATCAGCCATAACACAACTACAAGCAAAACGACCATTCCAACAGACTCCAGGAGCGTGCGTCAGACCATCTCAAGCCCCAAACAAGATATACTTTCACACGAAATAAATTTAAAATCGAGCTGCTGTCCCACAAAACCAGATCTAGTCCAACAGTGAATCACTGGAAAAAAGTAGTCAGTGAGCTCGTCAAAGACGGAAGTGCTGGCACGTAGATTCGCCATCCACAGAGCTGTAAAGACACAAAGGCACTCATAAAACGATTCATGAGCACGGAATGAAGAGACCAGCTCAAAGAATAGAAACCACACAATGACAGCATAGACAAACATGACAGAGATGGGCAGACAAAGATCTTCGGACTCGGAACATAGCAGACTCAAGGCCCACTTCCACAGACAGGGTCTTATAGACACCACCGGCCATTGCGGAGCACCCTAGCAGACACCAGAACATATCCTGCAGATCAGCCTCACGTTGCAGACTTAAGAGAGCCAGTCTGGCCAAGGGGAGCGACCATTCTCGAAGACCTGAGACCCCGACCTTAGAGAGCGCGTCTGGTCAAAGGGAGCGACCATGCTCGAAGACCTGAAACCCAGACTCCTTCGGGAACCTCACCGGGCTAGACACATAGCATCAGTTGATCGAAGAAGAAGAAGATGAAAACGAAGACGACGACGAAGAAGCCACGAGCTTAATGATTAAACCTGTAGAAAAGCAGAAAGAGTAGCCGAGGATCGTGAATGCTATCCAGATATGGTCAATCGCCTTTGTACCGAATGGAGCGACGGGCTTTGATTGGTTAATTGATTGATGTAAAGATCCTGCAATTTTCTCTAAAAAGAAGCAAATTAACCCAAAGAAAAAAACCTTTCAAATGGTCTGTACCGAATCGTGTATGTTATCTTTGTAAAGATAGTTTCTGCGGCGGTCTGTTATGCATTATGAAGTTGCTAACCTCATACCGCCCTACTTTGTCATTGCTTAAGATAAGTGATTGTTTAAGTGTAGTATAGATCAGTTGTCCCGTTATTTTCACCACCGGAAGGGACCTTCAGATCTACGCGTGTCAATTAAAAATAATAAATTCCAAACAAATGTGCGGCCATCTTCTTGTACAAAAAGCCGTTTGGGACTTTATGTCGTAGCTTACACAAGCTAGTTTTTCTTTCCACTTATACTCTTGAGCGTCTTGTGGAGCTAACGTCGCCTGTCCTGCGCCAAGTGCGTTGCGTCGGTGGTTGTGAGCCCGTGTCGTTGCACAATCACTTTGACATCTATCCACTTGCCTCGCGGCCACCCTCTTGCCCTGTATCCAGATCTACCAGCGTTGTAAAGTATCAGTTGAAGTTGAAAGTGCGTTCTCGTGAAATGACCTAACCAGCGGTTAGAGGAAAGGTTCTTTGCACATCAAGCATTGCAGACATTACTTCGAATGGCTTCGTTTCGCAGTCTCTTTCCTGATAACATACCGATTACCTTTCTGAAACGTTTCCTTTCATGCGTCGAATTTCTGCACTCACGCGCCTTGGAAGGCACCATGTTTGACATTGGTAGCACAAAGGTGGCATAAATATACTGTTTATCAGCTGTTGCTTTGTTTCCAAGCTAATTCTCGGTTGTCTAAGCAGTGGTGACAGCTGATAAGTCACAGCAGATGCTTTTGACAACTAATCTGGACTTCCCAGTCGATCCTGCATCTGCCGAAAAGATATTGCCCAAATACCTTAGCTAGTGGGCCTGTTAAAGGGCAATTTGGATTGGCTTGGCTTGGCTTCGTTCGTTCTCAATCTCCCGATACCAAACTAAAACGGATTAAGTAGCATAATGCAGTCCAGAGAGCGGAATGCGTTGTGTCATAGTTTATAGCTTGACTGCGATATTTGCACCTTTCGGTCCAACACATTCGACTTCAGCAAGCATTTTTTGAGTACTGGGTTAGCTTTCCCTCTTCGATCCCTTCTCCTTAGCCAGTCTGCCCTGCTGCAGCCTGTTATCCAGGATCACCGCGTGGAGGTGTAGAAGGGTCTTGGCAGCTCTAGTTCGCTGGCCCTGACGCTAGCAGTCAGCTATGGGTCGCTGACCACTGCAGCTCATGCGCTGCTTAGAATCATCGAAGGGTAATTTCATTAATACTATGTAGTTTACAGCTATACTGTCCTTTCTGTAGCTTTCAGACACAGCCGATTTCAGCACTGAATTTTTGGGAAAGGATTTCCAATTCCTCTTCGATCCCTAACCTCTAAGCCAGGCTGTATGGTTGCAGTCTGTGTCCAGGACCGCGATTTTTATGTGTGAATGAGTGTGTATATTTATATTTGAATGTGTGTGATTGTTGTTTGCGTGTGTTGTGTGTATAGGTTGTGTGAATGTCTGTGTGATTTTAAGCGCGTGTTTGTGTCTGTATGTGTCTGTTTGTATGTATGTGTTTGTCTATGTTTGTAGGTGTGTGTGTTTGTGTCTGTTTATTATTGTATGTGCATGTTTGTGTGTGTGTGTGTGTTTTTGTGTGTGTACGGCTGTTTATATATGTGTATTTGTGTTTGTGTTGTTTTTGTTTGTGTGGTGGTGTGTGTTTATATTTGTGTTTCTATGTGTGTATATGTTTGTGTTTCTGTGTGTGCGTGGGTGCGTGCGTATATGTGTGTTTTTGAGGGTGGTGTGGGGGTTTGGAGAGGGTCGTAGATGGGTGGGTGGGTGTTGGGTGATAGGGGTGAGGGGCTGGAGCGTGGTAGGAGTGAGTGGGTGTGGGTTTGGGTGGTTTTATGTGGTTTTGGGTGTGTTTGTGTGAATATGTGTATGTGTGTGTGTTTGTGTGTATGTGTGTGTGTGTATGTGTATGTGTGTGTGTTTTGCTGTTTTTACTTTCCCTAACTCATACGTCAGGTACCCATTTACAGCTGGGTTGACTGGAGAGCGGTCCCCGATTAAAATCACGACACTTTTTTGTTTGTAGTCTCCAGACGCGATCCAATCCGAGGAACGCTGTTACCACAGAAAATTGCGAATTGTTTGTTATGAACTGATCTAACGCTCCGTCTCAATATTTTTGTTTCAGGTTTTTTGCAGCTGCTATGAAAACATGCCATTGCACGTATATGATTACAATATTACAGAAACACATTTCCTGTCAGCTGATTCTTCATGTGCGAAGATATATTACAAACAACTTGAAACAGAAACTGAATATAGCTTAGTCAATTCAACTGTTCTATTGAATTAATTATGCATATAATAAATAGAAGTCTTACTTTTAACATTTTAACATTAATGGTCTATTTATAAAACCAGGTATGTGCCTCTCACTGTTTGAATTAGAAAATAAAAAACGAAAATAAAGATTGAATTTAAGAAACAAATATTTTAACAGATTTTGGCATTTGTCTGGGAACTTTTACAAATTGTTCTGGAAATTTTAACAATATTTATTTACTTTGCACGTTCCCCGTGTGTTACTGTGGAATAAAGTAGAAACAGAATAGTAACACTGTAAACTACCTATCATAAGACTCGACAGAGGAGAGCTGGACGCGTGTCCGGCTGTCTGCTCCTGTAGAAACTATTTTTCAAGAAAAAGAAAAAGAAAAACCTCTACACCTCAGGGTAGAAGAGGAGCGACTACGCCAGGTCACTTTCCATTTATTAAACTGAATTTTCCACATCGTGGTGTTGATGAGCACATTTCCCCCTGAAGTTGGCTTTAATTGTGGTCTTGGTCTCGTTATGTGTGATGCTCAGGTCTGTTTGTGGGGACGCTCAGGTCTGTTTGTGGGGATGCTCAGGTCTGTTTGTGGGGATGCTCAGGTCTGTTTGTGGGGATGCTCAGGTCTGTTTGTGGGGATGCTCAGGTCTGTTTGTGGGGATGCTCAGTTCTGTTTGTGGGGATGCTCCTCCACACTTTGATAGTTTGTCTTTCAGCTTCATTGCCTTCGATATTGCAGTGGCAGCAGTGTATGACCAGCCTTGGATGCCCTGCTGAGAGATGTGTCAGATAGAACATCAGTTGCTTGAGATCTTCATCTTTGTGTTGTTTTAGATTGTTAATACTGACGCGGCAGCAGTCAGGAATACTATGTTTTCTTGGTGGACGTCTTCTTGGATTACATGCTCAGCTGCGGCCTTATGTGCCTCTGCTTCTGTACGGAAGTTATTGGAGTATGTTCCCGTTGTTAATACTCGAGTTTTTTCTTCTCCGTTCCCTATAGTCTAAAATAGATCTATCCACCTTCATTGGATGGGGCTTTTGTTATCTGAGCCATATACGTGTATGTTTCTGACGGGAATGATCTGCTAAGATATTCTGCCGTGAGGATTGTTCCTTATAAATCTGTCTTTTGAGTTTCACTTCTTTATTCCCTCAATTGTTTCTACCATCTCAGGGGATTTTGCTTTATTTCAATGTAGTCATTGTGGATGGTTGTTTTAGATCTCTAGCCACTGTCATGACCTGGAATTGGAACAGCACAACAAACAGCCACGCACGCCCACTTCTGTCATCAACATTTCACAAGATTGATAAATGACAGTTAATCATGTTCGACTCATGTTTAAAGAACTATTTTATTGTAATAAACAGAACCTTTAACCATATTTGAGGTCTGGGTCACACCTAACAAGGCAGTTGTGTCGGTTGGGACGTTGTATTGTTGTATTTTAAGCAGAAAGATCGTTTTTAGAATTGTATTGCTTTCACAGCTGGTGTGCTCTCAAACATATCCAATAAATACCTTGTTTGTTTTGTAATTATTTCAATGCTTTTTTTGTCAGGAAATGGCTCCAAAAAAGACGTATAAATTTTGCTGACAAAAAAAAGAACAGACAATGAAAATAACATAGCAAACGTCAACCCGTGCTGTGTCAATACGGCTACATTAGGAGTTTGTTTGTTGTTTAAACTAATAAAGAAAACACAATCGCACCGCTCTCCCATTTCTCGTGTCTTTTAGAGGACAACGCGGGATTTTGAAAGCTGAAGAATAAAGGTCACATATCCGAGTAGTCGCGGTTCAGTGTTCAGGTAGACCTTACAGTGGCTGTAATAGTAATGATTACATGTGTGTATGTTGATTGTTGTTGTTGTCAATGGCAACAATGAGCAAGTTTACCCTTTTGTGAGTCCTGAAAAGGGGGTTTAGTGGTGGGTTGTAGTAGCTTTCTTCACATCCCGAGCGTGCTGATGAAGGTAAACCGGGCTTATCCCGGTGGTTGTGCTATACATGACTTCATCTTCCTATCGCTCACTACTACGAGGATCACGTCGATTCCTCCCCTTACTAGAGAGACTGCCATGAAAACAGCCGGTGTTAAGGATGGACTGTAGAGAAGTCAATGTGAGGGTCTTGGCCGGTATGTTTTGTCTAACCCTGACTAACATGTCTGATCAGTATGTTTTGTCTAACCCTGACTAACATATCTGATCAGTATGTTTTGTCTGACCCTGACTAACATGTCTGATCAGTATGTTTTGTCTGACCCTGACTAACATGTCTGATCAGTATGTTTTGTCTGACCCTGACTAACATGTCTTATCAGTATGTTTTGTCTGACCCTGACTAACATGTCTGATCAGTATGTTTTGTCTGACCCTGACTAACATGTCCAATCAGTATGTTTTGTCTGATCCTGACTAACATGAGAATCAGTATGTTTTGACTGACCATGACTAACATGTGTGACCTTTATCTCTTGACTAACCCTGACTAACATGTGTAATCAGTATGTTTTGACTGACGCTGACTAACATGTATTATCAGTATGTTTTACTTAACCTACGATAGTCTTCAATCCTTGTAATATAAGGAAAATACATTTTGCCCAAGAAATGGCGTACAATTTTCTCAAATAAATATTCGTCTAACTAGAGAAGAGACTTTGATTAACTGTGAGTTCACTGCAAAACAGAGATTATAAAACAAAATGGCAAACCCTCATAACAGGACTGCATTAACATGAAGGAAACGGGAAAAGTGTATTTAGATTTCAATGCACAACAGTTACTCATGTCGATAAGGGTGAAGATACGGGTGAAGATAAGGTGAAGATAAGGGTGAAGATAAAGGTGAAGATAAGGGTGAAGATAAGGGTGAAGATAAGGGTGGAGATAAGGTGAAGATAAGGGTGAAGATAAGGGTGAAGATAAGAGTGAAGATAAGAGTGAATAAAAGGTGAAGATAAGGGTGAAGATAAGAGTGAAGATAAGGGTGAAGATAAGAGTGAAGATAAGAGTGAAGATAAGGGTGAAGATAAGGGTGAAGATAAGGGTGAAGATAAGAGTGAATAAAAGGTGAAGATAAGGGTGAAGATAAGGGTGAAGATAAGAGTGAATAAAAGGTGAAGATAAGATAAGAGTGAAGATAAGGGTGAAGATAAGGGTGAAGATAAGGTAAAGATAAGGGTGAAGATAAGGGGGAAGATAAGAGGGAATAAAAGGTGAAGATAAGGGTGAAGATAAGAGTGAAGATAAGGGTGAAGATAAGGGTGAAGATAAGAGTGAAGATAAGGGTGAAGATAAGAGTGAAGATAAGAGTGAAGATAAGGGTGAAGATAAGGGTGAAGATAAGGGTGAAGATAAGAGTGAATAAAAGGTGAAGATAAGGGTGAAGATAAGGGTGAAGATAAGAGTGAATAAAAGGTGAAGATAAGATAAGAGTGAAGATAAGGGTGAAGATAAGGGTGAAGATAAGGTGAAGATAAGGGTGAAGATAAGGGTGAATATAAGAGTGAATAAAAGGTGAAGATAAGGGTGAAGATAAGAGTGAAGATAAGGGTGAAGATAAGGGTGAAGATAAGAGTGAAGATAAGGGTGAAGATAAGAGTGAAGATAAGGGTGAAGATAAGAGTGAAGATAAGAGTGAAGATAAGGGTGAAGATAAGGGTGAAGATAAGGGTGAAGATAAGGGTGAAGATAAGGGTGAAGATAAGAGTGAAGATAAGAGTGAAGATAAGGGTGAAGATAAGGGTGAAGATAAGGGTGAAGATAAGAGTGAAGATAAGAGTGAATAAAAGGTGAAGATAAGGGTGAAGATAAGGGTGAAGATAAAAGTGAATAAAAGGTGAAGATAAGGGTGAAGATAAGGGTGAAGATAAGGGTGAAGATAAGGGTGAAGATAAGGGTGAAGATAAGAGTGAATAAAAGGGGAAGATAAGGGTGAAGATAAGGGTGAAGATAAGAGTGAAGATAAATGTGAAGATAAGGGTGAAGCTCTTTCATATTTTATCTCAACCCACGCACTTTTTACCTCAAAGGTATCAAAGTAATTGAGTGTTTAGTTTCCGGATGTTGTTTGCAGGGTTGCTAAATTGCCAACCTTGTTTCCAAATTGACGATATTGGCAATTTTTCAAACTTCTTGGCATTTGTATTTCTGGTTTGGCAACTTGCAACTTTTTCTGCAACATTAAATAGTTATTTATGTTTTCTTTTGTAATGATGTTACTAGTGTTGTTGTCTGTATAAACTTACAGCAGTTTAACGTATTCGTTATTTCAGGCTGTAAAGTTGTGTCTGAAAGTCGTTGTGTCTGACAGTTATTGTATCTGAAAGTTGTTGTATCTGAAAGTTGTTGTATCTGACAGTTGTTGTATCTGACAGTTGTTGTGTCTGACAGTTCTTGTGTCTGAAAGTCGTTGTGTCTGACAGTTATTGTATCTGAAAGTTGTTGTATCTGAAAGTTGTTGTATCTGAAAGTTGTTGTATCTGACAGTTGTTGTATCTGACAGTTGTTGTGTCTGACAGCTCTTGTGTCTGAAAGTCGTTGTGTCTGACAGTTATTGTATCTGAAAGTTGTTGTATCTGAAAGTTGTTGTATCTGAAAGTTGTTGTATCTGAAAGTTGTTGTATCTGACAGTTGTTGTATCTGAACGTTGTTGTATCTGAAAGTTGTATCAGAAGGTTGTATCATCTGAAAGTTGTATCATCTGAAAGTTGTATCTGAGCCGTTCAGTGGCGGATTGCAATAGCTTTCCTCACATCCCAAGCGTGCTGATGAAGGTAAACCAGTGGAAAACAAGTCGATTGTCCTATGCTTGGCTACATCTGCGTGTCGCTCACTCCTATGGGGATCACGTCGATCCCCATCTCGTTAGGAGAACTGAAACATGTTTCCAGGTAGAACTGCATGGAAGTGAGGTAGTGTCTTGGTCAGTATATTTCGGTTCGGATTCGAGAGGCGACCAGTCGATTCATGACGGCAATTTTTTCCGGAGATCCCTGGGTTCATCGCTGGAGTTACGGAGTTCGTGCTTTGTGCTATGCTCTCTGCAGGGGGAAATACCTTTGTGCGATGCTCTCTGCAGGCGGGGATACCTTTGTGCGAGGCTCTCTGCAGGCGGGGATAATGTTCTGCGGAGAGAGACCGATCCATATAGAGAATCCAGAGACGATGAAGTCAAGCCCTGGCCTTTTATTGTAAAATAAAAAGTTTTAACCTTTTTTTTTCGCATGACCAACTTATGTGTCCGCTTCGCATGTTTTGCCTAATCAGACGTTAGTCTCCTCGTCTTGAGGCTATTATAAAACCTTATCACTGTAAAATTACACAAACGCTCAGCAGTCTCTCTCAACATGGCAATGAAATGAAACACATACTCACCACTTCATCATTTGCTCAGACGGAACTTGGAGTGAAAAATAGACTATTCAGCAAATTGATGATCAAGTTAGGTCGGGTTAACCTCAAATAATTGTCAGTATAACCCGCCAACACGTGCAGTTGACCACCTGTGTGAAATCATACACGCACGTGGAAATATGGGTGCAATTGGACACCTAAATCGCATGTTCAGAAACAAACATATCGCTTTCAATGGAAACTGATCTTATTTGTCTTTTTAAACAAGATATAGGCAATCAACATTGAAGAATCTATAGACATGTCAACTAAACAGCATCGTCCATATGCGTTTTAGATCGATCTATCTGTTTGTCTGTCTGTCTCTCTGTCCGTCTATTTGTCTATCCGTCTGCCTGCCTGTTTCTCTGCCTGTATGTCTGTCTGCCTGTATGTCTGTCTGCCTGCCTGTCTCTCTGCCTGTTTCTCTGCTTGTAGGTCTGTCTGGCTGTCTGTCTGCCTGCCTGTCTGTATGTATGCCTGTTTGTATGTATGCCTGTCTGCCTGCCTGTCTGTCTGCCTGCCCGCCTGCCTGCCTGTCTTTCTGTATGCCTGTCTGTCTGCCTGCCTGCCTGCCTGTCTGCCTGCCTGTTTGCCTGTAGGTCTGTCTGCCTGTCTGCCTGCCCGCCTGCCTGTCTGCGTGCCTGTCTGCCTGTAGGTCTGTCTGTCCGCCTGCCTGCCTGTCTGCCTGCCTGCCTGTCTGCCTGACTGTCTGCCTGCCCGCCTGCCTGCCTACCTGCCTGCCTGTCTGCCTGCCTGTATGTCTGTCTGCCTGTCTGCCTGCCCACCTGCCTGTCTGCCTGCCTGTCTTCCTGTAGGTCTGTCTGCCCGCCTACCTGCCTGCCTGTCTGCCTGCCTGTCTGCCTGTCTGTCTGCCTGTCTGCCTGCCTGTCTGCCTGTCTGCCTGACTGCCTGTCTATCTGTCTGCCTGTCTGCCTGCCTGTCTGCCTGTCTTTCTGTCTGCCTGTCTGCCTGCCTGCCTGCCTATCGGTAGCGGTATGCATATCTGTCTCTCTCTGCCTTTCTGTGTCTGTGTCTGTCTGGCTTTCTGTCTGTTTCTCTGTCTGTTTCTCTGTGTGTTTCTGTATGTTTCTGTCTGTACTTTTCATTCTCTTTATGTCTGTAATATTCCTTTCAGTCTGTCTCGGTCTGTCCCTTTCTGTTTATCTCTGTCCGGCCCGTTCTATCTATTTATGTCTGTCTCTTTCTGTCTCTCTCTGTCTGCCTCTATCTGCCTCTCTCTCCTTGTCTGTCTCTCTCTATCTGTCTGTTTCTCTGTGTCTGTCTCTGTTCCGTCTGTCTCTGACTGTTTTTGTCGATGTCTCTGTCTGTCTGCCTGTCTTTTAATACCAACACGATGCATAAGTGAGAAATCAATGCTCTCCAGGTAGATCAGTCTGACCCCACTCGTTGTAGTTCCTGTGTCTTGTTGAGACCCCTCATGGACCCCTCATGGACCCCTCATAATGCCCTCTCTGGTGATTATCTGACCTAGTGCTCCTCTTAATCTCTCACTCTTGGTCTGTACCTCTTGGTCTGCCTCTCTTTTCCTGTCCCTTTTTGCTTGTCCCTTTTTTGCTTGTCCCTCTTTGCTTGTCCCTCTTTACTTGCCCCTCTTTACCTGCCTCTCTTAACTTGCCCCTCTTTACCTGCCTCTCTTTACCTGTCCCTCTTTACCTGCCTCTCTTTACCTGTCCCTCTTTACCTGCCTCTCTTTACCAGCCCCTCTTTGTCTGCCCCTCTTTGTCTGCCCCTCTTTGTCTGCCCCACTTTGCCTGCCCCATTTTGTCTGCCCCTCTTTGTCTGTCCTCTCTTTGTCTGTCCTCTCTTTGTCTGTCCCCTCTTTGTCCGCCATTGTTTGTCTTCCCATCTTTACCTGTCCCTCTTTACCTGTCCTTCTTTACCTGCCCCTCTTTACCTGGCCCTCTTTACCTGCCCCTCTTTACCTGCCCCTCTTTACCTGTCCCTCTTTACCTGTCCCTCTATACCTGCTCCTCTTTACCTGCCCCTCTTTACCTGCCCCTCTTTACCTGCGCCTCTTTACCTGCCTCTCTTTACCTGCCCCTCTTTGCCTGCCCCTCTTTGCTTGCCCCTCTTTACCTGCCCCTCTGGTGCCACACGGTTTCCACATATATCTCTTCAATTGGAAGTATCTTTTTGTTCATTGAAAGGACATATCCGATGTACACGCAGCGTTTTCTGTCTCACGGTGTCATAGCGGATGGCGTGGGCTAGTGATTAAGTGGCACGGCTCACAACCAGAAGGTGCTGGGTTCTATCCCCATCACAGCACCGGCCGTTTACCCCGGGTAAGCAGACCCTTAGAAAATGCAGTAGGAAGCAGACCCTTAGAAAATGCAGTAGGAAGCAGACCCTTAGAAAATGCAGTAGGAAGCAGACCCTTACATAAAATGAATGCCGAAGTCGGACGCACTGGGTCATGCAGGCGCATAATAAAAACCGTAGTGCAACTTACAACGCCTTGGGGGAATAGAGAAATAAGGGGTACGCAACAAAACAAACCACACAAAAAAACAACAACAAAAAACAAAACATAATGCTGTCTGGTCTGTAATCCTATTTGTTTGTTTGTTTTAAATTATTTCTAGCTTACGTCCAGTAGCCTTATAAGTCATTTATTTTCAAATACATTACGCTTGTTTAGAAGAGTTTGGGTAATTTTTCAGCTTTCCCATCCATCTTTTAACAATGCTATTGTGTTGGAGTTGGACGGCTTTAATTCTGATGAATTTACTAAATGTTTTCGACTTCCACATCCTTGTTAGTCACATAAATCAAAAACCTCTTCGCTCCCTGTAGAGCATAGGTTCTCAACATATACTGGCAAAGTCCTCCTGTCATTGAGCCATCTCAGCCAATTCTGCCCACGTCATGTTTGCTGCCTCTACTTCTCTTGCCATGTGGATTCCAGAACAGAGCTCGTCTGGTAATGGTATCTACTGGTTTTTGTAATGTGTGGCCTATCCATCTAGGTCTGGGGTGACGTCCCACGCATTAAAGGAAAGTCAAGCGTCTGATATAGCCTCTCCTTTCCAGGTGTAGAGATCGCCACTGGATTCACTGTTCGGCTTGCCGATCAGGAGTTTCCATGCCAATGACCTCTCCTACATTATTGTGTCCCCAGCAGCACCTTCATGAGGGCCCCGCTGTTTCTTACAGAACCAGCTGTAGGGCGCGACCGAGTACCCGGCGGTAGAACTTGGCGGACAGATTGGGCTCACTAGCCTTAGTTGGCAGCCAATCTAAGAGAAGGTAAACTCTTACTCTAAACCCGGGTAGACGAAGCTCGTTAGCCTGTTCAAGCAGTTCGCTTAGGAGAGGAGAAACTCTGATTTTCAGCCCACAAGTCCCAGGGAGTGCTGGCTAGTCTTTAGACGATGAAAGTATCATCGTATGTCTCGAGTAACTAGCATCTGCTAGCAACGACCCCACTGCCTTGTGGAAACCTCGGAAGAGGGTAGAGCTACGGGAGTAAACCAAGACAGAAAATCCAGATTGGTAGAACCTAAGGCGGATGGTTTCAAAATTGTGAACTTATTCCGACAGTTTCGGCAGCTGAGCTGGTGCCAAATTGTCATGCTTTGGATTCCTTTGGATTACTCCAGCGAGGCCGAGATGCGGATCCTGCAGTTTGGGCAGGCCAGGGTCAAAATATTCAGCACCCAGGCTTGCGCTCTGAGAGGCTACTCACAGGGTGTTACCACGTGCATGGTCTGCAAATACTGAGATGTCTATGAAATTGTGCGCATGCAACCATTTTACAAAAGTCTGTACCTTTTTCATAAGATCTGATGTCGTCCGTGTTTCCCAGGCATATCATACAACGGATTTTAACGTCTGGTCAGGACAATGAGGCTCACGTCTCGTCAGGACAATGAGGCTAGCGTCTGGTCAGGACGATGAGGCTAGCGTCTGGTCAGGACGATAAGGCTAGCGTCTCGTCAGGACAATGAGGCTCACGTCTGGTCAGGACGATGAGGCTCACGTCTGGTCAGTACGATGAGGCTCACGTCTGGTCAGGACAATGAGGCTCACGTCTGGTCAGGCAAAACACACTGACCAGACAATGGTAGCCAGGGTCAGGGGAAATATACTTGCCAAGACCATCACCTGACCTCCTCGATGGTCCTTCTGCTAACCGGCTGTTGTCGAGCACAACAGTTGGGTAACACGGTGAGGTTCGACGTGATACTTATAATAGTGAGCGACACGCAGATGAAGCCAAGCATAGCACAACCGCCTGGAGGACCTGGGTCCACCTTCACCAGCATGCACGGAATGTCAGGAATACTACGACAACCTGCCAGGCAACGTCCCTTTTAGGTCGCACAAAAGAGTAATCCTTCTCATTGTGGGCATTCAACAACAACAACAACAACAACAACAACAACAGCAACAACAGCAACAACAACAGCAACAGCAACAGCAACAACAACAACAGCAACAACAACAGCAACAACAACAACAACCAATGTTAGGTGAAATGTTCTACCTTCTTTACTATAATTTGGCTTGGTTTGGCTTCGTTCGTTCTCAATCTCCCGCCACCAAGCCCTGAGAGGGCTTAAGTAGCAGAATGTAGCCCAGGGACGGAATGCGTTGTGTCGTAGTTTACAGCTTGACTGCGATATTTGCACCTTTCGGTCCAACACATCCGACTTCAGCAAGCATTTTTTGAGTACCGGGTTAGCATTCCCTCTTCGATCCCTTCTTCTTAGCCAGTCTGCCCTGCTGCAACCTGTTATCCAGGATCACCGGGTGGAGGTGTAGAAGGGCCTTGGCAGCTTTGGTTCGCTGGCCCTGACGCTTGCAGTCAGCTATGGGTCGCTGACCACTGCAGCTCATGCGCTGCTCAGCATCTTGATCCCTCGTACTATAATATCCTTGAGTTTGATATCGACTGAGATTCACGATAATTGCTTCCGCAGCATTTATCTGTGTGCCTATCTGCTGGGATGGCGGAGTCTGTCATCTTTTCTATGTTTTCTCAACACTTGTACTCAGACGAGCTAAGTCATCTGCGAAGGCTAGATTTTTAGCATCCATCCACATTTGATTTGATGTCTAAATTTCTCAGCCTATGGCTGTACTAAATAAGAGTAACTACCCCAGCGAGCGAGAAATGTCAGCCCCCAGGTCGCCATGGAGCCTAGATACGTTGCTGCTGAGGCACCAAAAAAGTTCAGAAAAAGTATCGTCTTTACTAGCACAATTTCCTCCATCGCGTATACTCCCCCTCTCTCTCTCTCTCTCTCTCTCTCTCACACACACACACACACACACTCACACACACTCACTCACCCGCTACTCACCACCCATCTTTTCAGTTTTTCCACAAAATATATTTCCCGCGTAATTTACTCTCCTTCCGCCGACATTCAAGGTCAGACTGCCGTCTTCACGTTACGCAGCAGAGGCGTAACACAAATAAGGTATATCATGTGAAGGTTGGCATGACTTTGAAAATAAACCAAAATGTGCACATTTTTAGAATTCATGTCGTCAAGACAAATTTAACCATACCCTCCAACATGTTGTAACAACCAGAGCGAGAACCGTTCATCCAGCATTGTGTCTGGCTTCTACATTTATTTCCTGGCGCAGTGATCTTAAATACATTTGTCGTCCCCTGAAGTACATCGGTGTTTGATGGTGCATGAACCGTAGGTATGTCAGCAGAACTAATCCCTGGTCGGAAATTGAGTTTTTGAAGACTCCAATGTACTAAGACACAGTCTGTGAAAGGTGAGGTGGCCAGTGCCATTCATTGCTGTTTTTACTTTCCCAAACTCGTGCGTCATGTACCAATTTACAGCTGGGTTGACTGGAGAAGCCCGATTATAATTACGACCCGGATTTTTGTAGTCTCCGGTGGTGATTCCAACTGAAGCACACTGTTACCACAGAAAATAGCGAATTGCTGGCTGTGAACTCAGCTAACGCGCCACTCTATAGCAGAATGGAACAATTCTGCATTATCTTGCATGGAAGTTGTATAATAATAATATGATGTTGTTGTTTGTGGGCCCTGAAAAGGACGTTAAGTGGCGGGTTGCAGTAGCTTTTCTCACATCCCGTGCGTGCTGATGATGGGGGACCGGGATCTTCCAGGTGGCTGTGCTATGCTTGGCTTGATCTGCGTGTTACTCATGACTACGGGGAGCACATCGGTCCATCCCTCCGTTAGCCAGGCTACCATGAGAACAGCCTGTTTCCAGGGAGAGCAAATAGGAAGCCGAGGTGAGGATCTTAACCAGTGTATTTTACCTGACCCTGACTAACATGTATGATCAGTGTATTTTGCCTGACCAGACGTTAGTCTTCTGTCCCAATAAAATAATAATAATTCTTGGATTACTGGAAAACCCGTTCCCCAGAAGCGGTTACGCCTCTGCGGGTCCCAACTTCATTTCCATTGTCTTCTGTCTTGGGCCACGGTGGACCAGAAGGTAATACGTTTCCTGTCTGTACCATCGTAGATATTGTTTCAGAGTTCGAGGGAGTCAGACCAGCGCGTTGGTGGTCTGTCCCGTGGTCGTCTTCTGTCTCGTGGGTACCAGACTGCTGTCGCTGTGCTCCAACTATCATCAGTCCTCCAAAGCAGGTAACCAGCCCATCAATACTTTGCCTTGTCTGCGTGAATAACTGCATCATTCACCAATGGCATTTGCCGTACGTCAGTGTTGTGAAGACCTTTCAAACGTTGGTTGTGGAGCGTGATGCCGACCATGCGTCTCTCGAGGGAGGTCACTCTGAGTTTAGACTCTATTTAATTTAAAAATAATAATAATAATGTTGGTTTATGCAATAGTGACCCGTTGGGTCGATGGACCACTGCCATCGTCACATGCTGCGGCAAACCATCGACACTCCAAGCTGCAATTCTAATTGTACTTCCAATATCCGAAGACGAAGACCTGGCACCTTGTGGTTTCATGGTAAGTGTGTCGACCAAGTTCACTGCGCACTCCTTGAGGTGATCCGAGTATTCCGCTGCCTGACCACCTGACCACAACAAAATTATGTCCTAATCATCCTTATAGGAGCATCAAATATGCACAAAGAACACATGTCCTTACATTTAAACAGCGCAACAAACTGCCAGTACGTCATGATAAAATATCACTTATTTATGCATACTTATCTTTCATTGTCTTGTGTTTTCGCTTCCATAGAATAAAATACATATTTTACCTGTTGGTAACAGCCGTGGTGTCATTAAAGTCAATGTTGTTCAAGGGGACGGCGTGGGGTGGTGGTAAAGTGACACGGCTCACGAACCGAATGTGCTGGGTTCGATCCCCATCACAGCACCGGCCGTTACCCCGGGGAAGTAAACCCTTAGAAAATGCACTAGCAAGCAGACCCTTACATAAAATGCATGCTGAAGTCGGATGCACTGGGCCGACATGCGCAAAATAAAAACCACAGTGCAACGCACATCGCCTTGGGCAATAGAGAAATAAAGCGAACGCCAAAAAAAAAATTATAATAAATATCGTTCCTTCATGATGTTTTCAACGCTCGAGCAGGTTCGCACAATATTTTAAGGCATAACCTCAATGAATATCATTATTCTGAAATTTATTCGTGAATCAGAATCCTCCATTGTGTTCATTATTCAGAGTGATATTTATTTCGTAAGTCACTTTTCTTCCTGCCCGCCCAACGCTCTACGTTATCCATTCAAGCCGGTTATTTGTTGTCTACGTCATTGACTGTTATAGGCCACTGAGACCTAGTCATGGATCAAGATGCTGAGCAGCGCATGAGCTGCAGCGGACAGCCACCCATAGGGGTTTGGTAGCGGAAGATTGAGAACGAAGCCAAGCCAAGCCAGACCTAGTCAACTATCGCTTTGTCATCAATATAACTAGTATTTTCTATACAAAACCCGTTCTGGTGCAGATATCACTAGGGAAATCTATGAAAATCATGTTTTAGCGTCATCATTAATACACATCTCAAGGGTCAGCGAATTTTCAGGTAAACAGCCGAGGGTGGAGGCAGACGGGGTGGAATGCAGCCGGGCGGAACTAGTGAAACCATCTTCGCTCATCAGTACTGACCCTCTGATCAGGAAAGAGCTAGCCAATGACAACCCCAGATGCATCAGCCCAGACTCCTACAGCGCCAGCATGACTGCTTGCGGGTGACATGAACATACCTCTGGTCACTTTGTGAGGAAAGTAGACGACTGGAATGTATCACTGGTTGTCTACAGACTTTGATGAGTCTTCTGGTGGTCGCTCAAGGTCTATGGCATAGGGTGGATAAATGCGTGCCTTCGCCAGTAAGGCAAACCTAAATCAAACAAGCAGGGAATCAAGGAAAAATAAATCACTTTACATAACGAAGCAAGAAGAGAAAAAATAAGAAGACCAAAGAAGAAAGATAGATGGAAGAAAGAAAGAAAAAGGAAAAAGAAGAAGGAAGAAGAAGAAGAAAAAAGAAGAAGCAGAACAAGGAAAAAGAAAAAAACAAAGAAGAAGCAGAAGAAAAAGAAAAGAAAGTTTAGGATGACGTAGAAGATGATACATAAGAAGTAGAAGAAGAATAGAAAGAACAATTCATTTAATTTCGAGGGGGCGTGTTTGTAATTGAACACCCTAGCCGTGTCCAGATGGTCAAGAGTGTCGGACAGTATTTTCTGTGAGCTCCATGGAAATCATGCTCCTTTTTCCTAGAACTCGAACGGGAATCAGAGATAAATAGTTCTTGTACTAAACGATGCCCCTGTTATAATCTCCTACGTGCTAAACGTTTTGCTGCCGACACTGGCTAATTTCTTTACGATCGCTTCTGCTGCCATTGTTAAGGCAGCGGGAACAGGCGGATTATCGGGGTTTTCCATTTTCTTAGGAAAATATCGAGTGGGATTTGAAGTGACCCTGATTCTTGCGAGATTTTCTTCTCATTCGATTGTCCGATCAAATAGTCATATCTTTTTGTTTGTTTGTTGATGATTTCTTCATGTAAAGGTTTGCATTTCAGGATTCTACTGGCTAAGGCATTCCCTGTTTTTTCAACTCCAGACTGTAGTCTTTTAGGTTATATCATGACGAATTGGTCAGTGTATAGATGCGTGTGTGCATCTGTAATGTGGACGCTTTGGCCAGTGTATGGATGTGTGTGTGTATCTGTTTGTAATGTGGACGTATTGGTCAGTGTATGGACGTGTGTGTGTATCTGTTTGTAATCTGGACGGTAATTTTGCAAATCATTTCTGTACATAGAGTTTAGTTTTAGTTTAGTTGACACGTAGAATTTTATTTTATTTTAGTCGACACGTAGAGCTTAGTTTTAGTTTAGTCGACACGTAGAGCTTAGTTTTAGTTTAGTCGACACGTAGAGCTTAGTTTTAGTTTAGTCGACACGTCGACACGTAGAGTTTAGTTTTAGTTTAGTCGACACGTAGAGCTTAGTTTTAGTTTAGTCGACACGTAGAGTTTAGTTTTAGTTTAGTCGATACGTAGAGTTTAATTTTAGTTTAGTCGGCACGTATAGCTTAGTTTTAGTTTAGGCGACACGTATAGTTTAGTTTTAATTTAGTCGACACGTAGAGCTTAGTTTTAGTTTAGTCGACACGTTGAGTTTAGTTTTAGTTTAGTCGACACGTAGAGTTAAGTTTTAGTTTAGTGGAAGAATCAGCATCATGTAAACGATTTAAACCATAAGTGCTCTCTGTTCTTCCTCCATGTTAGGAGCATCTCAACACACGATCTCCGTAACACCGGCGACCATCGCGTAGATTTTTTACATAATTTTGAAATTTGTCCGGGCAGCCGCCGTTAAGCTTCATCTTTACGAGTGCGGAGAGTATTTTAATGTGGGCGACACTGCCCACGGGCGTCCGATCTCTACTACAGAAATCGTGGGAAATACCAGAAAGTTCATGTGGAAAAATCCCAGTCTCCAACGTGATTTGAACCCGCGAACTGCAGCAACCGAGGCCGACGTCTTTCGCCGTAACCATTCAGTCTGTACGCGGAGCTGAGAAGTGGTCATTCTCAGAAACAAATCCTCGAATTCCCAGTCAAGATGGACATGAAGTGATTTCGATCCCGGGGTATTGGGATTGACAACCAAGCTGGGGCACGATTTATGATCGCTCTAAATTGTCGCTGCTTTTATATTGGAAAACTTGTTTCTAGCCTTTTCTTTCAAGCCTCTTCTTTCAAGCCTCCTACGTATTTCGCATTTGACAGGAGAGTAAACCCGTTTTCAGGAACCTTCTACTCTGGAACTAAACGAAGACCTACCGAACACGTTCCACCGTTTGTTTGTTCTTCCCCACATGGGCACATGTCTGTGTGTCCAATTTTTAATTTGTTGAACAGATGATTTTTCAGTCTGCAGTGACCCGTTCGGAATCTGAATATTGTCACTTGAACTCTTCTTAGCAAGGCATATTATAATTCTGCTGTATCAGATCCTGTGTGTTCTCTATGCCAATTGTATTTGAAGTTAATTTTATCATTGTCTTTATTTCTTCCTACGTAGCTCTGTCTTCAGTTTTTGGTTTGTTTCCTCATTTCTGTGTTTCTTACAGTGTGCTAGGATCCCCTGACTTTTCACTCTCTCGAAATTTGGCTTGCATGCATAAGTGCCCCAGACAGACTTGTCCGGTTAATTGTTTTTATGGCTTTTGATGGCCATTGTGGCTGATAGAGAGTCGCAGACGATCAAACAGTCATTGGGGATCAAGATGCTGAGCAGCGCATGGGCTGCAGCGGTCAGCGACCCATAGCTGACTGCTAGCGTCAGGGCCAGCGAACCAAAGCTGCCAAGGCCCTTCAACACCTCCACCCGGTGATACTGGATAACAGGCTGCAACAGGGCAGACTGGCTAAGGAGAAGGGATCAACCAAGGAATGCTAACCCGGTATTTTTAAAATGCTTGCTGAAGTCGGATGTGTTGGACCGAAAATATATAAATATCGCAGTCAAGCTGTAAACTACGACACAACGTATTCTGTTCTCTGGGCTACATTCTGCTACTTAAGCCCATGTCAGGATTTGGTAGCCGGAGATTGAGAACGAACGAAGCCAAGCCAAGCCAAACAGTCATTGGAATTTCAGAAATACAATTGCAACAACATATTGACAACCTAAATACAACACGTAAAGAATACAGCATGAAGATGAACGTAGACAAAACTAAGGTCATGGGAATATCTAAACAAGCAAGACAAACGAATATCTTCCTTGCAAAGCAGCAAAATACGTGAACAAATTTCACATACTTAGGGAGAACGTTATCTGAAGACGGAAAAATCACAGCGGAAATCCAAGTAAGATGAAATGAGACAAATCAGGTCATTGGACAATAAATACAAAAACTCAAGTGCAGGCGATTAACGATAAGCACCAAACGATCTTTATACAACACGATTTTCGCCCCACACGCTACGCTACCAATGTCAAAACTGGACAACAGGATCAATTGAAAAAACGACAAATCGTAACAGCAAAAATAAAATGCCAGCGAAAAATATTGGGTGTAACAAGGAGAGACATGATCAGAAACGATGCCATCAGGAACTACACCAGTATTAGACTACATTAATAGACAGCACCTGAAATTGTCTGACCACGTTACAGGCCTACCACCACACAACACCCCCCCCCCCACCCCCTCTTTCTCCTCCCCACCCCTAAGAAGAAATGCTGTTTAGGTACAACGGATACAAGGGCAAAGGCCGACCACAAAAAAGGTGTCTTAGGAAATATCTGAGGCAACACCGAATGCCACAGTCGGGCTCGTCCTCCAGACCTCTTCACAACCTGACGCTGAAAAGGAAAACAGGATACGCGAGGAGGCGGGGGTGGGGTGGAGGGAGGGAAGGAAGGAGGGAGGGAATATAAGTAATACTACGTGATCTTGTCTCTGACATGGTTCTTGTTGGCCACGATGGTTACTGCAGCTGTCCTTAGTGTCTCAGCCTGAAGTAAGAGGATGTCTGAGAATGTTCCAATGGATTTCTTATCTATTATTTAATGTTATGTGAATACCTCTTCTCTCGTCTGGTCTGCCGGGGTCCTTAAAGTATGACAAGGACAAGAATAGCACCACTGCCACACTGAGAGCATGTCGTAAGAGGTGACTAACTGTGTGACATGGCTTAACACCGGCCATGGCTAGGTGGTTTGCTTAGAGCAACATAGATGGCGTTAAACAAGCTGCGAGTGTACTTTGTTCTAGTGTTTGAGTCTATTAAGATGGACTAGCAAATTCGTTAACCACCTTATGTAAGCGATTGTACCAACGCAGCGGAGTATTAAGCTGCTCGAGCTTAGCCCGCTAAGCAGTAAACCCTTCTCCCGCTACATCCATCTCAGACGTGTCTGTCCCTGTAGAGGTACAGGTCGACTAAGAACTAAAAACCTCTTCTATATCTCATTGCTAATCCACCCCTACTTTAGTAGGTCCATTACGTGGCTTGGTATATCCTTTGAATAAATGATAAAGCTATATCTGGTATCTAGTTATGTTAGGGCTTTTTTGTCTTCTTCATAATTTCTAGTATATTGTCTACCGTGTTCTCTTCCATGGTGGAAATATGTTGCGTGTCTCTAAGGGCTCAGCCTGTACCTGTGCGAGGTCTGCCATGGAGGGGGCTAGTACTTTTTCTCTTTGAGCAAAATTGTTTCTCTGAGGTCTGATTCGACCCTATTCTCCCATCATTGGATGATTTGAGGGCCGCATGAATATTTTTTCGAGTTGCAGTCTTCATTCACAGGTTCTCATTTTCTCATTCGTTTTATTGGTGCTCATTTCAAAGTTACTGCAATAATCATTTCTTGTTCTTGCTTAGATGTTCGCCCATTCCACCCCAGACCGTAGTCCATTGGGGGATATCAGGACGCATAAACAGGTGCTTGGATGTATGTGTGCGTCTGTATGTACCTATCCTAGGTTTGTGCGCCCTCAGAAGCTAGCCCAACAAAAGTGCAATGGAAGGGCCTCAACCTGAGGGCGCATATGAAAGTTGCGCAAGAGTGTGACTGATGGACAGAGTCAAGTGAAACAAGAGTGTGACTGATGGACAGAGTCAAGTGAAACAAGAGTGAGGCGAGAAGGGGAAGAGTTGCCTAAAATAATTTCTTAACTAAACTTAACGTCTTTATAATGGTTTAGAAATGTGCAGAGTCAGTATACAACCAGTTCCATTTACATTTCCTTGATCTAAAAGCTATGCGCATCCAATATATTCTTAAATGCATTAATTGTCCCTGCCTTCACTACTTCCTGTGGTAATGCATTCCAAGCATTGACCACTCTCTGACTAAAAAAATATTTCCTAATATCTGATCTGGACCTCTCTTTAATTAATTTGTAGCTATGCCCTCTTGTTCTTGTAGGAGGTTGTATTTAAAAAACAAACACTTTATAGTCTAATTTATCCGTTCATATGATTTTCTTATAAACCTCTATTAAGTCACCTTGAATTCATCTCATTTTTAGACACTGAAGGCCGGCTTTTCTGTCGTTCCTGGTAACTGTAATCCTGGAAGTACCACTATCAGGTTTGTCGCTGTTTGTTGTAACCTTTTCAGCATGTTTACATCTCCTCTAGGATACCATCTGCTTGGTATGGAGTTCTAACTTTTTGTTTTCAAAGTGCACAATTGTTTCATATAGGGACATAGAAAGTCATATTTCCATATTGATATCACCTTTGTGATAGTGCGCCCCCCCCCCCCCCCCTTCCTCCTCAACCTCAGTGACGTCACTGGCTAAATGTGAGTTGACGATACTCAGCAGATAACTTTTGTAACAAGCAATAACTCCTAATAACTGAAAGCGAGAACTTAATAATTTTTTTTAAAAATGTTTAAACAGCACAGCAGGACTGGAAGACTACGCAGCATCTCAAGCTGAGTCAATCTATTACATGGAGGGAACATATGCAAATACGTACATAACCGTACCATTGACTCGCGTTCGATTAATTGGATATAACTGATATTCTCCGATCAAGATGCTGAGCAGCGCATGAGTTGCAGTGGTCAGCGACCCATAGCTGACGGCTAGCGTCAGGGCCAGCGAACCAGAGCTGACTGCTAGCGTCAGGGCCAGCGACCCATAGCTGACTGCTATTGTCAGGGCCAGCGAACCAGAGCTGACTGCTAGCATCAGGGCCAGCGAACCAGAGCTGCCAAGACCCTTCTACACCTGCACACGGTGATCCTTGATAACAGGCTGCAGCAGGGCAGACTGGCTAAGGAGAAGGGATCGAAGAAAGAATGCTAACCCGGTACTCAACAAAATGCTTGCTGAAGTCGGATGTGTTGGACCGAAAGGTGCACATATTGCAGTCAAGCTATAAGCTACGACACAACGCATTCCTTTCTCTGGACTACATTCTGCTACTTAAGCCCTTTCGGAGTTTCGTAGCTGGAGATTGAGAACGGACGAAGCCTAGCCAAACCAAGCCAAGCCTAGCCAAGCCAAGGCCATATTCTCCGTCTGCAAAGTTTAACGAAAAAAGCCACATTTCTCTAATGTTTGTCTGTCCATTAACAGTCGCTGGTTTTTCACGTTACGATGAGAAATTGATGAATGGCTTACCGTTAGGTGGTGGACGGTGACAAACTAATACAATTAAATCATTTTGGATAGGGATCGGATCAAATATATTGTTTCCTTCAGCAGTGCTCGTTGAATTAATTATAGGATTAACTGTTATTTGCCACCAATGAAATCATCCCATTAACTATTTGCCACCAATGAAATCATCCTATTAACTATTTGCCACCAATGAAATCATCCCTTTAACTATTTGCCACCAATGAAATCATCCCATTAACTATTTGCCACCAATGAAATCATCCCATTAACTATTTGCCACCAATGAAATCATCCCATTAACTATTTGCCACCAATGAAATCATCCCATTAACTATTTGCCACCAATGAAATCATCCCATTAACTATTTGTCACCAATGAAATCATCCCATTAACTATTTGCCACCAATGAAATCATCCCATTAACTATCTGCCACCAATGAAATCATCCCATTAACTATTTGTCACCAATAAAACCATCCCATTAACTATTTGCCACCAATGAAACCATCCCATTAACTATTATTTATCCCATTGACATAACATTAACTATTAGTAGCCACCAATGAAACTATCAGCATCATCATCATGTGGCATGTTCTTTGTAGAACGTCGCTCTGATCACAGCAAGACGATATGAGTATCAGTCTGCAGACAATCTTCCCGCCTGCTCCATGTTCATGTTTAGATTATCCTTGATATCTTGTATCCACCTTCGCCTTGATCGACTCCTCCGTCCCCTTTCAGGTACCATGCCCTCCATGACCGTTCTTTCCAGTCCGTCATGACGTTTGACGTGACCGAAAAAATTCAATTTCCGGAACGTAACATTGTTTATGAGTCAGTTTTCTTCAACATTCAGGTCTTCTAGGATGGTTTTATTTGTCACTTTCTTTGTTCAAGGATTTTTTAGGATTCTTCTGTCACATTTCGTTTTCAGCGCTCCAATTTTCTTCCTTGCTACTTGTGTCATAGTCCATGTCTCGCACCCGTACATTGCCACAGGGAATATGCATGTGCTCAGGATCTTTAGTTTTAGTTGCTTGTCAGTATTATACCATAAAGTGTGCATGTTGTTTAGTTTCTGCATCGCCATGGCCAAACTTCTTTTAATTTCTTTTAAACAGTCTCCGTCGTTGGATAACGTAGAGCCAAGGTATTCAAAATGTGACATTTTTATTAGCAACCGGGAGTTGCAGTCCTGTTTTGTCAGAGGACATTATATTCGCTTTCTTAATGTTCAAGAAAAGGTTGTGAGCTTCATTGTGCTTCACTGTATTTCCAGGCCCTTGACGCTGTTTGATAGCATGATTGTGTCTGCATATCTTAGTTCTGAAATCTCCTTCCCTCCTAGTGGGAATGGATCAAAATTCCCGTAGCTGTCATCTGTGTTTACCTTACGCACGACGTTTTTAGCGTAGATGTTAAATAAATAAGGTGAAAGTATGCAACCTTGTCTGACTTCCTTGTGAATCTTAAACCAATCTGTTGTACCTTCATTGGTCTAACGGCGGCTTGTTGTCCACTGTAGAGTGTTTCTATTAGATGTATCAGGTGTGTTACAAAACCCATGTCCTTCATTATATGTCTCAGTTGCTGATGTTGTACACAGTCGAATGCTTTGGTGTAATCTATGAAGCACGTATAGAGGTTCACATTGTACTCTCTGCACTTCTCAATGATGTGGCTCATATTGAAGATGTGATCTCGTGTGCCTCTGCCTTGTCTGAAACCTGCCTGAGTTTCGTGTGTTTCATTCGCTAACTTTTTTTTTAGTCTCTTCATGATTATACGTAATACGATCTTGCCGGCATGGCTTATCATGGCAATAGTGCGGTAGTTAGTGTATACTTGTAGATTTCCTTTCTTTTGTTTGGGGATATATACTGATCTTCTCCATGCTGTGGGCCATTCTGAACTGCACCAGATCTTCGTACAGAATGTGTGGTACATGCGGATGCATGCATCTGATAGTGCCTGCATTAGTTCAGTTTGTATATCGTCACATCATGGTGACTTCCTTTGTTTCTGTTTCTTCTTTTGTCGCACGAACTCTTCCAATGTGGGTTCTGGCTCTCTCCCTTCATCACTTGTAATCAAGTCTTTATTCTTTGTGTTGTTTTCATACATCTCGCTACATTATTCCTTCCACTTTCAAGTATATCTTTGCTCTCTGTAATCACATTGCAATTTTTGTTGTTGATTGGTTGTAGTGAAGGCTTGAATTCTCCCGTCAGTGTTCTGGTTGATTACTTGTAGTGCAGGCTTGAATTCTCCCGTCAGTGCTCTAAGTTAATGAAACTATAGTATTAACTATTATTATAAACCAAAGAAACTATGGTATAAACTATTTTAGCGACCAATTAAAGCATCTGATTACCTAACTATTACAAGCGACTAATGAAACTATAGTATAAAATATTTTAGCGACCAATTAAAGCATTTGATTACCTAACTATTATAAACGACTAATGAAACTATTATAAGCGACTAATGAAACTATTATAAGCGACTAATGAAACTATTATAAGCGACTAATGAAACTATTATAAGCACAGTGAATGATCAAACATGGGCACAGTGAATGATCTGACATGGGGACAGTGAATGATCAGACATCAGCACAGTGAATGATCAGACATGGGCACAGTGAATGATCAGACATCAGCACAGTGAATGATCAGACATGGGCACAGTGAATGATCAGACATGGGCACAGTGAATGATCTGACATGGGGACAGTGAATGATCAGACATTGGCACAGTGAATGATCAGACATGGGCACAATGAATGATCAGACATGGGCACAGTGAATGATCAGACATGGGCACAGTGAATGATCTTACATCAGCACAGTGAATGATTGGACATGGGCACAGTGAATGATCAGACATCAGCACAGTGAATGATCAGACATGGGCACAGTGAATGATCAGACATGGGCATAGTGAATGATCAGACATGGGCACAGTGAATAATCTGACATGAGGACAGTGAATGATCAGACATCAGCACAGTGAATGATCAGACATGGGCACAGTGAATGATCAAACATGGGCACAGTGAATGATCTGACATGGGGACAGTGAATGATCAGACATCAGCACAGTGAATGATCAGACATCAACACAATTAATGATCAGACATGGGCACAGTTAATGATCAGAGATTGGCACAGTGAATGATCAGACATGGGCACAGTGAATGATCAAACATGGGCACAGTGAATGATCTGACATGGGGACAGTGAATGATCAGACATCAACACAGTGAATGATCAGACATCAGCACAGTTAATGATCAGACATGGGCACAGTTAATGATCAGAGATTGGCACAGTGAATGATCAGACATGGGCACAGTGAATGATCAGACATTGGCACAGTTAATGATCATTACAGCAGCACAGTGAATGAGCTGACACCAGCACAGTGAATGATCATACAGCAGCACAGTGAATGAGCTGACATCAGCACAGTTAATGATCATTACAGCAGCACAGTGAATGAGCTGACACCAGCACAGTGAATGATCATACAGCAGCACAGTGAATGAGCTGACACCAGCACAGTGAATGATCATACAGCAGCACAGTGAATGATCAGACATGGGCACAGTTAATGATCATTACAGCAGCACAGTTAATGAGCTGACATCAGCACAGTGAATGATCATACAGCAGCACAGTGAATGAGCTGACATCAGCACAGTGAATGATCATACAGCAGCACAGTGAATGAGCTGACATCAGCACAGTGAATGATCATACAGCAGCACAGTGAATGAGCTGACATCAGCACAGTTAATGATCATTACAGCAGCACAGTTAATGAGCTGACATCAGCACAGTGAATGATCATACAGCAGCACAGTGAATGAGCTGACATCAGCACAGTGAATGATCATACAGCAGCACAGTGAATGAGCTGACATCAGCACAGTGAATGATCATACAGCAGCACAGTGAATGAGCTGACATCAGCACAGTTAATGATCATTACAGCAGCACAGTGAATGAGCTGACACCAGCACAGTGAATGATCATACAGCAGCACAGTGAATGCCGAACACGCTATGATAGCGACACCATCAGACAGTTTTGTCTTGATGATGTAACTTGCGCTGTATTTGTATCATAGTGAGGAAGCAGCTCCGCTGGTTATCAACCTCACTCTCTGGTCCCTTGCTGACTTGGGCCAGTGGCAAGACATCAGTCAAAACGACTGGAGGTAGTTCAGGATTGAGGCACTCTGGTTATTTCTCTATTTCCCGAGGAGGTATGCGTTGCACTATGTTTTTATTTTGCGCCGGTCGGCCCAGTGCATCCGACTTCGGCATACATTTTATGTAAGGTTCTGCTTCCTCCTGCATTTTCTTAGGCTTTGCTTCCCCGAGGTAACGGCCATTGTCTGTGATGGGAATCGGATCCCGCACATTTGGATTGTGAGCTGTCTCACTTGACCACTACGCCACGCCGTCCTAATCCACCTCCTTTGAGACCACATATCGATTGAAACCTGCAGGGCTCGAACACAAGCCGTCCACGTTCATCGCTTTGTGAGACGAGTGTTTTACCTCTCGACCACTGCAACCCGACAGTGAATGAGCTGCAGCAGCCATCAGTTCACAGCTGGTCGCTTGAGCTAGAATCGCCGAATCAAAGCTGATATAAAACCATATTCCGCCTCCAAATGCTGGCCCTGGTAACAGGCTGCACTAGCAAAGTCTGTTGATGAGAAAAGGGATCGCTGTGGCATTGCACATCCGGAGCCCCCCCCCCCCCCCCCCCCCCCCACCACCCTCTTTAAAAAAAACAAAATAACAAACAAAACAATTAAAACCAACAACAACAACAACAAAAACACACCCCAAAACAGTTAACCCGATGTGTCGTACTGAAATGAGTAGATATTGCAGCTGCGCTGGAGACTACGACACAGGCTCCCAATGTCCATTTCACGTCGAATAAGAAGTACAATATTAACAACAATATTTTCACGAACTGTGTTGGCACATCCGGACACTTCCCCCCCCCCCACACCCACCCTCTTTTAAAAAACAAACTAACAAACAAAACAATTCACAGAATTGATATTGACCGGTATAAATATTTATGTGTAGACTCCCTGAATAATGGCTTCGATATCTCAAGAAAATATTTTGTAAACGCTCTTCGATACCTGCTTTTATTGATACTTCGACATATGTTGGTTTTGTTTGTTTGTTTATATCTTCGGATTTTGGATTGTAATTCATTGTTTTAGAGTATCTTTCATTGAACATTATTGTTTGTTTGCGTATCTGATTTTCAAGAACTTCTTGATGCGATGATCGCTTAATCGTTTATTTCTCGTAATGAAATTGAAGAGATCAAGTGGGTCAACATTCAATGCCGTATGAAACTGATCATTGTCATGTCGATTTCTTCATATGAGTCAATTTGCTTCTTCAGGTGGGTGGTGATTCTTCAATTCAGTCTTTCCTCTTCTGCCTTGGACTGATGATATGCTTCATACACGGTGATGGTAAAATAGGAGACTGTTTTAGGTCCCCCACAGCCTTTCAAGCATGGTCGTTCGTCCAGCCAGAACTCCTTTCTTTGATCTATGTAAGTAGCTCAGTCATGCAGGATGTGTTCTGGTATACGACAGGTGTCTCTAAGACCCACCCTGCGGAGACGAGTACAAAGGCTACAATCTCCAGCTCGGAGTCTGAAGATCCAACTACGGCAATCCCGCCAAGCTCGTCCGTGCAGTCCACCTCTGAACTGCTGTCTCTACCCCGGCCTCTTCAATCCGTCCCCACGAAATGTCCGACGAGTGTCTCCGCCTATCTACAGCTCAGGGGATGGCGAGTCCGCGCGCATCCACTCCCATCACATTCAAATCCATCTGATATCACGTCCCCATGGATTCCACAGTGGGCCGGAACCTACTGCAGGACCAGATCCGTCCTCTGGGACAGAATCCCGATATCACATCTTATTTCGCGCGAGTACATACCGCCTGGAGCCCAGATAACCCGAGGCACACACTCAGAGCACGCACCCGGGCAACGCACCCGGACCAAAACATCCGGACCACACACCCGGACCACGCACACGGACCACGCACCGGGACCACGCTCCCGGAACACGCACAAGGAGCACACACTCGGCCCACGCACACGGACCATGCTTACAGATCACACACCCGGACCACGCACAAGGAGCACACACCCGGAGTACGCACCCGGAGCACGCACCCGGAGCACACACCTGGAGCACACACCTGGAGCACACACCAGGGAGCCCACACCAAGGAGCACTCACCCGGAGCACGCACAAGGAGCACGCACAAGTAGCCCACACCCGGAGCACACACCTGGAGCACGCACAAGGAGTACGCGCAAGGAGCACGCTCAAGGAGCACACGCAAGGAGCACGCACCAGGAGCACGCACAAGGAGAAGGAGCATGAACCTGGAATCCGTCAGAATGACCACCTTCTCTGTATCTGTGCCTTAACCGACAGTTATCTGCGTTCCATTCGCCATCCCAGCTGAACAATTAGCACAGGTCTTTAAAGCCGGTACAGAACGATCCGGCACAACGGCTCCGGAGTGTGTGACGCAGAATCCATCGCTTCTCCTTCCTTCGTACTCTGCGGTCAATCCTTCCAAGTACACATGTGTCCAGGATCCACAAGGGGATAGTTTCCTGATCCCCTGCAGAGCGTGGTACCTTTGCTCCACCGCCGACTGCTCAACCACCTTCGCCATCTCTGAAACCTCCCGAGATTATTCCAGACCGGTTCCGGCTTGGCATTCCCGGCCCCGGAAAGAGCGCCTCGCACACCTGGACCTTGCATGTTTTCTTTGGATTTCTCTGGCCAGATCGTTGGGGCTTTTCCTTAGTATTCTGTTTTTAGTTCTGTCTTGGTACTTCTGGTGATCAGGTAGCCTCTTTAGTAATGGATTTGTATTTTCAACTCAGTGAACGCGGGCGTCTTTTCCAATGCGACTTTAATTTGGCTGATCTCGCTATCGATGCAAGTAAATACTTTTGTACAAACTACATTTTTTAGTAAAAGCTTTTCAATGGCATAACTAAAGTAAAGTGGAGGTTTGTCCCATAGTAACTAGGCGACTGTCGGAGAATGCTGTTGTTATAGACTTGAGATACTAAACCACAGCTTGTATGAGGATTAGTGGCTAGTTCCTTTCCCCGCTGTCTTTTACTTCCCTAGTCGTATACCAGGAAGCCACTTACACCTGGGTCGACTGGAGCGTGTCTAGGATTCGTCAATAGAGGTAGCACTAGCAGAGGCTGTGAACACAATTTCAGATCTCTGGGTTCAGGTCAGGTCATCCTGTAACCGGTGAGGTCTTTTGGGCGCACATGCAGATATCCTCACAACACCACGCCACCCTTCTCTGTCAGCGGCCGCTGTCTGTGCCTCTTCTGGTCGGAGACTGGTCCATTTTTTTATGTTGTCCTCCCACCTCTTTTTGGGACGGCCTCTTCGTCGTCTGCCTTGCACATTTCCGTGGAGGATCGTATTTGCAAAACCATTTGATCTCGATATGTGACCGTACCAAGCGAGTTTTCTTCTTTTGATAATTGCCAAGAGGCAATTATTGCTGTTGTAATTCTATCTCGTATTTCCTCATTTGTAACTCGATCTTTGTACGTGACGTTTAAAAGTCTTCGGAAACATCTCATCTCCAAGGCCTGTATCCTTCGCTGAAGGTCAGCTGTAACTGTCCATGTCTCACAAGCATAGAGGAATATTGACAGGACCAGTGTACGCATTAATCTGATTTTCGTGTATAGTGCTAACCGTTTGTCTTCCCATATTTTGTTAAGCCGTGTAAGGGACGCTATTGGCTGTGCTATTCTGGCCAACACCTCACATTTTGATCTTTCATCACTGACAATGGACCCTAGATATTTAAAACGGTTTACAATTTCGAGTTCCTGACCATTTACTTTTATCCTGCTGTTGAAGCCCTCTGGGTTAAAATAGGAGAAATAGAGGTCCATGCAAACAGTATAGTTGCCAGTTTGAATATCAATGAATTATACCATAACAGGACGTGACATAATTTATGGATTAGAAGAGTGCCTAGAAAAGGCTGCACTTTCTTCAGTATCCGGGGCAAGCAAGCATCCATCGTATTTTACCCGAAGAAGATCTCTGTGGTAGAAGGTAAATGTTGAGGGAAGTTAAGTACTTTGTTATTAAGACATTCATTTAATTCGTTTGGGAAGATTCAATCCCTGCGCGAGTGCTCCATCAAATTCGTTGTCTATGACCAGGACAAGAATAGCACCACTGCCCCACAGAGAGCATGTCGTAAGAGGCGACTAACTGCGTGATATGGCATAACACTGGCCATGGGTAGCCCGTTCGTTTAGAGTAGCATAAATGGCGCCTAACAGGCTGAGGGTCTATTTTACTCTAGTGTTTTAATCCATTTTTGATGGACTCCGTCATCAGTTAACCACCTTTCGCGGCACTTGTACCAACGCAGCGGAGTAATAAGCTGCTCGAGCCTAGCCCGCTGATTTGGAAATCCTTCTCCCAGCTACATCCAGCTCACGTCAGCGCTGGGAGCTGCACATAGGCATCCGCTCCTGTTGAAGTACATGTCGACTAAGAACTAAGATTCAGCCCCTGACAGTCCACATCTGTTCGAGAACACGTTGAAAGCGAATACGGACAAGTTTTGTATAACGCAGAAGTTAGGCATACGAGTCGCGGAAATGTTCTCAAGCGGTTTTGTCCCTTAGGTGGCAGTGGCGTAACTAATTTTTGTGCCGCCCGTGCGGACCCTCCCCCTCGTTTCCAGCTAAGCAACTGTTAGGAAGGAGATCGAGAGCTTCAGGAAAATAAAGAAGGGTAGATTTCTCCTTTCTCTCATTCAAATTGTCACCTTGATCGGCTAACGTTATTTCAATCTTCCCCTGTTAATTTGATTGACCTCGTGTGACCATTGGTGCATTTATTTTAATCCATGCAAACTCTGACCTATTTAATTGTTCTAACTCCACTCTTGGGCCATCATTGACTTCATACGGCACTTGATACATTGACCTCAATAAGTTCCTTCTCCAATAACGTCATCTCATGTAGCCCCTGGTCCTATCAGCTTGAATCGGTGCAGCTCCTGGTTCACTAACGTGACTCGATGAAGCTGCTGGTCCCATCAATTTGACCACATGGAATTCCCTTGTCCATTTCCTTGACCACATGGAGTCCCTTGTCCATTTCCTTCACCTCATGAGATCCTGGTCCTTTCAGCGTGACCTTATAAAGCCCCTGAACCATTAGCTTGACCTCAAAAATCCCCTGGTTTATTAGCTTGAACTGAGATAGCCACTGTGCCATTAGCTTGAACTCAGATAGCCACTGTGCCATTAGCTTGAGCTCACATAGCCACTGTGCCATTAGCTTGACCTCACATAGCGATTGTGCCATTAGCTTGACCTCACATAGCCACTATGCCATTAGCTTGAGCTCACATAGCCACTGTGCCATTAGCTTGACCTCACATAGCGACTGTACCATTAGCTTGACCTCACATAGCCACTGTGCCATTAGCTTGAGCTCACATAGCCACTGTGCCATTAGCTTAAGCTCACATAGCGACTGTACCATTAGCTTGACTTCACATAGCCACTGTGCCATTAGCTTAACCTCACATATCCACTGAACCATTACCTTGACCCCAAATAGCCACTGGGCCATTAGTGTGACCTCATATAGCATCTGGTCCATTAGATTGACGTCAAAAGCTCCTGGTCATATCAACTTGACCTCATTCAGTCCATAGCCAATTGTCTTGACCTCACAATGCCCCTGGGCCATTAGCTTGACCTCATGAAGCCGCCCCCCCCCCGGACAATTAGCGGGACCTCACAATGCCCTTGGGCCATTAGCTTGACCTCATAAAGCCGCTTCCCCCCCCCCCCCCCGGACAATTAGCGGGACCTCACAATGCCCCTGGGCCATTAGCTTGGCCTCACAATGCCCCTGAGCCATTAGCTTGGCCTCACAATGCCCCTGAGCCATTAGCTTTGCCTCATAAAGCCGCTTCCCCTCCCCCCCCCCCGGACAATTAGCGGGACCTCACAATGCCCCTGTGCCATTAGCTTGGGCTCACAATGCCCCTGATCCATTAGCTTGGCCTCACAATGCCGCTGAGCCATTAGCTTGGCCTCACAATGCCCCTGAGCCATTAGCTTGGCCTCACAATGCCCCTGAGCCATTAGCTTGGCCTCACAATGCCCCTGAGCCATTAGCTTTGCCTCATAAAGCCGCTCCCCCCCCCCCCCTCCGGACAATTAGCGGGACCTCACAATGCCCCTGTGCCATTAGCTTGGGCTCACAATGCCCCTGATCCATTAGTTTGGCCTCACAATGCCGCTGAGCCATTTGCTTGGCCTCACAATGCCCCTGAGCCATTAGCTTGGCCTCACAATGCCCCTGGTCCATTAGCTTGGCCTCACAATGCCCCTGAGCCATTAGCTTGGCCTCACAATGCCCCTGGGCCATTTGATTGATTTTGTACAGAACCTGGTTCACTAACTTGACTATAAACGGCATATGATCTATTTTCTTGACTTCAAATAGCCTATGATCTATTTTCTTGACTTAAAGCGGAACCTGGCCCATTCACTTAACTTAAAGCAGTGTTTGGTCTATTAGGCTTACTTAATACAGTCTTTGGTCTCTTAGCTGACCTCTAACCAGCGACTGGACCATTACCGTGACCTCGCATAGCCTCTGGACCATTACCTTGTTCTCATACAACACCTGGGCCAATAGCTTGACCTCGCATAGTCTCTGGACCATTACCTTGATCTCATACAACACCTGGGCCAATAGCTTGACCTCGCATAGTCTCTGGACCATTACCTTGATCTCATACAACACCTGGGATAATAACTTGACCTCGCATAGTATCTGGACCATTACCTTGATCTCATACAACACCTGGGCCAATAGCTTGACCTCATATAGCCTCTGGACCATTACCTTGATCTCATACAACACCTGGGCCAATAACTTGACTTGAAGCAGCACAGGTCTGTTAATTTCATTTGACGCCGCCCTCAGCATGGTTCAAGTTTGAGACCCGTATGTTAAAGGGTTACCTAAGTTTTTTGGTTATTCCTTACCAAACATTCATTCTATGCTACACCCGCCAAAACGAAAGACCTTGACATTTGCGCATTCGCTAAACTTGTGACAGGAGGAGCCATTTCTATCTGTTCTCATTGTTTACAGTTGCACGCGCGCCTTATGTCATTTCATATCTTTCCACCCAATTTTTCTGCCTTCAGTTGTTTTCTTTGTATGTTCTTGCTTTGTGGAGCATGTGTCTTCAATAAATAAACGCTAAGTCCACTTGTCATGTGTGCGTCGTTCCATCTTCCTCTACGTCTTCATTAGCGCTTGCATGTCTGTCTAGACCAGGTCTCTGTGAACAATGAGGAACTACCCCAATAGAAGTAGAAATTATAATTTTGGGGATAAAGAATACCTTTAAGAAATACAGATGGAACTGTATAAAAATTGTTATACAATATTATGGGGGGGGGGGGGGGGCGCCTACAACAAATCCTCAAGGAAGTCTACACTCTACAGCTCGAAAAGCTGTAAGGGAGCGGCGAAGACCTAAAACGCAGTCTCCTTCGTGAACCTCACCGGACTATAAGCACAGCATCGGTTGATCATGAATCTCACCGGACTAGAATCATAGCATCAGTTGATCATGAACCTCACCGGATTAGCAGCACAGCATCAGTTGATCATGAACCTCGCCAGATTAGCAGCACAGCATCAGTTGATCGTGAACCTCGCCGGACTATAAGCGCAGCATCAGTTGATCGTGAACCTCACCGGACTAGCAGCACAGCATCAGTTCATCGATGAAGAAGTTGCAAGACGAACCCTGACATTGAATTCATGGGGGAAGAGAAAGACTCGTAGACTTCGAGAAGAAACTGTGAAAATAAACTAGAGCCCTGAACCTCAACTGAAGAGAGGCAGCAAGGGCAACTCAAGACCCCACTTATTTGAGGAGGGTTATCAATGGTCTATGCCGCAAATGGAGAGTTAAACATTGACGATTTTATTACAAGTGAGTTGTGAAAATTGTAGACAGCGACAGTAGTATTGTTTTGTTATCTACATAAAACGACTGCAAATACAACAAAGATATAATGTAGGACAACTTATGACAAAGTGGTCTTATGAATAGTCTCCAATTTATCCTTTTGAATTTTGCAACTTTTTCTTCCTTCGTGTTCAACCTCCCACCTACCAAGCCATGTAAAGACTTTGCAAGTAGCAGGATATAATCCTGAGAGCGGGATGTAAGGATTAAATAAATAGAAAGAGCTATAATTTACATCCTTAATAAAGTACCGGGAATGGACGGCATAACTGATGTCATTCAGACTTACTGGAAGACAAGACTGTTTATGATAGAAAGACTCTTTCCAACATCATTGAAAGAAAGAAAACTACCACACGATTGACAACAAGCTCCGATAGTAAAAATCTGAAATAAACAATTCAATGAAAGAAACTATGATACATACAAAAGTGTATCGAAATCATACAGACAAAATATGTCCGCGAAAATAGCTACTTAAACAAAATAAGATGAATTGTTGAATCTTAGCTGAGCAAAACTCAATTTAGATTTGGTGGACACATACGCTGTAATATTGTTTCATTAACATTAAGACAATTAAGCAATAGAGCAATTGGATATGGCACGCATTTCAATATTACATTTACGAGGGGCGTTCAAATCAAACCGATACTTTATTGTTCTAGTTCTACCTGAATAGGTTATAGCGTGCTGGAACTACTATCATTAATTAGAGGCACTTGTGTCCTATTACTGTTAGGCGGACCACTTGCTATGGGCCAGTCACGTGACAGGTAAATACAAATGGCGAACAACACAGTTAGTGCTTGCATGGGACAGCGTGTTGTGATGAAGTTTCTTGCGAAAGAAGGCGTGAAACCTGCTGGAATTTACAGAAGACTGTAATCACAATACGGTGATGAGACACTCAGCCGCCAATCACAATACGGTGATGAGACACTCAGCCGTTAATCACAATACGGTGATGAGACACTCAGCCGTCAATCACAATACGGTGATGAGACACTCAGCCGTCAATCACAATACGGTGATGAGACACTCAGCCGTCAATCACAATACGGTGATGAGACACTCAGCAGCAGTAAGACATTTGAATGGTGTAAAAGGGCCGCCACGTAGAGGCGTAATAGGGTCTTGGTCAGCTGTCGTTCGCTGACTTTCATGCAAATAACCTGCTATGACCTACTACCGCCTGCGTTAGGTCCATTCACGGCTGTATCTTCGACCCAACACTGCCTACATGGCAGACGACTTTAGGTGTCCACTCCACGCAACAACAGAATTGAATGGAAACTGAACGAATGACAAGAATTCTTCCAAATATAACCTCCGCACAAACCAATAACACCAGACAGCTAAGTGTTGGTGCAAAAGAAGACCATGAATAAAATGAATTAATGGAGCTAAAGAAACACAACAGAGGCATGGATTAGCAATAATATTGGTCAGACAGCTAGCACATTAAAAAAAGACTGCACCTTCCCCAAGTGTCTAACCACACAACTGGACAGACACAATGCGAAATCAGGATGCTGTTCCGCCTGTCATGTTGATATATTCGATAACTTTAGCTGTATCTAACACGACTTCATAACAATGCCCTTTGACCTTTGATATATGTATATGCACGAATTCCATAGCAGCTCAAAGAGTATGCGTGAACCTTCATTTGCTACAAAGCTCGCCTATCTCGCAGTATCATGTGACAGCAGATGCACATTTGCTTCTCGTTAAGTTGCATCAGAAACCCAGATTCGCTGTGTTTGGTTTTTTTGGTTGGGTATTTGTGTGTGCGTGTTTGTGTGTGCGCTTTATTTGTTCCCTGCTCAACTCACCGTGCTTGAAGAATGATTTTTATTAAATGAGAGTTCTCTTTGTTTCTCAGCGTGAATCTGTAATCCGTTACGATGGGATAATGAAGAGACACGTGTAACTAACTACTCACTTACCTTGTCCGACAACCTCAGATAATCTTCGCCCATAAACCAGCCACTTTTAATAATCTTCCATTTACCATCATCAGTTCATCCATTGCACAGGTCTCCTGAACCCTAGAACATATAATCAGGTATTCCGAGTCCTGGGCGTAACTTCCATCAATCAATCAATCAATCAATCCACTTCACCTCGCCTTTGAGTATAAGGTCTTCAACAGATTATTGCCAAGTCTTCCCGCCATGAACCAACATTTCCAGTTTCTCCCACGTCTCTCTTGCCGTTTTTATGTCTGTCTCAACTTCCCTCTTCCATGAGCGTTGAGGTTTGCCACTACTTCTTTTGCACTGCGGATTCCTCAACAGTGACTGCTTTGTAACGCTATCAGTTGGTTTCTGCAATACCACCGCCAATGCTACTTTCTCTTTACAGCTAGTGCTACTGGCATCTGTCCGGTTCTTTCCAACAGATCTATATATAGCGGGACTCAGTGGTCTTGAGGTAAGGTGTCCGCATTGGGTGCCGGAGGTGGCGTGTTCGAATCGCGGTGAATAGTGTTTTTTGTGTGACTGCGTGGAGAATAAATTCACCCTCTAGTGGACTCCAGCTTACTGCGGCATACCTGGAAATGAATGGGCAGACACCAGGGAGGAAAGACAAAGAGAACAATTCACACCCCCCCCCCCCCCCCTTGTGCCACTGTCAGAAGTCACGCACACACCTAAAATATAAACAACAGTGGATAGAGAGAACAAACAGCAAATACCCACAGGACCCAATCAATAGACTGAATAGGAAACTGTATACTGCAATTTTCCGCCTCAGAACAGGTCATTTGCAGACTAAATGCATACATGCATAAAATGAAAGCAGCACAGACTGCACAATGCACATGTCAGAGAGGACCCCAGACTCCAGAACACATCCTGCAAACATGTCCACTGCACCAAGACTCCCGTGAGAAGACCTGGCCCGAGGAAAGAAACATACAAGACAAACTGTGGGGAACCATTGAGGACCTGCGACTGACGTGTCACTTCATGGAGGCAGCCCATCTGGTGTCATGTCACGAGCATACGAAACCGAACGCAATGAAGAATCGTCACGGTGTGTACTGGGATTTTGTTCCACGTGGATCTTCTAGTAAAAATTGCCCTGATCTCCATGTAGTGAGATCGGACTAGCGTGATCAGTGTCGAGCACGTTAACAATTCCTTGGCACTTGGAAATCGAAAAGAGTAGGTTTAACGGACAATGCCCTGACAGAATTTGAATAAAAAATTTGTCACATTATTTGTACCTTTTCTGAGGTGGTTTGTTAAGAGATGCTATAGATGGCGCCTAATTGGATGCGGGCTTACTTAGCTCTAGTGTTTGAGCCTGTTAAGATGAACTCGCACATTGGTAAAACTCACCTTCTCAGAAACTTGTTGTATACATGCTCTGAGTAGTCTTCTAAACAAGTACAAAAACGTTAAGTTAAGAATATTAGTGACTTCATTATACCAATTTATTCCTTCAATTCGAGACCCTCTTACTCGATAGTTGGCCATCAGGTATGTCTTGCTCTGCCCACTTATCTTTCCCTGCGGGTTCCAATTCAGTGAATGTTTGGTTATACTGTCCGTCTTTTTTCTGAGAGTGTGTACTATATCTTAGTCTTATTCAAACTGCACTTCTTGAGAAACGGATGCCCTTGTCTCAGCTTTGGCGTGAGCTGGATGGAGCCAGAAAGAGGATTTCTTGCTTTGCGGGCTAGGCTCAAGCAGTTTAATACTCCCTCCGTTGGGACAAGTGCTGCGTAGAGTGGTTAACCGATATGCGAGTCCTTCTTTATAGACTCAGAACACTAGAACTAAATAGACCCGCAGCTTAGAGGATTGTTCGATGGCATAATGAACAAGTATAGGAATGTTCGATGGCGCAAGGAATAACTAAAGGAATGTTCGATGACACAAGGAATGAGTAGAGGTAAGTTCGATGACACAAGGAATGAGTAGAGGTAAGTTCGATGACACAAGGAATGAGTAGAGGTAAGTTCGATGACACAAGGAATGAGTAGAGGTAAGTTCGATGACACAAGGAATGAGTAGAGGTAAGTTCGATGACACAAGGAATGAGTAGAGGTAAGTTCGATGACACAAGGAATGAGTAGAGGTAAGTTCGATGACACAAGGAATGAGTAGAGGTAAGTTCGATGACACAAGGATACATGAGGAAAGATGGACGATTTAGGAGACGCACAACGATACATCTTTCACCAGTTTGAATACACTTGATTCCTTTTAGAAAACTGAAAAGCATTTTATATTTTTCACTTGTTTTAAATTATTTCGAAAGACTGCTCTATCACTCAATTCTTGTGTTCTTGCTTGTTTGCATTTTGGAAATATTTAGATATGGCATCCCTATATACTGAACATACTATTGTGCTGTAGGGGTGTAAAAAGAGCCAACGATTGGTTTGCAATCCCATCTTGTTCTACTTGATCTTGGTGACCTGTTCCTCGGCATAGCTGCGGGTCCCAACTTAGTCTCCAGCGAACCCTTTCTTAGGTCATGGAAGTCCAGTGCGTGGTAAATACTCCTCTAGAGGCATCTCGGATGGTAAAGCGTACAGCAATGGGGGGTCTGTCCAACGCATTGCAAGTCTTCTCCGCGATGTCTTCTTTCCTCGGGGGTACCAGACCGCGATCGTTGTGCTCCATCCACCATAGTTTCGTCGTAACATGTGACCTATCCATCTGTGTTTTGCCTTGTCTGCATAGATTTTCGCATCCATCACCAGTGACAATTGTCGTATGTCCGAATTGGGGAGATCTTGCAGGCGTTTGTTCCAGAGAGTGATTCAGACCAAGCATCCATGACCAAATGGGAAACCGAACATACTGGCTACACAAAAAACGATGCCTATTACCAGTTGAACAGAAGAGAGCAGGTCGTGGTCGTCAGACTTCGCACTGGCCACAATAGACTGAGGTACCACCTATTCAACAAATTGAAAATAGGTGGCACTGACGAATGCCCGTGTGGTACCGGGAAAATGACCGCTGAGCATTTGCTGCAAAACTGCCCGACACTACGAGGATCAGAGAGAGCAGATGTGGCCTTCACCAGTGGCAACACTAGACATGCTCTATGGCAGTGTCGACAGCCTCAGGATGACCGCTGCTTTTTTCGAAAAAATAATGGTTGACGTCTGACAGCGTAAGAAGAAGAAGAAGAAGACCAAGCGTCACTCAAGAGAGGCCTGGATCAATTTCTGCTCCAGTGATTTTGTTAGTGTCCTCGTCTCGGCACCGTAGCAGATCGCAGGGAGCACACTAGACTTGCAGATATAGACTCGTAGGTCCTGGTCATGGCAACCGTGTTAATAGACAACCTCAGCGGCAGCGTCTTGTCAGTTCAGGTTCCAGATTACTTCCAACATTGAGAACGCGCCCAAGAAAGATGTACTCGTTGATATCATCTAATCGTACCTCGCCAATGAAGACTGCATCACAGGTTGTGAAAGGATTGCGCAACACTTTGGTCTTCGGGACATTCATCTCCAGTTCCGCTTTCCTGCCCTCTCCATCGAGTAGCTGCATCCTTTGGTTGATTTCTGCTGCTGACTCTGTAATAAGCATACCAACATACCGGGTTCCAATCACTGCCGTGCCCAGTTTGACTGGAGATGTTGGAGATTTTGTTAGGGTTGACTTCACCCCTTACATTAAAGGGTTGGCAAAACTAACGTACTGCGAAATGGCCTTAGGGGAATACATTAGAAGCATAAACACACGCATACATGCACTGGCCAATGGGTCCTGATATCACCCAAAGGACTATGGTCTATTGTAGAAAGGATCGTGCCTTCGCCAGTAGAAACCAGAAAAGTAAACCTTTAATAAAACAAACAAATGCAGCTCTCCCGGATCTAATCAGCTGCAGGAAGAAAACCACCCACCAACTTCCTACGAATAGCCAAAAAAGAGTCTAAAACCAGATCATGAATGACACTTGCTAAGACCTGAACGTGTGGACTACAGAATCCACGGATTATTGGATATATGGCATTAAATATAAGTTAATGTTTTAGTTCCAGGATTTCAGTTCTGTAATATTTTATAACATTATATTGTTATAACACTCCAATGTTGCAGAGACTGCTTGAAAATATAACAAGCACGATCAAAGTGTTTGGCAGGAAAGTAAACAACTTGAAGACAAAGACTATTGAAATAGCCGAGCAACATTAGCAAACAAATAAAATCATCAATGGAGAAATAATCAAACAAGTTCAGAATTTCACATATTTCGGGAAAAAATGTTAGTGTCGGCCTCGAGTGCTGGAGGTCGCGGGTTCGAATCGCGGTGGAGACCTTCATTTTTTACTTGGATTTGTCTGGTAAAAATTCGCCTGATCTCTCGGTAGTGAGGTCGGACCCCTGATCTCTGGGTAGTGAGGTCGGACCCCTGATCTCTCGGTAGTGAGGTCGGACCCCTGATCTCTGGCTGGTGAGGTCGGACCCCTGATCTCTGGGTACTGAGGTCGGACCATTGTTCTCTTGGCACTGAGGTCGGACCCCTGATCTCAGGCTTGTGAGGTCGGACTATTGATCTCTGGGTACTGAGGTCGGACCCCTGATCTCAGGCTAGTGAGGTCGGACCTCTGATCTCTGGCTAGTGAGGTTGGACCCCTAATCTCTGGCTGGTGAGGTTGGACCCCTTATCTCAGACTAGTGAAGTCGGACCCCTAATCTCTGGCTAGTGAGGTTGGACCCCTGATCTCTGGCTAGTGAGGTCGGACCCCTAATCTATGGCTAGTGAGGTTGGACCCCTGATCTCTGGCTAGTGAGGTTGGACCCCTAATCTCTGGCTGGTGAGGTTGGACCCCTGATCTCTGGCTAGTGAGGTTGGACCCCTAATCTCTGGCTGGTGAGGTCGGACCCCTGATATCTGGCTAGTGAGGTCAGACTCCTGATCCCTGGCTAGTGAGGTCCGTCCCATGATCTCTGGGTAGTGAGATCGAACCCCTGATCTCTGCGTAGTGAGGTCGAACCCCTGATCTCTGGGTAGTGAGGTCGAACCCCTGATCTCTGGGTAGTGAGGTCGGACCCCTGATCTCTGGGTACTGAGGTCGGACCATTGATCTCTGTGTAGAAATGTCGGAACCCTGATCTTTGGGTAGTGAGGTCGGACCCCTTATCTCTGGCTAGTGAGGTCGGACCCCTTATCTCTGGCAAGTGAGGTCGGACCCCTGATCTCTAGCTAGTGAAATCGAATACACTTGTCCAGTGTCGAGCACGTTAAAAATCTCTTGGCAGTTAGATGCTGGAAAGAGCAGCCTTAACGGCTTCTGCACGGACAAAAATTCTAGTTAAAAATCTACCCAAATTATGTGTACCTTCTCCCAGGCCTAGTAAGCTAGGAAGTTGTAAAATACCTACTACATATAGACGAGGCATTAGGCTACCTGGCAACAGACATTGACATGCCTGTTTGAATACCAGGATTCCAAGAAATGCAATTAGGATAATTATTGTATTAGCAAAAATAGCTTTCAGAGAAATACAAAAATGACTAACCTAAAAGAATATCGAGATAGAACTGAGGACAACAATAATCATTCTATGGAGCTGAAATATGGACTCTAGCAAAGCTTGAGAACGGTTGAAATGTGGCGCAGTCGCAGGTTGGAAAGAGTTTATTAGGGCCAGATACATGGCCAAATGGGAAACAGAACATACTAGCTACACAAAAAATGATGCCTATTACCAGTTGAACAGAAGAGAGCATGTCGTGGTCTTCAGACTCCGCACAGGCCACAACAGACTGAGGTACCATCTATTCAATAAATTGAAGGTAGGTGGCACTGACGAATGCACCTGTGGCACAGGGAAAATTACCGCTGAACATCTGCTGCAAAATTGCCCGACATACGAGGACCAGAGAAAGCACATGTGACCATCACCAGTGGCAACACTAGACAAGCTCTATGGCAGTGTCGACAGCCTCAGGAACCTCTTCGAACAAATACAAGTTGACGTCTGACAGAGTACGGAGAAGAAGAAGAAGGAAAGAGTTAGTTCAACAGGAAGAAGATTCAATAAGAATGTCCTAACTGAGGTAGGTGCACAAAGAAACAAATATTGAAAATGATACAGACACAAAGATTGAGTTGGCTGGGACACAGTAGACACAAGTATGTGACGCGAAAGTCTTCCGCACAAGATACTGGAGGTCAAGATTCAGAGAGAAAAGGACAAAGACTCTTCTACACAAGATACTAAAGGTCAAGATTCAGAGAGAAAATGACAAAGACTCTTCTACACAAGATACTAGAGGTCAAGATTCAGAGAGAAAATGACAAAGACTCTTCTACACAAGATACTAGAGGTCAAGATTCAGAGAGAAAATGACAAAGACTCTTCTACACAAGATACTGGAGGTCAAGATTCAGAGAGAAAATGACAAAGACTCTTCTACACAAGATACTAGAGGTCAAGATTCAGAGAGAAAATGACAAAGACTCTTCTACACAAGATACTGGAGGTCAAGATTCAGAGAGAAAATGACAAAGACTCTTCTACACAAGATACTAGAGGTCAAGATACAGAGGGAAAAGGAAAGGAACTACAAAGGCTCACCGTTACATCTCAGACATGGAGTGATATTAAAGTACGAACATATGCTGAAATGAAGAGCTCTGCGAATGGACAGACATACTCATGCAACCTTGCAGCCAGTCTTAGGACTGACCAACCAGAAGATAGGGTCAAATGGAGAGACATGTCCAAACAACTTTGCAACCAGTCTTAGGACTGGGCAACCAAAGGATAGGGTCAAATGGAGAGACATGCTCAGACAACCTTACAACCGGTCCTAAAACTGAGGAACCAGATGATAAATATTCCCCCTTTATAATATTATTTATAATGTTTTTGTCTAAACATCATCACGTTCTCTCTAAGCCTAGAATATCAATCCCGCCTCAGTCCGCAAAAAACGACTTGGGTCGGCCGCATAAGGTACGCGGTCTGCCTTTCAAGAACCCCTCTTCAGTGCAAATTGTGTGGGGCATTCAGCATTTTCTGCACACTTCGCAATTTCCTATCTAATCTTTTTTTTTTTTTATAAAGATGAAGTTTGATTACGCACAAAGGATACTATTGCAACAATAATTTTTGTTGTAACGAAGATACAAAATAAACACATTGAAAGACACATCAGAAATAAGCCTATGTATACACTGCTACAGTGGCTGTTAAACTATGGCGCACGTACGGGTTGGAGTCTGAGTAGCACAATGTTATATTCAAGCTTCAGACGACCCAGCTTTAAATGCAGCCCACTTGCGTGGGCTAGTGGTTAAGTGACACAGCTCAAAACCAAAGGTACTGGGATCGATCCCTATCACAGCACCGGTCGTTACCCCGGGGAAGTAAACCCTTAGAAAATGCAGGAAGAAGCAGACCCTTACATAAAATGTATGCTGAAGTCGGATGCATTATGCCGACCGGCGCAAAATAAAAGCCACAGTGAAACGCACACCGCCTTGGGGAATTGAGAAAAAAAGCAACAAAAAAAAAAGAAAAAAAAAGGTATATTGTTAAGTCAGGAAATGCAGCGATAAAGGAAAATATACACACCCCACCACCCTCGCCCGCGCCACATAGAACGAATATGGGCTTTAACACATCTTCTTAGACAGCAGTGTCTGTTATTGGACTACATATACCTTCAAAACGGCATATCCTATTTGCTACTGGACAATTTACAGCTGCTATTTATTGTAATGGTAGAGCACATGCTATTCAAGGGAGAAATATTGGGTTCAACTCCCACTACCGACTATCGGCTCGTTTCAGTCGACCCAGCTGTATTGGTGGTTTATTTGTAAATGGATACCTGAGGTACTGTTTGGGGAAGAGACTCAGCGAGGAAGGTAGATAGCCACCTCCACCTCACGCAATATGGGGCTTACTGCTATTGTACCTAAATCTCAGCTCTACATCTTTTAGGAATAGGGGCTCAGTGGTCTCGAGCTAAGGGCGTGTGTTCGAATCACGGTGAAGACCGGGATTCTTCTTCGCGTGGATCTTATGGTAACAATTTTCTTGATCTCTAGGGTAATGAGATCGGACATCCATGGTCAGTGTCAAGCACGTTAAAACTCCCTCGGTAGTTGGAAATCGAAAAGAGGAAGCTAAACGGCTGCTTCCCGAACAAAAATCTACCCAAGTTATTGGTATCTTCCCACAGGTGGTTTTCTAAGAGCAGCTATATATGCGCCTAACTGGCTGCGGGTCTACTCAGATCTGGTGTTTGAGTCTATTAAGATAGACTCGCACATCGTCCTGGTGAGAATATTTCTCTTGACTCCGGCTAACATTGTTTGATCAGTGTTTTTTGCCTGACCAGACGTTAGCCTCATCGTCCCACGAGACGTTAGCGTCATCGTCCTGACCAGACGTTAGCCTCATCATCCTGACCAGACGTTAGCCCCATCGTCCTGACCAGACGTTAGCCCCATCGTCCTGACCAGACGTTAGCCCCATCGTCCTGACCAGACGTTAGCCTCATCGTCCTGATCAGACGTTAGCCTCATCGTCCTGACCAGACGTTAGCCCCATCGTCCTGACCAGACGTTAGCCTCATCGTCCTGACCAGACGTTAGCCTCATCGTCCTGACCAGACGTTAGCCTCATCGTCCTGACCAGACGTTAGCATCATCGTCCTGACCAGACGTTAGCCTCATCGTCCTGACCAGACGTTAGCCTCATCGTCCCACGAGACGTTAGCGTCATCGTCCTGACCAGACGTTAGCCTCATCATCCTGACCAGACGTTAGCCCCATCGTCCTGACCAGACGTTAGCCCCATCGTCCTGACCAGACGTTAGCCCCATCGTCCTGACCAGACGTTAGCCCCATCGTCCTGACCAGACGTTAGTCTCATCGTCCCTCAAAGAAGAGGTCAAGTGACAGTATTCAGACTGCAAACGGGTCATTGCAGACTGAAAAATCATGTTCAACAAATTAACAATTAGACACACAGACATGTGCCCATGTGATGAAACAAATAAATGGTGAAATATGTTATGTAGATCTACCTCGCGAGGACCAGCGTGACAACACGGCCTTCCACAACCCACATTTCGAGAGACGCTGTAATGCGATATGAGAGCTATGAGAACTAATCTATGGTTATGAAAGAAATATATGCGATTATTTGAGAGCGACATACAATTAAAACCAAGGCGCTGGCGTACAGTACATGTGTCATCAGCAATTTTCTTTAGTTTGCAGCAAATATTGCGCCGAAACCGGCTGCGGATCTACGTTGCTCTGCTGTTTTAGTTCATTATGGATGCCGCTAGACCACGAAAAAACCTGTAGTTCACACTAGTCGACGACTTACACTTGTGTTCAAGGACACGGAAACGTGTTGTTTTCCACTGGTTAATTCGTTCGTTTTTACGTGCTTTTTACTTTCCGATTATCCTGGCCTGAACATCAGCTATATCAAGTAGCACTACGCTTGAACCTGTGTCGTATTTTCAAGTATTAGTTCACGCGGCTGAACTTCCAGAGATTGACGCCCTTCGCCCTGGCTGCAAACAGCGTCGGCTTTGGTGTGACTAAAAGTTAGACACGATTATAGTGGACTAGAACACAGCCTGGGAGAGATGCCGCTACGACCTCTTGTCGTTATGAAAAGGCACGAAACACAACGATAGATGGCATCCCCTCCGCTGCCTTGCGGGATACCTGTTTACGGGAAAGGCTTCGGGAGTAAACCTTGAGTGAAAATCTGCACCTTGCGCTATCTCCAGGTGTCTCGATAAAATCTTTCTACTGACCAAAGGTAGCTCAGGAGCAGTGAGTGAGGTTGACAAAAGGCCAGTTTCTTCCTCACTTTAATCCAAATTGCCGCTCAAATAACCCATTTCAGCGGACACAGCAAGAGAAAAGACTGTCTCCAGAACTGAACAGAGAGTGTGGCCTTCATTACGTGTGATGGACGAACATCATCATATGACAGCGAAACTTGGGCAACCTATGCAAATCAAGAACACAGGCTTAGCACATTCCATCTATGGTGCCTGCAATGCTTTCTTGGAATGTTATGCAGTGACAGAGTGACAAATGCAGAGCTGTACTCTCGCACCCGTAATACTAGCAAGCATGTACACTCTAAGTCAGAGAAGATGGGTACATAGAAAGAGAATAAAACAAAATTGGAGGTATTTGAAAAGTTGGAGGTGAAAATAGAATTAATGACCGAAATCAGGGTTAGACAGTTACGTTATTTTGGTCATGTAACAAGACTAACCTCGTTGTTGAAGACCATACTGGAGGGAAGGGTGGAAGGAAATCGTTCAAGAGGCAGACAACGTTTTAAGTGGATGGATAACTTCAGGAGATGGACTGGAAGAATCCTTTCAGACTGCACAATTATGCCAAGAGATAAAGTACTCTGGAGATCCATTGCAGCCAACCTTCGATGCGGAGATGGCTCTTCAACTGAACTGAATAAGAAGGACGTTGACATGAGACCGACATTATGGGAAGACGGAGCTGCAGACCGATTCAAGTGTAGATGCACCCTGAAGGGACACCTCACACTGGTTCTAACGAAGCTGTTGCATCACATAGAAGTTAAACGAAAACGCCGCACGGAGAAAGAATAGAAAAAAAAGATATCTAGATATTTGTGTTTGCCTTTCCGTCTTATTATCCCATAGTCAGTCCTGGCTGAAAGGGACTGCTGCCGCTACAACCACTGCTACTAATACCACCTCAATTACTACCACTACCATCACTACCACCACTACGACTACTACCACTACTACCACTACCACTACCATCACTACCACTACCACTACGACTACTACCACTACCATCACTACCACTACGACTACTACCACCACTACCACTACTACTACCACTACTACCATTAATACCACCACTACCACCACTACTATTATTATTTGACACCGAACAACAGAGAAGAACACTGGGTTCGATAATTGCTGAACACAAATAGTCAGATGATGGACATATATTTTTCAACAGTGTCTTCCTCAACATTCATTTGGGTATCTAAACCAGTCTAAGCACTAAGAAAAGTCTGTCCAACCATTCTGGCCTTCCTATTCTTGTATCCTACTGCTCTTGTCTTGCGGCGTAGACGTCTGGTTTGTGCTAAGCGGGAAGCTTGTGATGCTGGTCTGTTAGAACTTATGGAGTGTTTCTTTGATCCCATCTATCCATCGTCGGCGGGGTTGACCTCTTACCCGTTGACCTCGATGCGGGTTGATCATTATTACTAAAAAACAAAAGTACACTCAGCAGCATTTGCCACTAGTAGACGCTGCAGCAACTTCAGTGCCGAAGCCAGTGCTCTGAGATAAGCAGCTGAAACCCTTATAGACCATAAGGAGCAGACAGAAAAGGAAGTAGTCATTTTCACAGACGCCCTCGCGGTGTTAATGGCGCTCAAGAACCAGCACAAAAATGAACTCGGTGCTCTGGCAGACTCGCTCGAACATCTGTCCCAGTGCTTAAAAAAAAAGCACAGTCCAGTGGATACCAGCCCACTGCGACATTCCAGACAACGAGGAGGCGGACAGACCCGCCAGAGAAGGAGGAATGCTGCAGCAGAGTGATACAGAAATCGCATACAAGGAGACAAAATCATTCATCAGGGCAACGTACAGTGCAAAATGGAAAGAAGACCATCCTGGCCACATAGAAAACGATGCCTACCATCAACTCTCCAGGCGAGACCAGGTGATAATTCTCTGGCTTCTCCGGCTACGGACAGGTCACAACAGACTTAGTTCAAGATTGGCACTACAGAACTTTTTTCCTGCGGCACAGCCCTGATGAAGGCAGAACATATTTTGCAGTCCCTACCACTGTATACCGACAAAAAAAGTAGCATTTGGCAACAGCCAGAGTCCTTCCACGAAAAAAAACTGTACAAAAGCGTACAGAGCCTTAGGTCGACCGCTGCCTTCGTTAGAGTCATTGAAGTCGAGGTGTGAAGATGAACGAGGAAGAAGATCATTATTAGTTGTCCATCGCAAGCAATGATGGCAGCATCAACAGACGGTTGTGTCCTGAAGATGTAACTCGCGATGCATTTGGATTACAGTGGGGAATTTAACGCGCTTGTCATCGATATCACTCTCTGGTCTTCAGCTACCTTGGATCAGTGGCAAGACATACGTTGAGTTGACTTGAGGCAACTCATGGTGCAGGGACTGTAGTACCACCTTCTGGGAGGCCAGATGTCACTTTAAAACTTGTAAAATTCGATAGTCCACCGTTTCTGTTCATCGCTTTGGGAGGCGAGTGTCTGACCTCTCGTCCACAGCGTCCCTCAGAAGACACTGCAGAGTCTGTACGCAACCAATGTTACATTCCAGTCGTGTAGTTGTGTGACCCAACGAAGTCACCTCCGCGCAGTCATGCTGGCGCTGTAGGTTTCTGGGATGATGAATCTGGGCATGCCATTGGCCATCTCCTTAATGATCAGAGGGCCAGTACTGATCAGGGACGATTGCTTCAATAGGTCCGCCCGGCTCCATACCCCTCCGTCTGCTTCCACCCGACTACATACCCCTTCGTCTGCTTCCACCCGGCTACATACCCCTCCGTCTGCCTCCACCCGGCAGCATACCCTTCCGTCTGCTTCCCCTCAGCTGCATACCCCTCCGTCTGCCTCCAACCGGCTACATACCCCTCCGTCTGCATCCGTCCCTATGTTGTTTACCTGGAAATTTGCTGCCCCTTGAGATGTTTACTAATGAGAATTTTGGAGAATTATTTTCCTAGATTTCCCTCATGATATCTGAATGACACAGCGGCGATCTGTTTGCTGAACTTGGCTCCTGGCTGATTTTATGGATTACAGAGTAACTGCATTCGGAAAGCACTTGTAGTTAGGAATAGCACAGTGGACTTTGCTTAGATTAAGGGTATCATATCATTCTTCTGGTCTTTGAACCAATCATTGAATTTTGCAGTGCTTCTTCCAAAAATAGCAAGCGAAGTGCTGTGGATGTTGGATCGAAGTTGTTTCCAGGTTTTTGTAACCAAAGACATTCTCTATGGACAGCTGGAGTGTGGTAAAAGAACAGCTGGCCGACCACAGCTGCGGTTCAAAGACGCATGTAAGCGGGACATGAAGGTTCTGGATGTGGATCTGACATCTTGGTGAGGAATAGCTGGAGATCGATCCAAATGGAGATGTAACCTGAAGAGCCACCTTAGACTGGGCGGAAATAAGCTCACGCAACACAGGGAAGTGAAGAGACAACGCCGAAAGGAAAGGGAAAACAAAAAACACAGTACAAGCTTACTACTCCAAGGCGCATCAACCTATAGTCAGTCATGACTGAAATGAGGCTACTACTACTATCTGCACGAGAACGGGTTGTCTAGAGAAAATGCTAGTAATATTGAAGTTGACCATATTGTATCATTGGTCAAATGTCCACACCAGTTTATGCTCTGTGCTTCAATACAACCATTAACAGATGCAGTTACCACCGCGGCATTCCTCAACGTGTTGCTGTACCTCGAACCAGCTACACCTCACAGAAAACGTACGACCTTACGTTTGAGTCTAGCTGATAGGGCTCAACTTAATACTGTTAACGTAGCGTCGGGATCATAAACTAGTTGGTGGTTGAGTGTTGAATGACAAAGTTTACAACAACAATCATTTGTAAACAAATTTTATAACAAATAAATTGAACTCAACTCTTCATTATATTTCTTAAAAATTTCGAAATAAAAGAGAAACCTTATACGCAATAAAGTTATGATGTTCCTGGAGTGTTCTTCGTATTTCTTATATGTCTCTGCATTTTTAGAATACTTGGAGTCCTGGTATTCAAACAAGTATGTTGATGTCTGTTGCCAGGTAGGCGAATGCTTCGGCTGTATTAAGTAGGTATTTTAAAACTTCCTGCGGCTTACTAGGCCTGGGGGAAGGCACAAATAAGTTTGGTAGATTTTTAACTATAATTTTTGTCCAGGCAGCGGCCGTTAAGCCTACTCTTTTCGATTTCTAACTGCCAAGATATTTTTAACGTACTCGACACTGTACACGGGAATCCGATCTCACTACCCAGAGATCAGAGGAATTTTTACCAGAACATCTACGTGAAAAAATGACGGTCTCCACCGTGATTCAAACCCGCGACCTCTGGCAACCGAGGCGGACACCTTACCTTGAGACCACTGAGTCTATTCAAACGTTCATTGAGAATTGACCATTTTCATTTAATGGTCACAGCAATTCGAAGTATGGCTGGCCCAGAGTCTAGTGCAGAGTGAAAGTGATGGTACAGAGACCAAGATGCTGAGCAGTGCATGACCTGCAGCGGTCAGCGACCCACAGCTGACCGCTAGCGTCAAAGCCAGCGATGCGTAGCTGACTTCTATCTATAAGGCCAGCGACCCACAGCTGACTGCCAGCGTCAAGACTAGCGACCCACAGCTGACCGCTAGCGTCAAGGCCAGCGACCCACAGCTGACCGCTAGCGTCAAGGCCAGCGACCCAAAGCTGACTTCTAGCGTCAAGGTCAGCGACCCACAGCTGACCTCTAGCGTCAAGGCCAGCAAACCAGAGCTGCCAATACACTTCTACACCTCCACGTGGCGATCATGGATATCAGGCTGCAACAAAACAGACTGTCTTAGAGGAAGGGATCGAAGAGGAAAGGTCAACCCGGTACAAAACAATGCCTGCTGAAGTCGGATGTGTCGGACCGGAAGGTGCAAATATCGCAGTGAAGCTGTAAGCTACGACACAACGCATTATGTTCTCCGGTACATCCTGGTACTTGAAGAACCCTTTTCATGGTAGAGGGAGTTTGAGAACAAACGATGATTAAGAAGAAGATATGGCAACAATTGCCGTCAGGGATGAAGATAACTTTGTATGTACTAAGCTGCAGCTTATGCGAGGTGGGGTGGCAAGTTCCCTTACTTGCTGTTGTTACCTTCTCCAACTCATACGTCCAATACCGATTTACAGACGGGTCGACTAGAGGAGCCCGTACCAGATAGGTACTTACGGCCCGAATTTTTGTTATGTCCGTGAACTCAAACCCTGGCACGCTGTAATCGCATGCTAATAAGCCAGCTTCTTCTCGACTAGGCTACACGCTACATAGTACATTTCCAGTAAACGAGACATTTCTCAGGTCCGGTCATCTCAGCATGAGAAAGCACCCTCATCAACTTCCACTAAGGCATACAACGCTGGTCGAAATATTTACAGGACATGAGGGCATCCACGAGACAGGTGGATATATGACAGTAGACTTGTGCAGCGACACGGACTCACAACGACCTGAGGCGCAGGACAGGCGACAAGTTCCCGACGTTACACAATGGCACTATTGTAAAGAAAACTACCAAACAGAGTGACCAACACTGCATCTTTGCTCTTATTTGGAATACAATGGGGCTTGTCATAAGTCTTTACACTGACTATGAAAGAGTAGGAGAAGAAAGTTGAAATTTGGCACATATGTAGCTCATTCAATTGGTACTGAACTCTAGAAGTATGAATTTCATCCCTTAACGGGTTTACCCGGTATGGTGCATGGCGCAGCACACCTTATTGACCGGATCTGCTACTCTAACGGTTTGTCAGAATAATGGAGAAATCAGAGGTCAGAACTGTGATACAATTCTTGATGTTGCAGGGGAAAACACCCCCAGAAATACACAGGAATATGTAACCAGGAATACTTGAAATTCTGGTATTCAAGCAGGCCTATTTATTGTCTATTGCCAGGTATCCGAAGGGCTCGGCTATCTGTAGTAGGTACTTTAGAACTTCCTGGGGCTTACTAGGCCTGGGAAAAGGCAAAATTAATTTGAGAAGATTTTTTTACCTGATTTTGTCCGTGCAGTGGCCGTTAAGCCTACCCTTTTCGATTTCTAACTGCGAAGAGATTTTTAACGTGCCCGACACTGAACACGGGAGTCTGATCTCATTATCCAGAGTTCAGGCGAATGTTTACTAGAAGATTCAAGTGAAAAAAAAATCACGGTTTCCGCCGTTTCCCCTTTGTTATTTCTAAATTAAGCATACTTGATATCTGACGTTCCTTTCGGAATTTTTTTAATTTAAATATGTAACATCACTTTATGCCCCAAAAATGAACAACAAAGACCCAGAATACTCCAAACGTGACAGAAAAGTCCCAATATTATTGGTAAACAAGCCTAATTCAGGTACACCGTATGAGACACGGTTCTAGAGCTTGGCTGAATGTAGGAATTTTAAATATATATTCGTTAATGTGGTGTTTCTCCGGAAAGATATGATGTCTTTCTCTTATGCGTTCGTTTCAATCTCCCGCTACCAAGCCCTGAACGTTCTCAATCTCCCGCTACCAAGCCCTGAACGTTCTCAATCTCCCGCTACCAAGCCCTGAACGTTCTCAATCTCCCGCCACCAAGCCCTGAACGTTCTCAATCGCCCACTACCAAGCCCTGAACGTTCTCAATCTCCCGCTACCAAGCCCTGAACGTTCTCAATCTCCCACTACCAAGCCCTGAACGTTCTCAATCTCCCACTGCCAAGCCCTGAACGTTCTCAATCTCCCACTACCAAGCCCTGACCGTTCTCAATCTCCCACTACCAAGCCCTGAACGTTCTCAATCTCCCGCTACCAAGCCCTGAACGTTCTCAATCTCCCACTACCAAACCCTGACCGTTCTCAATCTCCCGCTACCAAGCCCTGACCGTTCTCAATCTCCCACTACCAAGCCCTGACCGTTCTCAATCTCCCGCTACCAAGCCCTGACCGTTCTCAATCTCCCACTACCAAGCCCTGACCGTTCTCAATCTCCCACTACCAAGCCCTGAACGTTCTCAATCTCCCACTACCAAGCCCTGAACGTTCTCAATCTCCCACTACCAAGCCCTGAACGTTCTCAATCTCTCACTACCAAGCCCTGAACGTTCTCAATCTCCCGCTACCAAGCCCTGAACGTTCTCAATCTCCCGCTACCAAGCCCTGAACGTTCTCAATCTCCCGCTACCAATCCATGAACGTTCCTAATCTCCCACTACCAAGCCATGAATGTTCTCTATCTCCCACTACCAAGCCCTGAACGTTCTCAATCTCCCGCTACCAATCCATGAACGTTCCTAATCTCCCACTACCAAGCCATGAACGTTCTCAATCTCCCGCTACCAAGCCATGAATGTTCTCTATCTCCAGCTACCAAGCCCTGAACAAGTCCGTTACAAATAGCAGGATTTAAGCTTGGGGATTCCGTGGCTAAGTGGTTAAGCCGTCGGCCTCGTGATCAGGTGGTGCTTTTTTTTCACGGGTGTTTGATGCGGAGTCCTCAATAACGGGAGTTTGATGCATCTCGTAATCACCCCCTAGTCGTCTTGTCCTTGACTTGCTACTGGGGTCGGGCGGCTCGAGACGAAAGAGTGAGGATAAAAGTAGCGCAGTTAATACTTACTAAAAATAGCGCTAGGAAATACATTTTCTCATCATCATTTGCGATGGACGGCGACCTTTGCCTTGCCTTTGCGTTATGTTGCTAGTTTACAGATTTACTGCGGTATTTGCACCTTTCGGTCCGGCACATCCGTCTTCGACAGAAAGGAATGCTTAATTGAACCGTATTATCATATGTACAAAAAAAGTAATTTCTGTACTTGTTAACAGCTGTACAGAATAACTTCTAATTCGTCGTTCGTTCTCAAACTGCCTTTACAAGCAGGATGTTGTCCGGAGAAGGGAATGAATGCGTCATGTTGGAGTTTACAGCTTGATAGCGATATTCGCACATTTCGGTGCGACACATTCAACTTCCTTAGGCAATTGGGGTATTGAATTAACCATCCATCTTCGATTCCTTCTCCTTAGACTGCTCTGTTGCAGTCTGTTTTCAGGATCACCCTTTGAACCCGTAGAAAGGTCTTGGTAGCTCTGGTTCGCTGGCCCCGACTCAAGCAGTCAACTATGCTACACCCCAGGCACTGCTCAGCACCTTGATTTCCACAGAAAAACCTGATAAAAAAAAGCAAAAACAATTTCGCACAACATTTTTCCCATTGCTGGGGTAGTCGAGAACTTTCAAGGCTGAGAACTAAAGGCCGCTTCACCACTTCTGTCGTCACGTCGTGTGCTGGCTATGTTTGTTTATTTCACTTCCAACAGAAAAACAACATATGCCTTACCGAGGTTTCGATTCACTGCCCTCCTGGTCGGTAGGTAGGCATGCATCGAAACCATGCGAGCACGCGTTCCACATAACTGACAAACGGTTGTGTAATCAAGTATATGCAATTATAATTTCGCTATCTTTATCTAGAATTCTTACTAGAAAAAAATATTCATTGCCTGGTCAATTACAATTGGTTGTTTTTTTAAACATGGATCACGGTTACGGGGTTAGTTGTCTGTTGAGCTTTGCATCAAGGCTCCGGGCTTAGTTTCCTATCGAACCACACGCATCAAGGCTCCGGGGTTAGTTGTTTGTCGAGCTATGCATCAGTGCCCCGGGGTTAATTTCCTATCGAACCATGCATCAAGGCTCCGGGCTTAATTTCCTATCGAACCATGCATCAAGGCTCCGGGCTTAGTTTCCTATCGAACCATGAATCAGTGCTCCGGGATTAATTTCCTATCGAACCATGCATCAGTGCCACGGGGTTAGTTGCCTGTCGAACCATGCATCAAGGCTCCGGGGTTAGTTGTCTGTCGAGCCATGCATCAAGGCTCCGGGGCTAGTTGTCCGTCGAGCCATGCATCAAGGCTCCGGGGCTAGTTGTCCGTCGAGCCATGCATCAAGGCTCCGGGGCTAGTTGTCTGTCGAGCCATGCATCAAGGCTCCGGGACTAGTTGTCCGTCGAGTCATGCATCAAGGCTCCGGGGCTAGTTGTCTGTCGAGCCATGCATCAAGGCACCGGGGCTAGTTGTCCGTCGAGCCATGCATCAAGGTTCCGGGGCTAGTTGTCCGTCGAGCCATGCATCAAGGCTCCGGGGCTAGTTGTCCGTTGAGCCATGCATCAAGGCTCCGGGGCTAGTTGTCTGTCGAGCCATGCATCAAGGCTCCGGGGCTAGTTATCCGTCGAGCCATGCATCAAGGCTCCAGGGCTAGTTGTCTGTCGAGCCATGCATCAAGGCTCCGGGGCTAGTTGTCCGTCGAGCCATGCATCAAGGCTCCGGGGCTAGTTGTCTGTCGTAAGCGATGATGACGATATCGTCATCTGGTATTTGTCCTGATGGTGTAACTTAGGAAATGCTGTGTGAAAAGTGCAGCCGGAAAGACGACCCGTGACCGAATCCGCAACACCACGCCAAGGCAGATAGCAGGGACAACCCCAGTTTGTGCCTACATTGACGCCCAGAAAACCAATTGGTTTGGTCATTATGACCAGCCTGCATCAAGAGCATAACATGCGCAGGTCTCCGGTCTACGATCAAGAGGCAGACCACGACGCCGATGGATCAAGCGTGTCTCTGGCACTCTCAGGAGGTTACATCTAACGACAACGCAAGCCTTCCCCTTGGAGATAATAAGAAATCTACTCGTCACACCTCTCTGTGACGTCATACGGCAAGGGCACTAGAACATCCCACCTCTCTGTGACGTCATATGGCAAGGGCACTAGGACATCCCACCTCTCTGTGACGTCATATGGCAAGGGCACTAGAACATCCCACCTCTCTGTGACGTCATATGGCAAGGGCACTAGGACATCCCACCTCTCTGTGACATCATATGGCAAGGGCACTAGAACATCCCACCTCTCTGTGACGTCATATGGCAAGGGCACTAGAACATCCCACCTCTCTGTGACGTCATATGGCAAGGGCACTAGGACATCCCACCTCTCTGTGACATCATATGGCAAGGGCACTAGGACATCCCACCTCTCTGTGACGTCATATGGCAAGGGCGGTTTAACAAAATGCATTCAGACTAAATGGCCAAACAACTTGATTGTTTTGGGTGCCAATGTAGTCACTAACTGGGGTTGTCTCCGCTATCTGTCTCATCGTGATGTTGCGGATTCGGTGACGGATTGTCTTTCCGGCTGCACTTCTCAAACAGCGCATTTCACAGCTCTGGATCTCACTCGTTTGTGTTTCTAGTTATTACAAAGATTGACATTGGTAACACAATATAGGAATAAAAGTTGATTTATCAGCCTCCTGTTTGTTTTAATAAGTACTCTAGGGTATTTTAAAGTCAGTGCAACTTAAAAGTAGACACTGTTCGCCTTCTGAATTGTGTATGCGTTTTCTCTGTCCACTCTGTCGCCATCAGTGAACATACTACCCAGGTATATGAACTCCCGTGCTTGATACCAATGTCACTGATGCTGAAACTTCTCTGCAATTGTTCACGTGACATCAACTTAGTCTCAGTCTTGCTTGTGTTGACCTTCATGTCATATTCGTTACAAGCGAAATGGAGATAGTTCAGGTGGTGTTGTAGGTCTTCTCCATTTTGGTAAAAGATGACCTGATCATCGGCAAACAACAGTTTATTTAGGGATTATTCACGGGGATTAACCAATTGTGTACATCTAAATTATGAAAGTGGAGAAAGAACACACCACTGAGCAGAGGAAACCAATTTATTATACCGGCATTTGTTCGTACTTCACCGTCGCTGTGTATGTACAAGACATGAATTCCATTTTGTATAGCTGTGAAACATAGAAAGCAATACATTTACTGACAAAAAATCCCGATAGACTTTCATAAATCGGTCCTTGCGCAGGAGAGAGAGAGAGAGAGAAAGAGAGAGAGAGAGAGAGAGAAAGAGAGAGAGAGAAAGAGAGAGAGAGAAAGAGAGAGAGAAAGAGAGAGAGAAAGAGAGAGAGAGAAAGAGAGAGAGATAAAGAGAAAGAGAGAGAGAGATAAAGAGAAAGAGAGAGAGAGAAAGAGAGAGAGAGAAAGAGTGAGAGAATGAGAGAGACAAAGAGAGAGAGAGACAAAGAGAGAGAGAGTGAAAGAGAGAGAGTGAAAGAGAGAGAGAGAATGAGAGAGAGAAGGAGAAAGAGTTTGATAATGTAATTAAATGTTAAAAGTTCAAGGCGAGGGCTAGACTCCATCGTCGCGGGCTCTCTCCACAGAACGGTATCCCGTCTGCTGGGAGCAACGCATAAAGCACGAACTCTGCAGCTCCAGCGATGAACCCAGGGATATCCTGAACATATTGCCACCATGAACCGACCGCAGCAGCTCGAAATGAAACCCCGACCGGGAACGGCGTGGCCTAGTGGTTAAGTGGCACGGCTCACAACCAGAAGGTGCTGGGTTCGTTCCCCATCACAGCACCGGCCGTTACCCCGGGGAAGCAAACCCTTAGAAAATGCAGGAGGAAGCAGACCCTTACATAAAATGAATGCTGAAGTCGGATGGACTGGGCCGACAGGCACAAAATAAAAACCACAGTGCAACGCACACCCGCCTTGGGGAATAGAGAAATAAGGCGAACGCAAAGAGAAAAAAAAAAAAAACCCTGACCGTCTTAGCACAAGGTAAACGTCTTGACCTCTACGCCACAGAGACTCCGGATAATGTAATTATAAGATCACCAGTGCGGAACTGTTGCAAGTAGCCAGGAAGATAACAGTGAAATGACAGAAGAAGGTGGCGTGGCAAGGACACACATTAAGGACGCCCATTGATACCATTGCAAGACAGTCTCTATTCTGGAATCCACAAGGCAAGAGAAGTAAAGACCAACCAAAACACACCGGAGGAGACAGCTCGAGACAGGAAAGATGTGGACAGAACTGGAACCGATAGACCAGGACACGAGGACTTGGCGTGTATTTGTTGAAAACATGTACTCCTCATGTAGCTAAAAAGTTTTGATTGATTGAGTTCTTGGAAACTTACTGATTGCCCAGAACTCTTCAAAGTACTTACAGGACGCCACTACAGCCGATTATTCAATGCTGAGTTGCTGATCTTGCAAGAACAGCATCAATGTGCAGGCACGAACGAAACCAATAAATCACCATGAACCGGCTCTCCCTTCCTAATCTCGCGAGACAGAACCATCTGTGAATCCAATCCGACATTTACGTTTCATCATGCGAAGATTTCTCAAGACGTTTTTATTGTTTATGTCGGCTAATGTTCGGTATAATGTTTTGTTTGTTGAAAGCAAGTTGCTTTATTTAATTCAAAGGATAGTGGTGTGCTTGTTTTGTTTGAACACCGTGTTAGACTAACGACTGGCCTAGTTGTTTGGGTATTTGTCTGAAACCACAAGCACAATCTTAGGATTTTTACAAGTGTTTATTTCATTTTCTTCGTTCATCGTCAGATCAAGGTCCCGGTTTCTCTTACATCCTCAGATCAAGATCCCGGTTTCTCTTACTTCCTCAGATCAAGGTCCCGGTTTCTCTTACATCCTCAGATCAAGGTCCCGGTTTCTCTTACATCATCAGATCAAGTTCCCGGTTTCTCTTACAAAAGACACCGTTGTTTGTACGGCTGTTTTCATCTCCATACAGCTTGTCTCATATCTTTCTCGCGAGTATTGTTCTTTCTTTTCAAGCGTGAGCCTGCAGCTTTGCAGGAAGTGTTCCACGGGCATGGTATGGTCCCCACATGGACACTTGTCATCTGTTCCAATAGCCTGCAGCTTTGCAGGAAGTGTTCCACGGGCATGGTATGGTCCCCACATGGACACTTGTCATCTGTTCCAATAGGCTGCAGCTTTGCAGGAAGTGTTCCACGGGCATGGTATGGTCCCCACATGGACACTTGTCATCTGTCCCAATCCTTATTTTGTTGTAAAGATGACCCTTGCGTCTGTTATGCCCAGTTCTCAGTCTGAAGATGATGACTTGCTGTTCTCTAGTTAAGTTAAAGAAGCTGTCTTCTTTTCGGAAGTCGAGGTGTTGATCAGCCCATTTTACCATGAAACTGTCAAGTTCTCTCAATGCCCTTGCAGAATACTACCACAAGAATCACCTTAAACCAAATCCCAGTAAAACCCAGGTATGTGCCTACCACCTCAGAAACAGAGAGGCGAAAAGAAAACTTCAGATTAGGTGGCAAGGGCAGTAGCTTGAACACTGCACGGCTCCCAAATATCTAGGCGTCAAGTTAGACCGAAAATTGTTTTACATAACGCACTGCCAAGACACAAAGCGTAAGATACACGCAAGAAATAATATCATCAGAAAACTGACCGGCACAACATGGGGGGCACAGCCATCAGTCCTTCGGGCATCTACACTTGCCTTGCGTTTCTCCGTAGCTGAATACGCTGCGCCAGTCTGGAAAAACTCTGCTCCTGCGAAACTAGTTGATACAGCAATAAATGAAGCGGGTCGGATAGTATCAGGGTGTCTAAAACCCACCCCCCATTGATAAAATATACCCCATAATTGGCATAGCTCCCTCCGAGATCCGAAGATGCGTCACAGCAGAAATCGAACGAGAAAAACAGGAGCACGACCCAATGCACCCAATGATTGGACATCAGGTACAAATCACAAGACTCAAATCCAGACATAACTTTCTAAAAACAACAAACCCCATACAGACAAACCCTGAAAGTCGCCGTATCGAGAGGTGGCACGAATTGGTGCAGACCCCAGAAATGGAACTTCGGGAGGAACCTGCTCCTGGACATCATCTACCATTCACAACATGGAAGTCGCTGAACAGACTCCAAACTGATGTATCACGGTGCAAGAGGAATATGAAGCGATGGGGATACACAGATGACACACGTGACTGCGGCGCAATACAGGACCCAGACCACCTGATGACCTGCCCCAACCTCCAGGAAACATGCAATAGGCGCGACATACTGGAGGCAAATGACAAGGCAATCCCTGTCGCTGAATACTGGATGCAAGATATATAATAACCATGAAGTTAGCTTTAATTATGGTTTTGACCTCATTATATGTGATACTCAGGTCTGTTTGTGGGGATGCTGGTCCACGCATTGCTAGTTTGTCTGCAGCTTCATTGCCTTCAATATTGCAGTGGGATGGGATCCACTGTATGACCAAACTTGGGTGTTCTGCTTAGAGCTGTGTTAGGGAGAACATACTTTGCTCGCGATTTTCATCTTTGTGTTGTTTTAGTGCAACTAATACTGACGCTGCATCAGTCAGGAATACTATGTTTTCTCGGTGGATATCTTTATCTTGGATTACAAGCTCAGCTGCGGCATTCAGTGCCTTTATTTATGCATAATCTGGCATGTCCTAAGTCAGCTTAAGTCGACTTTTATTTCTCTTATTTTAACCACCATGACCAAGAGAGCTAAAATTGTTCAGTCTCTACTAGTTTAGTTAAATCGAAGAATCAACGTCATTGCACACAGTTTAACTCACAAGTGCCCTGTTCTTCTCCATATTCTGGGAGAATCTCAGCACAAAGCACGAACGCCGTAGTACCAGAGAATCTCAGCACAATGCACGAACGCCGTAGTACCAGAGAATCTCAGCACAATGCACGAACGCCGTAGTACCAGAGAATCTCAGCACAATGCACGAACGCCGTAGTACCAGCAAGGATACCCCAATCGATTGGCTAGATTTTTAACATAATTTTGAATTGTGTCCGGGCAGCCGCCGTTAAGCCTACTCTTTTCGATTTTCAACTGCCGAGAGATTTTTAACGTGCGCGACATTGCACACGGGCGTCCTATTCCGGTCTCCACCATGATTTGAACCTGCGACCGCCATTACCCAATGAGATCACCCAGTCCCTTAGTCTGTAATAGTGCGACCTATTATCTGTCAAATTTTAACGGATCTTGGACAGGTCATTCAAAAGCTAGTGCCGGTAAACGTTTTTAAGCATTTACTTGATCAGCGACAGCCTTTTGAATGAAGACACTGTGGTCGATGAACCAGCGATGCACAGACTGCTTGGATTTTGAAATCATACGCGGATCCAGGAGTGTGTACAAACAGTGAGCTACATGAACCATCAGTATCTGTACTTTCCGCTGTCGTTGAGAGGCCAGGCACACGCCTCTTAAAGCGATGAACATAAACGTCCGATAGAGCACAATATACGCCTTCCTCCCAGCTGGCCACAAATTCAACATATTCCTTGGTGGAATTACGAGAGAGGCATTTGGAGATCACGTTGGTACTGTCAAGATAGAGAACCGAACGAGCACTCATTTTTGTTTTGCAGACGACATCGACAGGTTGGCGGGCACAGAAGCGGAACGCTGTGAATGGGACAGAAGGATCGATGAAACAGTATGGAGAATAACGTTGGAACGACACACAAAAATTTATTAACAACGCCGAGGTCTTCAACAGCAGGATAAAAGCTAACGGTCAGGAACTCGAAGTGGTTGACCATTTTAAATATCTGGGTTCGATTATCAGTGATGAAGGATCAATGTGAAGTGTTGCCAAATAGCACAGACAATAGCGGCGCTTGCACGGCTTAACAAAATCTGGCAGAATGACCGGTTAGCCATATGCACAAAGATCAGATTAATATGTACATTGGTCCTGTCAATATTCCTCTATGCTAGTGAGACATGGGCAATTACAGCTGACTTGTAGCGGAGGATACAGACCTTGGAGATGAGATGTTTCCGAAGACTTCTAAACGTCACGTACAAAGAGTTGCAAATGAAGAAATACGAAAAGAATTACAACAGCAATATGGCCTTTTGAAGACCTCTTGGTAACTGTCAAAAGAAGGGAACTCGCTTGGTACGAGCACATATTGAGACTAAACAGTTTTGCAAATACGACCCTACACGGAAAGGTGCAAGGCAGACTACGAAGAGGTCGTCCAAAAAAGAGGTGGGAGGAAAACATAAAAGAATGGACCAATCTCCTACCAGAGGAGACACAGCCAGCGTCCGCTGACAGAGAGGGATGGCGTTTGGTTGTGAGATTGTCTTCATGTGTGCCCCAATGAACTCATCGGTTACGGGATGATCTGAATTGACCATACCGACTCCTGAATGTGTCTCGCAAATGCGTCCGAGAGTCCCGTGTCAGGATTGGACGTTACAGTCATATGAGAACACATTTCGCACACACGTCGAATACTGTTGCTATCTTCCCTTACAATGGGCAACTACTCTACTGTTGTTGCCCTCTGCACTTTTATCTGTTCTGTGGATGTGTTTGGCTAGAAACATTGTTTCTGTTTTTTACTAGCATTAATTTTCATTCCAAAATTCCTTGACTATATTGCAGAAACTGCTTTATAACTTTTGCTATGAACCCTGTGCTTCTTCTATTAGGCTTTTGTTCGTGCGCACATTCTTTATTCATTGATCTTAACACCTTACGAGGGGCGTTAAAATCAAACCGGGAATTTTTTATCAGGTTCTACCTGAATTGATTATGTCGTGATAGAACTACTATCATTAGTAAGGGGCACGTGTGTCCTATAACTGTTAGGTAGCCTACTTGACATGGGCCAGTCACGTGACAGACAAATACAAATTTGAGGATAACACTATTAGTGCTTACATGGCACAGCGTGTTGTGATGAAGGCGTGCAACCTGTAGACATTTGCAGAAGATTTCAGTCACACAACACGGAGATGAGACACTCGGTCACACAACACGGGGATGAGACACTCAGTCACACAACACGGGGATGAGACACTCAGTCACACAACACGGGGATGAGACACTCAGTCACACAACACGGGGATGAGACACTCAGTCACACAATACGGGGATGAGACACTCAGTCACACAGTACGAGGAGGAGAAACTCAGTCACACAATACGGGGATGAGACACTCAGTCACACAAGACTGGGATGAGACACTCAGTCACACAACATGGCGATGAGACACTCGGTCACCCAATACGGGAATGAGGTACTCAGTCACACAATACGGGGACACTCAGCCGCCAATCGCAATACGGGGATGAGACACTCGGCCGCCAATCACAATACGGGGATGAGACACTCGGTCGCCAATCACAACACGGGGATGAGACACTCGGCCGCCAATCACAATACGGGGATGAGACACTCGGCCGCCAATCACAATACGGGGAGGAGACACTCGGCCGCCAATCACAATACGGGGAGGAGACACTCGGCCGCCAATCACAACACGGTGATAAGACACTCAGCCGCCAATCACAATACGGGGATGAGACACTCGGCCGCCAATCACAACACGGTGATAAGACACTCAGCCGCCAATCACAACACGGGGATGAGACACTCGGCCGCCAATCACAACACGGGGATGAGACACTCAGCCACCAATCACAATACGGGGATGAGACACTCGGCCACCAATCACAATACGGGGATGAGACACTCAGCCGCCAATCACAATACGGGGATGAGACACTCAGCCGCCAATCACAACACGGGGATGAGACACTCGGCCGCCAACCACAACACAGGGATGAGACACTCGGCCGCCAATCACAATTCGGGGATGATACACTCGGCCGCCAATCACAATACGGGGATGAGACACTCGGCTGCCAATCACAATACGGGGATGAGACACTCGGCCGCCAATCACAATACGGGGTTGAGACACTCGTCCGCCAATCACAATACGGGCATGAGACACTCGGCCGCCAATCACAACACGGGGATGAGACACGCAGCCGCCAATCACAATACGGGGATGAGACACTCGTCCGCCAATCACAATACGGGCATGAGACACTCAGCCGCCAATCACAATACGGGGATGAGACACTCGGCCGCAGTAAGACACTTGAATGATGTACATGTTTTAGAGAAGGCCGTAGATCCACGAGTGATGATCCCCACCGTAAAAGCCTTCAACCCACCACAGTCAATCTTGTGATAATCCACATTGTGGAACGCATTATCATAGAAAATCGACGCATAACATCTCGCAAAATTGCACAAGAGGCAAGTCTTTCTCTGAGTACCGTGAACGGAAAGTTAATACACGTCGGATGCCAGGACAGCTTCCCCCGTTTGACCGGGAGAGAGAAGTTCAAGCCTACACTGAATTGAAGGAACGTTGTGACATGGAAGTGCAAGCCTTTTTTTGGATCGCTTCATTACATGAGACGAAACCTGGAAGCATCATTATACTTCTGAATCGAACCGAGCATTCCAGCAGTGGAAGTATACGCAATCACCACCACCCAAAAAAATTGGAAAAATTTCGTCTGCAGGTAAAGTGATGGCGAGTGTTTTCTGGAACAAACTTGGAATCATTCATGTTGATTTTGTACCCAGTGGTGCCACTATCAACGCATTTTGAGTGATGTGTCTAACCATCCCCGGAAATAAAAACTGCCTGGTAGTGAACACAAAGGGCGTCCTGATCCTGCAAGATAACGCTTAACCTTATACGGGTCACATCACTATGTGCCATCTGCAGCAACTCGACAGGGAGATAGTCACATCCATTTTAAGGCCCAGATCTCGCTCCAAGCGATTTCCACCTGTTTTGGACCTTTAACAGAATTCATTGGAGGTCAGCATTTCATCACTGATGACAAAGTGAAACAGGATCTCCTGGATTGGTTCAGGCATTCTGACAAATATTTCTACACCGAAGCTTTACAAGTATTACTTAAACGCTGGGATAAGTGCATACAAGTTGAGATTATATCATAAAAATAGATGGCATTTTGACTACTTGAAGAAAAAAAAAATCCCTGTTTGACTTGAACGCCCCCGTAAATTGCATTTTCTGGTGGCATCATTCTCTCAGAACAAGCGTTAAATAGGTTTAATGGTAATAAACATCGCATAACCCTTTTTTTGGATCGAAACTGCGCTTGTTATTCACTCGTTGAGTGCTATATGTTTGATATAAGTTCTGTAATAGTAAATCATTGCGGGATCCACTCTAAGCTATTTCAGAATAGGGAACAGTTTGCTCCCTAGGTTAGATCCAATTGACATGTCATTGACCTTATCACGGCCAATAAACAGAGAAACAGCTCGACCCTGAACAATCGTTCTCACTTAAAGAAGTCTTAGTGTTCTAACTGCATCTCTAGTTCATCTTTCCTTTCAGATCCCAAACAGATTCAATAATGTTGTCAATTATTCTCTAAATTAGTTCTATTTTTGTCAGAGGTTTGCGTGGAGAAGAGCAACATCCTAAACAATAATTGAGAAACATCAATTCAACGAAGAAAGTACGCAACGGTACTGTACCACTTAGCCTAAATGGATGCTCCTCCATGCATGTCTTAAACAGCTACATCAGAGTAGTGCAACTAATTAGTAGCCTCACCTTGCGAATTTACTGTTACAGAGAGCTGATTAGTAGCATAGCAAAGGCAAGTAAAGGGAAATTATTATTAATGGGAGATTTCAACTATCCAGAAATAAAATGGGATATGGCAGAAGCACGTGTAGAGTCAAAACCTTTTGTTACGTGCATAACTGACAATTTTTTAATTCAACATGTAGAAGCAGCCACCAGAGGCAAAAACATACTCGACCTAGTTTTTACCACAGAGGAAAATATGATTGAAAACGTAAACAGTAAAAGCTTCTTTTCTTATGTTAGAAATAAACAAAGAACGAAAGACAAAGTAGGCCCTCTCATAGACAGTACAGGGAAAATAATAAGTGAGAATAGGGAGGCTGCTAATCTGCTTAATCAGCACTTTGGCACAGTCTTCACAAAGGAGGACTGCTCCAGATCCCAGAGCCTATAGATATTTTTCAAAGAGACATGGATACAGCGGGATTAAGATCAATCTGTATTACAGAGGAAATGGTTTTTAAAAAATTGGAGGGGTTGAAAGTGAATAAATGTCCAGGTCAAAATGGTATTCACCCAAAATTGCTGTATGAAATTAGAAACCAACTAGCAAAACCATTGGCTATATTATGTTCTCAATCACTTACAGAAGGGATTGTTCCACGGGATTGGAAAGATGCAGGAGTGATCCCCTTATTCAAAAAAGGCAAAAAATCAGATCCGGCAAATTATAGACCGGTGAGTTTAACGAGCATAGTCTGTAAATTGTTAGAGTCAATAATCAAAGAAAACATTGTAATGCATTTAGAAAAATTTAATCTAATTAGAAATAGTCAGCATGGGTTTACTAGAGGGAGATCATGCTTAACAAATCTATTAGAATTCATGGAGGAGGTTACTAAAATCATAGATAAAGGGGAGCCAGTGGATGTTATTTATCTAGACTTTGCAAAGGCCTTTGATAGAGTACCTCATCAAAGATTATTTCGAAAGTTAAAATCACATGGAATAGGTGGCGAAGTTGCCAAATGGATTGAAAATTGGTTAACAGGAAGAAGGCAGAGGGTGGGCATAAATAAGGAGTACTCTGAGTGGAGTGAAGTGAAAAGTGGTGTGCCACAGGGCTCGGTTTTGGGACCAATTTTGTTCTTGATATATATAAATGATTTGGACATTGATATGAGATCCATGATTGCAAAATTTGCTGATGACACAAAACTATGCAGTAGTGTCTCATCTAAAGCGGAAGTGGATATATTGATGTCGGATTTAGATAAAATTCGAGAATGGTCTGTAAGCTGGCAAATGGAGTTTAATGTAGATAAATGTACAGTCATCCACATGGGTAGATCCAATATGGAACATAAATACAGAATGGGAGAAAACAATATTAGAAAGATAGATAAGGAAAGGGACCTAGGGGTTATAATAGATCATACAGGAAAGGTGAGTGAGCAAGTTAAGGTAGCAGTGAAAAAGGCAAATGCAATGTTAGGTATGATAAAAAGAAATATTAAACATAGGAGCAAGGAAGTGATCGTCAAACTGTATAAAGCTTTAGTTAGACCTAGATTGGAGTACTGTGTACAGGTGTGGAGTCCTTATCATAGAGGGGACATAAACATGCTAGAAAGAATACAAAAAAGAGCGACAAAGATGATAGTTGGATTTCAGAATTACAGTTATGAGGAACGACTCAGAAAAACAGGCCTACGGTGTCTCGAAGAGAGAAGAATTCGTGGTGACTTAATACAGGTTTATAAGATGATCAGAGGAATCGATAAATTAGACTATAACAAGTTTTTTTAAAATACAGCCACCTACAATAACACGAGGGCATAGCTACAAGCTGATTAAAGAGAGGTCCAGGTTAGATATTAGGAAATATTTTTTTAGTCAGAGAGTGGTGTCTGCTTGGAATGCATTGCCAGGGGAGGTGGTGGAGGCAGGGACAGATAATGCGTTTAAGAATAAACTGGATGCGCATAGATTTTAGAGCAAGGTGATGTAAATGTAACTGGTTGTATACAGACTCTGCAGGGTCTTCTAAACCAGTATAAAGACGTTAAGTTAAGTTAAGAGGTCAGCGACCCATAGCTGACTGCTAGCATCAATGCCAGCGAACCATAGCTGACTGCTAGCGTCAGGGCCAGCGAACCATAGCTGACTGCTAGTGTCAGGGCCAGCGAACCAGAGCTGACTGCTAGCGTCAGGGCCAGTGACCCATAGCTGCCAAGACCCTTCTACGCCTCCACGCGGTGATCCTGGATAACAGGCTGCAGCAGAGCAGACTGGCTAAGGAGAAGGAATCGAAGAGGGAATGCTAACCCAGTACTCAAAAAATGCTTGCTGAAGTCGGATGTGTTGGACAGAAAGGTGCAAATATCGCAGCCAAGCTGTAAACTACGACACAACGCATTCCGTTCTCTGGACTACATTATGCTACTTAAGCCCTTTCAGGGTTTGGTAGTGGGAGATTGAGAACGAACGAAGAAGAAGAAGAACTGTTACAGAAACCAGCAACGTAAATTCACACAAAGTATTTTGGCACATGGTTCATAAAGGGAACAAAGAGTTAGCCAAGTTATAAGAGTTATGATTAGTTAATTTAATTCTTCTTTCTCTTCTGTGTCCGTCCTGAAAACGATGTTGTCGCGGTGTGGCATCATTTGCAGCGAGACTGTGATTTCAGCTGGGTTTTTTTTTTAGTAGTGCCGGATTTGCCTTTCCACTGCGATCCCTTCTTCTTCTTTTGCGTTCATTCTCAATCTCCCGCTACCAAGACCTGAACAGGGCTTTGCAAGTACCAGGATGAAGTCCGGAGAACGGATTTGCGTTGTGTCGATAGTTTACAGTTTGAGTGCAATATTTTCGCCTTTGGGTCCGACAAATCCGACTTCGGCAGGACTGCGATCCCTATTCCCTGACTAGTAACTAGTGCAACCTGTTTCCAGGGCCGCTACGTGGAGACAGATTAGGGTCTTGATCAGCTATGGTTCGCTGATATTGACGAAAGCAGCCAGCTGTAAGTTGCTGGCTGCTGTCAGCTCATTCACTGCTGTCAGCTCATTCACTGCTGTCAGCTCATTCACTGATGTCAGGTCATTCACTGCTGTCAGCTCATTCACTGCTGTCAGCTCAGTCACTGCTGTCAGCTCATTCACTGCTGTCAGTTTGTTCACTGCTGTCAGATCATTCACTGCTGTCAGCTCATTCACTGCTATCAGCTCATTCACTGATGTCAGCTCATTCACTGATGTCAGATCATTCACTGCTGTCAGATTATTCACTGCTGTCAGCTCATTCACTGCAGTCAGCTCATTCACTGCTGTCACCTCATACACTGCTGTCAGTTCGTTCACTGCTGTCAGCTCGTTCACTGCTGTCAGCTCGTTCACTGCTGTCAATTGACCCCAGTTCATTAATTAAGTGGAGAACTTGGAAGAAGAAGTTATACGGAGATGATAAGAAGGAAATACGGAAATATAAATCATCATCATGTAGCAAGTACTTTGTAGAACGTCGCTCCTATCACAGCCTGTCTGAAAGAAACTCGCCAAATCTTCAGACTCCGCCAAAGTCATGCCCAGGCATTCCTTGATATCTTGGTGCCATTGTCTTTTCGGTCTGCTCCTGCCTCTTTTGCCTGGTGCAATACCTTCCATCACGCACACCCCCCAAAAAATACCGCTGTGTCTCTTGATGTGACCAGAGTATATCAATGTTCTCACCATGATAGAATTAACATACCAGTTCTTCTCTATGTTCAACTCTTGCTGGATGTCTATATGTGTCATTCTTTCAGTCCAGGATATTCTGAGGATCTTTCTCTAACATTTTTACTAAGGGCTCGATTCTCTTTCTAGATTTGGTAGCCGTCCATGCTTCTCTGCTACGGGAAAGACAGGCTCTGAAGTCTTTTACTTTTGTAAAGAGAGAGAGGGAGAGAGAGAGAGAGAGAGAGAGAGAGAGAGAGAGAGAGAGCAATACACTTTAGCTGCCTCGTAATGGTATCTCAAAATAGATCGCTAAAACAGATGCTCAACACTTTCCCCTAGTTTTTGTTTTCTTGACCCACACCTCTAGATCTCCCTCCCTCTGACCCTCAACCCTTTTTGTAGATCTCCCTCGTTCTGACCCCCACCTCTAGATCTCCCTCGCTCTGAACCCCAAGCCTTTCTATAGATCTACCTCGCTCTGACACCCACCTCTAGATCTCCCTCGTTCTGACCCCCCACCTCTAGATCTTCCTCGCTCTGACCCCCACCTCTAAATCTCCCTCGCTCTGACCCATACCTCTAGATCTCCCTCCCTCTGACCCCCAACCCTTTCTATAGGTCTCCCACGGTCTTACCCTCACCCCTAGATCGCCCTCGCTCTGACCCCCACCTCTAGATCTTCTTCGTTCTGACCCCCACCACTAGATCTCCCTCGCTCTGACCCCCGACCCGTTCTATAGATTTCCCTTGCTCTGACCACCACCTCTAGATCTCCCTCGTTCTGACCCCCACCTCTAGATCTCCCTCGCTCTGACCCCCAAACCTTTTCTATAGATCTCCTTCACTCTGACCCCCCACCTCTAGATCTCCCTCGCTCTGATCCCCAACTCTTTCTATAGATCTCCCTCGCTCTGACCCCCACCTCTGGATCTCCGTCGCTTTGACCCCCACCTCTAGATCTCCCTCGCTCTGACGCGCAATCCTTTCTTTAGATCTTCCTCGCTCTGACCACCACCTCTAGATTTCCCTCCTTCTGACCCCCACCTCTAGATCTTCCTCCTTCTGACCCCCACCTCTAGATTTCCTTCTGACCCCCACCTCTAGATCTCCCACGATCTGACGTTTAACTCTGAAAGAATGAAGAGACGAAATGCTGGTAGTACAGAAAGGTTAGCTGACGTCTGACGAAGTGGGACGTTGACAAAATCACAAAATATATTTCTTAGTTGTATAACCCGTACACTCAGCGTCCTAGTTTTCAAACGTGCAGGCGTGAGCCTCCTGTCAGGTAACCGGCGACTATCCGTAGTTTTTGTTTTACAATTTCATGCTTCCTGAAACTTAACTAGGCCTGGGGGAAGGTAAGTTCTGTGATTGGTTGTTGATGTTAATGTTGCTACTGACCCAGGCTTATTCTTCCTACTGGTGTGTTTTCAAACTTCCGCCGTCAAGCCATAAAAAGGACTTTGCAAGTATCAGGTTGTATTCAGGATAACGGATTGCGTTGTGTGGTAGTTTAAAGCTTCAATGCGATATTTGCACCTTTCTGTCTAACACATCCGATTTCAGCAGACATTTTTGGGTACCCGGTTCCTTTTCCCTCTTCGATCCCTCCCCCTTAGCCAGCCTGCTCTATTGCAGCCTGTTATCCAGGATCACCACAAGAAGGCAGCTATGTGTCACTGGGCCTAACGCCAGCAGCCAGTTTTGAGTCGTTGACCAATGCAGCTCATGCACTGCTCTGAGTCTTCATCCTGTATGTCTTTGTTTTCTTTTTGTTTATGTCCAATCCAAACTCTTGACTTATTTGGTATAGTTATGTCACAAGCTCCAGCATTTCTAGCTCCCTTTGTGCCATACAAACTGTATCCTCCGTATATCTAAGATTATTCATTGTGTTCCGGTAAGATGGCGACTAGGCAACAGCTGCTCTCGTGGTCTGCGGTTTTCATGTGGTTTGTTCGTTCCAATTAATGTATGAGGCGCCGTGTTGTGTACAACACGTCCTACGCTATTTACAGGAAGCCTGTGTGGCTAATTTTCCTCGGAATTCGGAGAGAACACGATATATTTTTCATGTGTTACAGAATGCACGTTGTTGGATAGGACGTCACTATAGATTGCGCACCGTCCTTGGTTGGTGTGCACGACCTACTTGGAAACTGCGTCCATTTTCATTGCATGCCACGACCGGAATCTCCCCTCAGCCATGGGTTAATGGTCCCTCACCTAGACCTACAGATGTGAGCGCTTGTCAGCAGCGGCGTCTTCTAGTCTACGCTGGGGCTGCATCTGTCGAGAGGTACGACATTCATTTCTCAAATCGCCAAAGAAACGGTAGACAATTGACTCCCACCAGTTTCAAGCGAACCCTGATCTCACGGATTGTACGACCTGAATGTCTGCCTCTTGAGCTACTTCCAGTCGTCTTGTTTGTATGTCTTGCCATTGGTGCCAGGTAACTCAGGACGAGAGAGTGAAATTGATGTTCAGCCCAACTTCTTTCTCACTAAAATCCAAATTCAGGATGAGGACAGTCTGATGATGTCGCTATCTTCGCTTGCGATGGACAACTTACTTATTCATTGCCACTCCTCCAATGACAAGCTCTGGCATCTCCTCTATATTGATATTTTAATTTTTGAGAAATAAAAAAAAACCTGTGTTTTCTATGTAACCACATTAACAATTTTTTCTAGTTGCCATGAGACGCAGTAAGCCATCCTGTTTGTTCCTCCCAAATAGGAAATCCCAGTTGTTGGATGTTTGAGCACAATACGTATATGTACGAGGCGTGTTCAAATGAAACCGGACCTAACTGCACCAAGTGAACATACGTACGATGCGCATAATGACGTCACTTCAGGTGTAAACAGCACATATCAGCTGTCTAGTTTGCAAAATGTCATTATCCTCCTGCTCAAAGTGTCTCAGCAGACCGTTGACAACATGTCGGGTGGGATACAGATCCCGTGTAGAGTTGATCAGCGAGCGGTTATTCGGTTCCTAACAGCTGAAGGATGTCGACCAGTTGACATTCATAGTAGAATACAGGCAGTGTATGGTGACAAAAGTGTGTCGAAGACAACAGTGAAGAACTGGACAACGATGTTTAAAGAAGGACGTGAGTTGACGCAACAATATGTGCCTGAATTGGTCTCGGAAGATCTTCCGTTAACTCACGTCCTTCTTTAAGCATAGTTGGCCAGTTCTTCACTGTTGTCTTCGACACATTTTTGTCACCATACACTGCCTGTATTCTACGATAATGTCAACTGGTCGACATCTTTCAGCTATTAGAAACCGAATCACCGCTCGCTGATTAACACTGGACGGATTCCGTATCACACCGGCTATCTTCCCAACTGTCTGCTGAGGAAACTATAGATAATGACATTTTGCAAACTTGACGGTTGGTATGTGCTGTTTACACCATAAGTAACGTCATCATACGCATCGTACGTATGTTCACTTGTTGCAGTTTGGTCCGATTTCATTTGAACACTCCTGTTATATGGCAGACCAAGTTCCTCGCCATAATTCGAATCGTTTGTGCATGCCGTACGCGTGCTATCATTTCTCCAGATTCGCTCTTTACCTGTACAGCCGACGAGCACAACAGATGGACGAGTTTGACAATTAAATCAGCGCAAACCTCCAGGTACTTGCTGCCAGGATAAGGTCGGGTCAGCACAACCTGACCACGTGTCGATGTTTGTGAACGCACGGGTGCACTAACGATTTGGAGAGGACGAGTTTGAACCTTGAATGGCCTAGCACCTATCTGTTATTGTTATGGCTGTTTTGCAGAGTTAACAATTTCTCTTGCTGTTTTGTAGTGTTAACAATTTCTCTTGCTGTTTTGTAGAGTTAACAATTTCTCTTGCTGTTTTGTAGTGTTAACAATTTCTCTTGCTGTTTTGCAGAGTTAACAATTTCTCTTGCTGTTTTGTAGAGTTAAACATTGTTCTTGCTGTTTTGTAGAGTTAAACATTGTTCTTGCTGGTTTGTAGAGTTAAACATTGTTCTGCATGTTCTGTAGAGTTAAACATTGTTCTTTCCCATTAACTAGTAATTTTAAAAACATTCTGCAGAGTCGTTATAACTTTCCACATCTTTTTTCTTTCTGCTGTGAACAAACCAAGTTTTTGTTTTTCTGAAAATATTAAAAACATATGTGTATATAAATTATGTTGCAGCATATCGCTGAGAACCATGAACGATTTCCAAAACTTCTAGACAAAAAATCGAATCCTCCCAAGCTCAAATGTTACAGAAGATCCTCAGAACACATTGGACGGAGAAAAAGACAAATATAGACATTCGGCAAGAGCTGAACTGGTTTGTCAATTCCATTTTTGCCAGAAAATGTGAATACTTTGGTTAAATCAAGAGACACAACGGTCTTGAGAGAACGGTGATGGAAGGTATGGTGCCAGGCAAAAGAGGAAGGGGTAGACCAAGAAGACGATGGCTCCAAGATATCCAGGAATGCCTGGGTATGACTGTGGCGGAGGCTGGAGTTTTGGCAAGGGAACGAGTTTCTTTCAGACAGACTGTGATGGGAGCGACATTCTATAAAGAACATGCTACATGATGATGATGATGATGATGATGATGATGATGATGATGATGATGATGATGATGATGATATAAACTCAAGGCTTCTCAAGCAGATAATCAAGAAAGTTTGATAGTTAAGGAACTGCAAGAGGTAAAACTTCATGGTCCAATTGTCATATACAACCAAACTTGATAGTCCAATTGTCACATTGAGGCAACCTGTATGGTCCTATTCTCTCACGAATGCAATCTTGATTATCCAATGGCCGAACGAAGATTGTGAGTCTATTATGGAATGAGTACAAACTTGATGGCCCAGTTGTTACACGGAGATAAACTTGATCGCCTAGTTGTTACACGGAGATAAACTTGATGGTCCAGTTGTTACACGAAGATAAACTTGATGGTACAATTCTCACATGAACATAACTTGAAGCTCCAACTGTCTCGAAGAGACAAATTCATAGTCCAATTGACGCATAAAGACCAATTTCTGGTCTAATTGACAAGTAAAGAGAAATTCATGGTCCAAATATCGCATGACGACAAAATCATCTTCCAATTGTCGCATGACGAATAAATCTTGGTCCAATTGTCGCGTGACGAATAAATCTTGGTCCAATTGTCGTATGACGAAAAAATCATGGACCAAATGCCGCATGACGACATATTCATAGCCCAGTTCACACATGACGAGAAATTCCTAGCCCAATTGACGATTGAAAATTGTTCATATTGTAGCGATTGACAACAAAAAATAAAAGCGAACATCGATTGAAGGTTGAAGGACAGCTGTTCTAAATTTCAATGATAAATGATAATTCCAAATAATAAACTTCAATGGTCAATTAACTGTCAGTTTTCAGATATATTAATTGTTTTAATCAATCGTGGAATTAACAGTTGTTTTGGGATGGGCTGACTGGGCTACTGGAAACATTAGCAGACTTCTCCATTTGCTGAGACTGATTGATACGAGCAGCCATAAGATTGTCAGAGAGTGAAGCTACGTGGACAGATCATGGACAGACGAGAAACGAATTACCATTATGTTCACTTTTCATGCCGAAACAGTTTATTTAAACATAAAACGCCGTGAGCGTGGGTGGGGGGAGAGGGAATGTGGTGGTGTTAAGAGGTTGGTTATGTCTTGCTGAGGAGTCCTCATTGATTTGTTTTATTTTCAGACAAAATGGGAAAAATGATAGGGAAGGAAAGGAGAATAAGAAAAATGACCAAAATCTGTGACTTTACTAGCGTTGCTATTTGGGGGGAAATTTGTTTCTTCAAACAAATTGTTTGGCTTTCTTTTGGCTTTTTCTTGACTCATTTTGAAGCATAATTGTCGTTAGAAACATTTTAAGTTTAAAAGAAACAAAAATATTACAAACATTCTAACCAGACTTTCAAGCAAGGTTGCCAGCTTGACCGTTTTTATGTTACATTCCAGAAAACTAGCATGTTTTCTCAGAAATGTTTTATTGGTTACGCCATCATGAGAGAAACAAACTTCATAGAAAGAATTTTTTTGAGTGACACATGTTAAAGAATCGGAGATTTCTCTAGAAACTCCTCTCTCCTTTACAGGACCATCATCTACTCTGCAACTCGTGAAAATAATCATTCAGTCAATCAATCAATCAATCAATCAATTAACACCCTTCAACTTCCTGTGGAGCATAGGCCCATATCATACGCCATGCTTACAAGCTTTCCTCGCGTCTTCTCTGCCGTTTGTCTCGACTTCCCTTCTTAGTGACTGTTTATGCCCCTACTTATGTTGCCCTGAGGATTCCAGAACAGTGACTGACTTGTAATGTTATGATCTGCTTCGCGTAATATGTGTCCTATCCACCGCGCATGCCTTCTCTTTACGTCTGAGCCCAACTGGCATCTCCCGGTTCTTTTAGACGGTTCTACATTTTAACTTGATGCAAGCATCCATGACCTTTTCGGTTGTACTTTTCTTTGTTCCTGACGTCACAGAGTCATACAATACGACGGACTTGACATGGGAGTTGAAGATCTGTTGTTTCTTTCTTTTTTTTTTAAAATTGTGGCTGACAATTAATTTCTTTCTATTTAACAAATTCCCTAAAGCCCCCTTTCGTATTCATAATTTCTTCTTCTTCTTCTTCTTCATCGTACGCTGTTTACAGCGATATTTACGTTGCACTGTTTTATTTTGTTAAGCCTGTGGCTCAGTGCATCCGATTTCAACAGGCGTTTCTGTAGGGTTGCCCTCCTTAGCCTTTGGCTGTCCCCAGCCTAACTGCAAGGCAGCAGTTGTTTTTGGTCAGAGTTGTCTCTCTTAGGAAGTTCTCTTGCAGGACTATCGAGTCTTCCCTACTCGTGTCTATAGGGTTTGGCAATGATATGATGGACTATGTACTAGTTTGTACTATCCAGGAAGAGAGGCAGTCCAGTGTGACTTTGTCCCAGGATCGTCATATGCATGTGAGTGAGGTATCTCTTTGCTCCATTTATTTTCTCGGTTCATCTGCAGTGATAGTACGCCTAGCATTCCCCGCCACCCGGCGGGAGGTTGTCACAATAGGGCAGGAGGTGCAATGTCCGCTGGACTGCATCTCTTCTGCGTCCATTGGGGTGACTGATAGCAGACAGAGGCAAAGAGCGAGGCAGGAGTGCATTTTACCAGGTGCATTTCTGCGGCTCGACCGGGCCGGGCTGAAACGCAAGCCCCAGCCATGACGTAGCCTCCCATCACGGCGGTGCTGGGATTTAGGGCGGGATTCTGGCTTAGAGGCGCTCGGTCGTAGTCCCTCAGATGGTAGCTTATCAGCAAAGCACGTGGACCAAATGTCAGCGACCTGTGATTTCTCTCGAAATAGTGCATTTGACCAGAGGACAAGCCTGGTCATTGCATGGAGATGTTGTTCGCCTGGTGTGCGGACATATCTCATGGTCAAGGGTTGAGTCTCAGCAGTTCGCAGTGAGGTAGCTGATCTACTGCTTAGGGCACCCCGACCGAGAACTAAGTCATCTACAAATGGTTTCATACCTCATCGCCGTATGGGGTGATTATCGAGCAGCTTCCCGCCCGCTTTGATCGGCGGACGGCAGAGACCTCATTTTGCGGCTCGAGCGGGCGGGGGCTGGAGCTGGAGCCCCCGGTCCCCACCATGTCGAAGCCTCCCTTTGCAATCGTGCTGAGCTTTTGGGCGGGATTTTGGCTTAGAGGCGTTCGGCCGTAATTTCTCACCTTGTAGCCTCTCGCCGTTGGCTTATCAGCCTAGTACGTGAACCAAATGTCTGCGACTCCTCTCGAGTTGAGCAGGATTACCGTAGCAACGCCCTGTCATTAGTAGGGTAAAACTGACCTGTCTTCCGAGAGTCTATTTCCAGCACCCGTTCAATATTAGACCGGACGTATCAATAAAGGGCTTTTTAGTTTGTCAATGGCCAAGTTTCTGTAACCTGCGATTTCTGCAGGGTTAAGACCAGATTACCATAGCAGACGCTCTTTCATTAGGGGGTTAAGAGACTGACCAGTCTTCCGTGGGTCTAATACCAGCACATGTTCACTATTAGACCCCACGAAGGTGCTCTCGATTTGACAGTCATTCTACAGTATTGGCGTGTTAAGTCAATTTAAGCCGCAGGCTCCACTCCTGGTAATGCTCTTCCGTCAATTCCTTTATCAAACACTGAATGCAGACCAACCGAGCCACAGAGGGCATAACCCCAGATTTCTGAGGGTCTAAATCCAGCACCCGTTCCATATTAGACCCAAGGAAAGTGGTCTCGGCATTTCAGTCATTTCAGTGTTGGCCGTGTTGAGTCAAATTAAGCCGCAGGCTCCACTCCTGGTGGTGCCCTTCCGTCAATTCCTTTAAGTTTCAGCTTTGCAACCATACTTCCCCCGGAACCCATACATTTTGGTTTCCCGGAAGCTGCCCGCAGAGTCAATGAAGCAACTCTTGCGGATCGCTAGTCGGCATCGTTTATGGTCAGAACTACGACGGTATCTGATCGTCTTCGCGCCTCTGACTTTCGTTCTAGATTAATGAAAACATTCTTGACAAATGCTTTCGCAGTAGCTCGTCTTGCGGCGATCCAAGAATTTCACCTCTAACGCCGCAATACGAATACCCCCGTTTGTCCATGTTAATCATTACCTCCAGTTCCGAAAACCAACAAAATAGAACCGAGGTCCTATTCCATTATTCCATGCACCATTATTCAGGCAGCCGAGGCCTGCTTTGAACACTCTAATTTTTTCAAAGTAAACGCTCCGGCCACCCAGGACGCTCAGCGAAGAGCACCCGCGGGAGAGAGCCGGCAGACGGTAGGGCAGGAGACAACGGGCAGTGAATCGGCGCGAGCCGGACCGCCCGCCTGCGCCTGAGATCCAACTACGAGCTTTTTAACTGCAACATCTTTAATATACGCTATTGGAGCTGGAATTACCGCGGCTGCTGGCACCAGACTTGCCCTCCAATAGATCCTCGTTAAAGGGTTTAAAGTGTACTCATTCCAATTACGGGGCCTCGAAAGAGTCCCGTATTGTTATTTTTCGTCACTACCTCCCCGTGCCGTGAGTGGATAATTTGCGCGCCTGCTGCCTTCCATGGATGTGATACCCGTTTCTCATGCTTCCTCGACGGAATCGAACCCTGATTCCCCGTTACCCGTTACAAACATGGTAGGTATGTCACGTACCATCGACATTTGATAGGGCAGACATTTGAAAGATGCGTCGCCGGTACATGAGGCCATGCGATCAGCACAAAGTTATCCAGAGTCACCAGTGGGGACGCCGCAACCCCGCGAGGGAAAACGACGATTGGTTTTGAACTAATAAAAGCGCTCTTTCCGCGAGGGTCGGAGCTTGGTAAGCATGTATTAGCTCTAGAATTGCCACAGTTATCCAAGTAGGATCGTGTCATCTAAGGAACCTCGACTGAATTAATTAGCCATTCGCGGTTTCACCGCGAGACAGTGTGAACTTAGACATGCTTGGCTTAATCTTTGAGACAAGCATATGACTACTGGCAGGATCATCCAGATATCTGTCGGAGACGTACGTACCGCACACACCGGTCGGCGGAGGACGGGTGTGTAAAAAGCCTCACTGGGATGGCCGCAGGGACCGACTGACGAACGGACGGACGGTTGTTCCCCCCGTCCCTCACTCCGTCGACCTAGGACCGCCTGACAGGGGCCCCTACACACACCAGACGACCGACCGACCGGGCTCGCTCGAGGACGGATGGCAGCGCTGTGTGCAGAACGGATCCCAACGACCTCGGCGATAAATTTCACTGGGACTAGAGACAATTTGGCCTGCCGGCCTGCCCTTCTCCTGAGGGTTGGTCCCCGGGAGAACACATGGCCTTCAAGCACGATTCCTACTTTCCATTTGCCGGTCACAAGCTCTTTGTGAGAGTCTGACCACCAGCGAGACGAACTGTTGAGCTCTGCTATAAGCCTTAGATAAATCCCCACCGACTGACAACGTTTCTCGATACGGACCAGAGCAGCGCACCTCGGCGGAGGAGACGCCAAAAAAAACCGCATCTCAATACCTCTTCGGGGAAAGGCGAGCAAGCGTTTTCCGCAAGCCCGCGCTATCGCTCCACCTGGCGGGACTGAGATCGCTTTACGAACACTGGTTGAAACAACTACCCCAGATGTATTCATAATTTGATATGATCTGAATTCCATATACATTATTTTTAGAAAAGGTATCCTCACTGGAGGAATGTATTATTCAAAGGATTTAATGTTAAATTAATTATTGTTAGATATCAGAAAGCCGGACTGTATTGAGCAGGAAATAAAGAAAATGTGAATGCGAAATTTATTATGCGGAAACAGGTTTCAGAAAAGACAGAGGGATAAAGGATCACATATGAGAAACATCGGTGAACAATGTAGAGAGAATAACGTAGATCTGTATACATACTTTATTGATTACACAAATGCCTTCAATAGAATAAAATATCAGAAGTTGTGGGAAATCATAGATTGTTATGGGGTTTCCAGCACAGCTAACCTATTAATATCATGAACAATAAGCTGCTTTCAGAGTAGCTGGTGAAACATCACATTGGTTAGAAGTAGAAATGGGAGTAAGGCAGGGGCGTATTCTCTCCCCATACCTGTTTTGTTTAACATTTAAGTAGAAATGGGAGTAAGGCAGGGGTGTATCCTCTCCCCATACCTGTTTTGTTTAACATTTATGTAGAAATGGGAGTAAGGCAGCGGCGTATCCTCTCCCCATACCTATTTAACATGTATGCAGAGTGCACAATGAATAGATTTAGAGACGATGCGAATATCAAAAGTTTCGCTTTATTTACAATCGACGGATACAAGATGACAGAGATAATTTATGCAGACGATACTCTGATAATATGAAACAGTGCGTGGGAGGGTTAGAGCAGCTAATTAACAACCGTAAGCAGATGCAGCTAAGATCAAAACCTCTTTGCAAACAAAAACAAAATTAAGATAATAACCTCCGACAAAACAAGAAGTCAATTCAAACTCGGGGGAGTGGAAATAGAACAGGTCACGAACTTCGATTATCTGAACTCCAGAATTGACAACAATGAGTAGATTTGTAACTGCAATTTTGTCCGGGCAGTGGCCGTTAAGCCTACTCTTTTTGATTTCCAACTGTCAAGGAATTTTTAACGTGCTCGACACTGAACACGGGGGTCCGATCTCACTCTTCAGAAGAATTTTTACCAGAAGATCTACGTGAATAAAATCTCGTTCTTCACCATGATTCGAACCTGTGACTTCTGGCACCCGAGGCGGACACCTTACCCCGAGACAACGTTTACACACAAAACGACATTGTAAAATGAAAAATCCATATTTTAATTTATCTGATTGTGTACATGAACTGTAAGTAATCGACAGTTTAGTTTAGCTTAGTTTAGCTTAGTTTAGTTTTGTTTGGTTTTGGTTTTGGTTTTGGTTTTGGTTTTGGTTTTGGTTTGGTTTGGTTTGGTTTGGCTTGGCTTGGCCGATGAATCGACATCATTGCACGCGGCTTAACCCACAAGTGTTCTGTACGTCTTCATATTTGTTGAAAAATCTCAGTACAATGCACGAACTCCGCAGTACCGGCGAGGATTCCGTTATACATTGGGTAGGGGGGGGGGGAGGGCTATTGGTTAAGTGACACGGCTCACAACTCGAAGGTACTGAGTTCGATCCCCATCCCGGTGCCGGCCGTTACCCCAGGGGAAGCAAACCCTTAGAAAATTCAGGAGAAAGCAGACCCTTACAAAAAATGCATACTGAAGTCGGATGCACTGGACCGACAGGCGCAAAATAAAAACCACAGTGCAACGCACACCGCCTTGAGGAATAGAGAAATAAGGTGAATGCAAAACAAAAAACATAAACAAAACAAAAATTAAAATGAAAAAGTTGGGTAGATATTTAACATCTTTTTTTACGGACCCAGCAACATCCGGGCTCTTACCCTTCAGTCCAGTGCTATGCGCTGTTATCTGCACGTGTTTATAAGTTGTAAAACTTTTACATTTTCTACTTCTCATATTTTTCCGTGGGGGGGCAGTAGTCGTTAAGTCTACGTTTTTCGATTACCAATTACCGAGGGATTTTTTGTTAGCGAGCCCTACAATGAACCCGGGCGTCCGATCTCTTCTACCCAGAGATCCGGGAAAATACCAGAAAGTCCACGTAAAAAAAAATCCGTCTCCACTGTGAATTGAACCCGCGACCTCCATCACCCGAGCCCGACGTCTTACCTCGAGACCACTATGTCCCTCTAAACAATAAAATGACGATGTTAAAAAAAACCACCACAGAGGCACGTATTGAAAATATATATTACTCCTATTTTGTCCACCGTTTCCGAGAAAAACCACATTGTCATTTGTCAATCTTAGAGTGTGTTCTTGGGCGGCTGATCAAACTAATCTGAACCCGAAACCCCTGTCACAATGATGGCACAGAAACACTGTCTGTCTGTCAGACGGAGGCAAATAAATATTGACAGACAACGTGGCACATGAAAGAAGATTGTCTGAAGATATCAGTGTCCTTATGATGTTGATTTCAGCGTGCACAATCTTCCTTGTTTCATTCCACAACTTCAATCGAGATCTGTGACCGTAATATCAACAAAGGAGATATCAATCCGTGAAATCTCAGAGAGACAGATTGACTGAATGAAATGAGCCGAGGTGTGAGTCATTGACTAGTTTCGATCAGTGTTTCTCAACCGTTTTACCGACAGTGGTCCTTTTCCTATCATGTTTCCTTTCCGTGGTTCCCTTGTCCTACGTGTAGACAAGTCATTATTTAAATGTTTTATTTGTAAATACATGTTTTATTTATAAATTTTCTTTGGGGTAAACCGAATTCTGAGTCTTAGTCGACCTTTGCATCTACAAGTCCGTTAGTCCTTGTGCAGGTCCAAGGTCTTGTGCAGGTCCAAGGTCTCGTGCTAGCTAGTCGTATCCGGGTGCATTGTCATGCCTAGCGGGCTGACCTATGTTATTTTGGTTTTGTTCTGGTCTCGTCTCCGTTTACAGTCCATTCTGACTCAGGCACTGGTTGTCCAGTGGATGGCTAACATCTGTCTCGGGCACGGGTTGTCCAGTGGATAGCGCTAACTTGTTTGCTTAAGGATCGCGAGTGTTGTACAGCTCGAACGAATCTTGCCATCTAGTTGTGCGGTCTGTCAGGTGGTCCTTTTTTAACGTACTGAGTGGTTGCTGTGCTCCAGGGCTCTTATTTCCTTCTGTCTACATGGCCAGCCCAGAGGTGCTTTGAGTGGTTGCTGTGCTCCAGGGCTCTTATTTCCTTCTGTCTACATGACCAGCCCAGAGGTGCTTTCAGTGGTTGGTGTGCTCCAGGGCTCTTATTTCCTTCTGTCTACATGACCAGCCCAGAGGTGCTTTCAGTGGTTGGTGTGCTCCAGGGCTCTTATTTCCTTCTGTCTACATGACCAGCCCAGAGGTGCTTTCAGTGGTTGGTGTGCTCCAGGGCTCTTATTTCCTTCTGTCTACATGACCAGCCCAGAGGTGCTGTCAGTGGTTGGTGTGCTCCAGGGCTCTTATTTCCTTCTGTCTACATGACCAGCCCAGAGGTGCTTTCAGTGGTTGGTGTGCTCCAGGGCTCTTATTTCCTTCTGTCTACATGACCAGCCCAGAGGTGCTGTCAGTGGTTGGTGTGCTCCAGGGCTCTTATTTCCTTCTGTCTACATGACCAGCCCAGAGGTGCTTTCAGTGGTTGGTGTGCTCCAGGGCTCTTATTTCCTTCTGTCTACATGACCAGCCCAGAGGTGCTTTCAGTGGTTGGTGTGCTCCAGGGCTCTTATTTCCTTCTGTCTACATGACCAGCCCAGAGGTGCTTTCAGTGGTTGGTGTGCTCCAGGGCTCTTATTTCCTTCTGTCTACATGACCAGCCCAGAGGTGCTGTCAGTGGTTGGTGTGCTCCAGGGCTCTTATTTCCTTCTGTCTACATGACCAGCCCAGAGGTGCTGTCAGTGGTTGGTGTGCTCCAGGGCTCTTATTTCCTTCTGTCTACATGACCAGCCCAGAGGTGCTGTCAGTGGTTGGTGTGCTCCAGGGCTCTTATTTCCTTCTGTCTACATGGCCAGCCCAGAGGTGCTTTCAGTGGTTGGTGTGCTCCAGGGCTCTGATTTCCTTCTGTCTACATGACCAGCCCAGAGGTGCTGTCAGTGGTTGGTGTGCTCCAGGGCTCTTATTTCCTTCTGTCTACATGACCAGCCCAGAGGTGCTGTCAGTGGTTGGTGTGCTCCAGGGCTCTTATTTCCTTCTGTCTACATGACCAGCCCAGAGGTGCTGTCAGTGGTTGGTGTGCTCCAGGGCTCTTATTTCCTTCTGTCTACATGGCCAGCCCAGAGGTGCTGTCAGTGGTTGGTACGATGTATGACGTCCATGACGTGTGACAATGCCCGAATTATTCAGAATAATACCATGCGAATCTGGATGAACAGGTGGGCGACAGGAACAATGGTCACAACGTATTTAGCGAAATGTCACAACCAAAAGGTAATGATGACATTAAAAAAACTACATAGAAGGGATCAAAGTCTCATTCTTCAGTTCCGAACAGGACACACTAGAGTTATAGCCACGTGAACCGCATCAATCCCCAGCACCTGCCCTTGTGCAGACATTGCTTTCCCCCTTAGGAAACAGTTAGACACCTACTCATTGAGTGCAAGGCGCTTGCGGACATTACGAAAAGATTCTTAGAAGCACTACCGACAATCGCCAACACACTGAACGGAGCAGTGAAACAACTGAAGAAGACCTGTTTCTATAACGGATCAGTGAAACAACTGAAGAAGATCTGTTTCTATAACGGAGCAGTGAAACAACTGAAGAAGATCTGTTTCTATAACGGAGCAGTGAAACAACTGAAGAAGATCTGTTTCTATAACGGAGTAGTGAAACAACTGAAGAAGATCTGTTTCTATAACGGAGCATTGAAACAACTGAAGAAGATCTGTTTCTATAACGGAGCAGTGAAACAACTGAAGAAGATCTGTTTCTATAACGGAGCAGTGAAACAACTGAAGAAGATCTGTTTCTATAACGGAGCAGTGAAACAACTGAAGAAGATCTGTTTCTATAACGGAGCAGTGAAACAACTGAAGAAGATCTGTTTCTATAACGGAGCAGTGAAACAACTGAAGAAGATCTGTTTCTATAACGGAGCAGTGAAACAACTGAAGAAGATCTGTTTCTATAACGGAGCAGTGAAACAACTGAAGAAGATCTGTTTCTATAACGGAGCGGTGAAACAACTGAGGAAGATCTGTTTCTATAACGGAGCAGTGAAACAACTGAAGAAGATCTGTATCTATAACGGAGCAGTGAAACAACTGAAGAAGATCTGTTTCTATAACGGAGCAGTGAAACAACTGAAGAAGATCTGTTTCTATAACGGAGCAGTGAAACAACTGAAGAAGATCTGTTTCTATAACGGAGCAGTGAAACAACTGAAGAAGATCTGTTTCTATAACGGAGCAGTGAAACAACTGAAGAAGATCTGTTTCTATAACGGAGCAGTGAAACAACTGAAGAAGATCTGTTTCTATAACGGAGTAGTGAAACAACTGAAGAAGATCTGTTTCTATAACGGAGCAGTGAAACAACTGAAGAAGATCTGTTTCTATAACGGAGCAGTGAAACAACTGAAGAAGATCTGTTTCTATAACGGATCAGTGAAACAACTGAAGAAGATCTGTTTCTATAACGGAGCAGTGAAACAACTGAAGAAGATCTGTTTCTATAACGGAGCAGTGAAACAACTGAAGAAGACCTGTTTCTATAACGGAGCAGTGAAACAACTGAAGAAGATCTGTTTCTATAACGGAGCAGTGAAACAACTGAAGAAGACCTGTTTCTATAACGGAGCAGTGAAACAACTGAAGAAGATCTGTTTCTATAACGGAGCAGTGAAACAACTGAAGAAGACCTGTTTCTATAACGGAGCAGTGAAACAACTGAAGAAGACCTGTTTCTATAACGGAGCAGTGAAACAACTGAAGAAGATCTGTTTCTATAACGGAGCAGTGAAACAACTGAAGAAGATCTGTTTCTATAACGGAGCAGTGAAACAACTGAAGAAGACCTGTTTCTATAACGGAGCAGTGAAACAACTGAAGAAGATCTGTTTCTATAACGGAGCAGTGAAACAACTGAAGAAGACCTGTTTCTATAACGGAGCAGTGAAACAACTGAAGAAGATCTGTTTCTATAACGGAGCAGTGAAACAACTGAAGAAGATCTGTTTCTATAACGGAGCAGTGAAACAACTGAAGAAGACCTGTTTCTATAACGGAGTAGTGAAACAACTGAAGAAGATCTGTTTCTATAACGGAGCAGTGAAACAACTGAAGAAGATCTGTTTCTATAACGGAGCAGTGAAACAACTGAAGAAGATCTGTTTCTATAACGGAGCAGTGAAACAACTGAAGAAGATATGTTTCTATAACGGAGCAGTGAAACAACTGAAGAAGATCTGTTTCTATAACGGAGCAGTGAAACAACTGAAGAAGATCTGTTTCTATATAAGAATGGCATTGGGCTGTCAAGATCAGGCTTGCTCAGCAGATATGGCATAACAACAACATCCACATATTGTGATTTTCTTGACTGTCGCTCTGTAGCTCTGTGAGCGTTTCTTGTAGAGAAATAACATGAGCAGCATTAACAACGAGGAGAGGAAGAGAGAAGTGGAAGTGAAGTTTCCGCAGAGTACGCATGGCGATCCATTCACTGGGAAGCAATGTCATTTCTTTTCTTCACTCTACTTCTTTTTTCTCTTTTCATAACCTCTCTATTTGTGTTCACTTCTCTATTTTTGTTCACTTCTCTATTTTTGTTCACTTCTATTTTTGTTCACTTCTCTGTTTTCTTCACTATTCTTTTGTCTATCTTTATCGCTACTTTGTTTTGTTTTCTCTGTCACTTTTCTGTTTCTTCACTTTTCTGTTTCTTCACTTCTCTCTTACCTTTGTGACCACCTAGTCTCATTCCCCACCCCACCCATTCTACCCGTCTCCCCCCCCCCCCCCAACCTCCGCCTAATCAACTCGATTTTTCACATGTGGCCCCTTCAAATATCATGGGAGCCCCCACAGAGCGCCATGTGAACTCAAGTTGAGAATCGCTGGTCACACTGAATTCTTAGTGTGCGCGTACAACCAGTGTACTCACGTGTGAACCAGATGGAAATGAATCAAAGCCAATGTTTGTTTACTCTGACAGTTCGGGATTGCCTTTTTTTAAACCTACTGCTTAATTAAACCTGAAGCATTCCTGTTTTCACGAAGTATAAGTATTCATATTTCTTTTGTATTTGGAATCGTCTTGCGTAGACTTGAATGCTGCTCTATGTTGTAAATTTTAAACAGCTTAAAAAGCTTGAAAATTATGCATTGTCACTTTTAAATAGTTTATTGTTCTAAGCTTAAAGAGTATGTGTTGTAAATTGTCTATTGATCTAGGCTTGAATGTTCTGGGTTAAAAATTTTAATTTTGATGTGTATGTTAACTTGAATGTTCCGTGTTGTAAATTGTACATATTTAAAAAATGTAATATTGAATATCCTGTGTTGTAAATTTGAAAGATTTGTGTATGTAATCTTGTATGTTCTAAACAAAACTGTCAAAACTGTCCTGCCACTTTCTCCCATTGTTGGAGGAGTTGTAAGGTTTGAAGGCTGAGAACTACTGATGTCGCCACGTCGTATACTGGCTATATTTGGTTATTTCACGCCTTACAGAAAAACAACATTTACCATACCGGGGATTCGAACTGCTGCCCTCGTTGTTGGCTGGCAGGCATCGAAACCATTCGGCCACGCGCTCCTCCTTGAATGTTCTGTGTTGTAAATTGTAAAGATTTTGTTATATAACCTTGTTATGTAATCATTGATCTTAACATCTACTGGTGTCTCTATACATATCTACTTCTCTCTCTATACTAATCTACTCATCTCTATATACTTATCTACTCGTCTCTCTATACTTATATACTCGTCTCTCTATACTTATCTACTCGTGTCTCTATTCTACTCGTGTATCTAAACTTATCTTCTCGTGCCTCTATACTTACCTACTCGTTTGTATATATACGTATCTACTCGTCTCTCTATACTTATCTTCTCGTCTCTCTATACTTATCTACTCGTCCCTCTATACGTATATACTGGTGTCTCTATACTTTTCTACTCGTGTGTCTCTATACATATCTACTGGTGTGCCTCTATACTTATCTACTCGTGTCTCTATACTTATCTACTCGTGTCTCTATACTTATCTACTCGTGTCTCTATACTTATCTACTCGTATCTCTATATTAATCTACTCGTCTAACTATACTTTCTTCTACAAATGTCTCTATACTTATCTACTCGTCCCTCTAAACTAATATACTGGTGTCTATATACTTATCTACTCGTGTCTCTATTCTACTCGTGTATCTAAACGTATCTTCTCGTGTCTCTATACCTATCTACTCGTGTCTATATACTTAGCTACTCGTGCGTATGTACTTAGCTACTCGTCTCACTATACTTTCTTCTACAAGTGTCTCTATACTTATATACTCGTGTCTCTATACTTATCTACTCGTGTCTTTATACTTATCTACTCGTCTCTCTATACTTATCTATTCGTCTCTCTATACTTATCTACTCGTCTCTTTATACTTATATACTGGTGTGTATACTTATCTACTCGTGTCTCTATACTTATCTACTCGTGTTGCTATACTTATCTACTCGTGTCTTTATACTTATCTACTCGTGTTTCTATACTTATCTACTCGTGTCTCTATACTTATCTACTCGTGTCTCTATACTTATCTACTCGTGGCCCTATACTTATCAACTCGTGTCTCTATACTTATCTACTCGTGGCCCTATAGTTATCTACTCGTGGCCCTATACTTATCTACTCGTTGCCCTATACGTATCCACTTGTGGCCCTATACTTATCTACTCGTGGCCCTATACTTATCTACTCGTGGCCCTATACTTATCTACTAGTGGCCCTATACTTATCTATTCGTGGCCCTATACGTATTTACTCGTGGCCCTATACTTATCTACTCGTGTATCTAAACTTATCTTCTCGTGTCTCTATACTTATCTACTCGTGCCTCTATACTTATCTACTCGTGTCTTTATACTTATATACTGGTTACTCTATACTTATCTACTCGTGTCTCTATACTCTTCTACTCGTGTTTCTATACTTATCTACCTGTGTCTCTATACGTATCCACTCTTGTCTCACCCGTTGTCATATATCCATATATCCCTGTTTCTATCCATCCATCTATTTTTTCTTTCCACAGCTTGCATGTTTCCTATCCATCCATTTTTCTATACCATATGTAAAGTGATCGTTTGGTCAAAGGGAAGAGTGCTTAGTGTACATTCCCAACCAGCCAGGTTCAAATCCTTAATTTTCTTTTTCCAGAATGGAAATGTGCAGTTGTGTTATTCTGGTAGGATCACTTCTCCAAATCAACCCAGCTGTAAATGAATGCATGACAAAAAAATGATCCGAACTCTGTCGTTGGCACTTGAGGAATGAAAGGATCTAAGCACATATGGGGGTGCCCTGGGCTATGTAATAGAGTCTATAAACCATTTTCCATTTTCTCGCTGTTCCATGTCTGTAACCAATCTATCTATCCATCCATTTACCTATACCATCTATCCATTGATTTGTATTTACCAATCTTTCCATCCATTTATCTCTACCAATCTATTAATCCATTTATCCATCGATTTATCTATACCAATCTATCCTTCCATTTATCTATACCAATCTATCCATTCATTTAGCTATACCAATCTATCCATCCATTTATCTATTCCAATCTATCCATCCATTTATCTATACCAATCTATCCATTCATTTAGCTATACCAATCTATCCATCCATTTATCTATTCCAATCTATCCATCCATTTATCTATACCAATCTATCCTTCCATTGATCTATACCAATCTATCCTTCCATTGATCTATACCAATCTATCCACCCATTTATCTATACCAATCTATCCTTCCATTTATCTATATCAATCTATCCATCCATTTATCTATAACAATCTGTCCTTCCATTTATCTATACTAATATATCCCTCCATTTATCTATACTAATCTATCCATCCATTTATCTATACTAATCTATCCATCCATTTATCTATACTAATCTATCCATCCATTTATTCTTCATCCCACTAACCACCCATTTCTCTGCATCCTTCTAGCCACCCATTTCTCTGCGTCCTTCTAACCCCCCCTTTCTCTCCACCCTTCTATCAACCCCTTCTCTCTTCAACCTTCTATTCATCCCTTTCTCTCGATTCTTCTATCAATCATCACATCATACTCTTATTTACTCCTAAACGTATTTCGAATATTTAATATTCACCTGATAACAATCATGTTATTGGTCCTAATTTTAACATTTAACTGTATCGTCCCGACTGTCCGACTGTATCGTCCCGACTGTATCGTCCCGACTATATCGTGCCGACATCACTCCCAGCATCAGCTTGCGTTCTGGCCTCATTCCATGTCACTCACTGTTGCGAGCCAATTAAAATCAAATCCAACTGTGGAAGTGTGAATCAATACGGTTTATACTCGTTAACAAATTCTTACCCGTGGAATCAATCGCATTAACGTACATCAATCAGACTGGGTATCCGTCTACGACCGATGTCTCTAACATAAGTCAGGCCAAAGGTCGCATGATGGAACAAATTTTGATCAACGTTGGACCGCACCGCAATAAACCAAGAAACGTATTCAATAATGGTGGGATGTTGTTTCGACAGACCACACTGATTACGGTTACTCATTTGTCCGCTCTGAAAAATGGGGTTTCAGTGGCGGGTTGCAGTAGCTTTCCTCACATTCCGAGTGTGCTGATGATATCGGAGCGGGGTCTTCCAGAGGGTTGTGTTATTCTTGGCTTCATCTGCGTGTTTCTTACTACTATGGGGATCACGTCGATCCCTTACCTCCTTAGCCAGGCTACCATGAAAACCACCCGTTTCCAGCCGAGGAAGCCGAGGTGAGGGTCTTGGCCAGTATGTTTTGCCTGACCCTGACTAACATGTCTGATCAGTATGTTTTGCCTGACCCTGAAAAACATGTCTGATCAGTATGTTTTGCCTGACCCTGACTAACATGTCTGATCATTATATTTTGCTTGACCTTGACTAACATGTCTGATCAGTATATTTTGCTTGACCTTGACTAACATGTCTGATCATTATATTTTGCTTGACCTTGACTAACATGTCTGATCATTATATTTTGCTTGACCTTGACTAACATGTCTGATCAGTATATTTTGCCTGTTAATACGTTATTCTTCCTCTCCATTAAAACATGGCAAAGTCAGAACAGCTACCGATACCTACCCATCAGTTTGCTTACCTGCACATGTAAATTTATGGAAAGACTTGCAAATACCTAATGATTAAAAACATGATTATTCCACAAGCCGGCATCACAATAAAACAAGTCAGCGGATGGCCAAATAACACATTTCAAACAAGAGATTGGGATCACAATGTGGAGCTAGTGCTTGAGCTTAAGTGGACAGCGATCCATAGCTGAGCGCTAGCGTCAGGGCCATCGACCCAGAGCTGGCAAGACCCTTCTACATCTCCATGTGGTCATCTTAGATAACAGGTTGCAACAGAGCAGAATGGCTAAGGAGAAGGGATCGAAGAGGGAAGGCTAACCCGGTATCCAAAAATGTATGTTGAAGTTGGATGTGTCGCACCGAAAAGTTCAAATATCGCAGCCAAACTGTAAAATACGACACAAACGCATTTCGTTCTCTGGACAATAGGCTGCTACTTGCAAAACCATTTTCAGGGCTTGGTTTGGTAATTGGAGACTGAGAACAAAAGACAGAAGAAGAAGAGGAAGAAGAAGAAAAAGCAGAAGAAGCGGAAGAAGAAGAAGGAAGATGAGAGAAACATGAGATTGAAAGATGCTATCCAAGAAAAGAAACCAATACTGATAGTTTGGGTAGGTATGGAGACAGCCTTTGATAATGTCTGGAGAGTTGGAATAAAGAAGTGAACTGTTCAAATCCGAAGTCTGTGGGCGCATTTTCAAACTGGTCCGGCCACCTCCTCCAAGATAGAGATGCCACAGTGAAGGTACAGGACTAGCCCCATAAACCAAAGAATATTGTAACAATGAGTGCCACAGGGCAGTGTACTACCATTGAGATTGATCTTCACCAACATTATGTTGAATAAATTGCCATAGAGGGTCGGTCCACGGTTAGTAGCTAGCTCTACGCTGATGATCTAGCTTTTTGGGGACTCCAGGAAAACAATAAATTCTAGAATGCAGAAAAACCTTTGTTCTTCTTCTTCTTCGTTCATCTTCAGATCTAAACTTCAATGACTCTAACGAAGGCAGCAGTCGACTCAAGGCTCTGTACGCTTCCGTATAGCTTCTCGTGGAAGGACACTGGCTGTTGCCAAATGCTACTTCTTTTGTCGGTATACAGTGGACAGGACTGCAAAATATGTTCTGCATTCATGGGGGCTAGCCGCAGGCCCAAAGGTCTGTAGTGCCAATCTTGAACTTGTTGTACAGATGGCATCTTCTTCTTCTTCTTCATCGTACGCAGTCAGACAGTAACCATTATTTTTTCGAAAAAAGCGGCGGTCATCCTGAGGCTGTCGACACTGCCATAGAGCTTGTCGTATGGTTCCACTGGTGATGGGCACATCTGCTCTCTTTGATCCTCGTATGTCGGGCAGTTCTGCAGCAGATGCTCAGCGGTCATTTTCTCGGTACCACACGGGCATTCGTCGGTACCACCTATCTTCAATTTGTTGAATAGGTGGTACCTCAGTCTATTGTGGTCAGTGGGAAGTCTGAAGACAACGACCTGCTCTCTTCTGTTCAACTGGTAATAGGCATCGTTTTTGGTGTAGCCGGTATGTTCAGTTTCCCATTTGGTCATTTATCTGGCTTTAATAAGCCGTTTTGACTCTTCGTACGTCATACTAGTATCTGTTTGTGGAAGTCTTGCACCTTCTTTTGCCAGTCTGTCTGCCTCCTCGTTGCCTTGGATGTTGCAGTGTGATGGGACCCACTGTACCACTACCCTTTTTGGTGCGGACTGGTGGCATAGTTGACAGAGTGCTGCTCTTAAGTCATTAAGCTCAGTGTTTTTCTGGCTTTTTAGCGCTGTGACTTGGGCCAGAGCATCTGTAAGCAGGACTAAATGGCTTTCATTTTCTTTATGTGTCACCATTTCTTCCACTGCCGCCCTCAGTGCCTCTGCCTCCGCTCTGAAATTGTTTGAGTACTTACCAGTAGCGAATGACAGTGTTATTTTTCTGCCATTTGGTAGGTTCAGGAATGCTCCTGCCCCTCTGTTTTGTGTAGTGTTTGTTACAGAACCGTCGGTGTATGCATGGGTCCAGTCCATGCTTGGGTAGTTTTTCGATATAAAGCTTAGGGTAGTATCGCTCCTTTCTTTTTCAGTCTGGCAGTTTTTGTTTCCAATACCTGGTATATTTTCTACCACCTCTGGAAATATATCCTGCCTCCAGGTAGGTTTTCGTACAGTAGTGATGGGCTTTGGTGTTGTCAGTGCGTTTATGGGATCTTCGTGCATCTTTGCTTTGGCTATTTCTGCAAAGTTTCTCCGCTTTAGTTTCCCATTTCCCAAATTGTTTAGTCTCTGGTGCATTGGGTGGTCAGTCAGTCTTCGGAGTTTCTCTAACTGCAGCTGGGCTCTGCAGTCTCTTCTATCGGTCATGGGCTGCAGTTTTGTAATCTTTTCCAGTTCTACAATTGGCGTTGACTTCATGCCTCCTGTTATAACTCTCATGGCTTGGTTTTGAAGTTTGTTAACTTTATCGAAGTTCGCCTTTGCTGCTGTTGTCCATGCCGCAATGCCATACTCGAGAACTGGTCTCACTCTTCCAGTGTACAGTTTCTTTAGTATACTTTCGTCTGCTCCCCAGCTTGTGCCAGCAAGTTTCCTCATGATTGCCATTCTTTCTCTGGCTCGCATTCGGTTTCTCTCGATCTGACTTTTCCATGTCATGCGCCGATCAAATGTGACTCCCAGATAGTTTGGGTTGTCGTTTGGCTGCAGGAATTTGCCATTTAGACTTAATTTGGTGTTTTGGGGTTTGATTGAAAGCGAGAATTTTGTACATGTGGTTTTCTCCTCGTTTATTTTGACCAGCCATGAGTTCGCCCACTCTTCCAGCGATGTTAGGGCCTGCTGCATCCGATTTCTTGCTATGGTGAGATTCTTTTCAGAGGTCCACATAGCCAGATCGTCTGCAAACATTGAGCAATGGAGTCTTCTTGGTATATTCTCTGTAATGTCGTTTATATACACCAGGAAGAGTGTGGGTGACAGTACTCCCCCTTGGGGTACTCCCTGCTCGAGTGTCACCTTTTTGCTCATCTGCCCTTGTACTTGGACTCTGGCCGTTCTTTGTTTGAGGTAGTGGTTGATCCACTTGTACATTCTCCCACAAACTTCACTTCTCCTTAGCTTGACTCTAAGTCCGTCTTTCCAGACTTTGTCAAATGCCTTTTCCAGGTCCACCCAAACCGCTACTGTGTGTTTCTGTGCCTGGTAGGCATATTCTATTTCCTGGGCTATGAGGATGACCTGGTCCTCAGTGGATCTGTGCTGTCTAAAGCCGGCTTGCTGTGGAATTAGTATTCGTTTTTCTACCAGATGCCACATCAGTCTGGTGTTTATCATACGTTCCATCAGTTTGCCGACACAGCTCAGTAGGCTGATAGGCCTGTATCCATTTGGATCTGTTTTGTCCTTTCCTTTCTTTGGTACTGGTACAAGTACTGCGTCTTTCCATGCCTGGGATACAATACCCCTTTTCCAGCTTTGGTTCAGGACTGATAGCAGTTTCCTTTTCGTTGTTTGGCCCAACCCCACCAGCATTTCGTTTGTTATCCCGTCTTTTCCGGGAGATTTCCTTTTTTTTAATGTTCTCATGGCCTCTTCCATTTCACTCATTGTTAATTTGGCCATCATATGCTCTTCTGGTGCCGTATTGATGTTATCGTGCCCCTTTTGCTCTTCACTAATATATGTGTGCCTATCTGCAAGGACCTCGATGTGGTTTGCTTTGGCATAGTGTTCTACAAAAGCGTTTGCGGCTTTTTTTTCAGTGAGCAAGTTTTCGCCCTGCCTGATGGTAATTTGTTTGTTTGAAGGGGTTTCGTCATTCATGGCTCTGACTAGCTTCCATAGCTTGTTCCCTTCTTTGTCTAGGTTGAGGCTATCAGTTTTGTTTTTCCAACTCTCTCTTGCTGTTTGGTTTAGAGTGTATTTGTATTTCGCCGTGGCGGCTTTGAGGGCGATATTTGCCTCCATAGATTGTTCTCGCTCTGCCATGTTCCTAGCATTTGTGACTGCATCTTCCGCTTTCTGCAACTCATCATTCCAATAGGGCTTATAATTTTTCCTAACCTCTCTTGGGATGGTTTCAGTGGCGGCTTGCATTATTGCCTTGATTAGGCTTTCCACCATGGGCTTAATTTTGTTGTTTCGTGTGTTGATGGTTTCACACAGCCCATCTGTCAGGATTGCAAATCTGTCCCAGTCGGCTCGTTTGTAATTCCACAGATGGCATCTAAGTCTGTTGTGACCTTTGCGTAGCCGTAGAATTATCACCTGCTCTCGCCTGGAGAGTTGATTGTAGGCATCATTTTCTATGTGGCCAGGGTGGTCTTTTTTCCATTTTGCACTGTACGTTGCCCTGGTGAATGCTTTTGTCTCATTGTATGTGATTTCTGTGTCACTCTGCTGCAGCATTCCTCCCTCTCTGGCGAGTCTGTCCGCCTCCTCTTTGCCTGGAATGTCGCAGTGGGCTGGTATGCACTGGACTATGCTTTTTTTGAAGCACTGGGACAGGCGTTCGAGCGAGTCTGCCAGAGCACCGAGTTCATTTTTGTGCTGGTTCTTGATCGGCATTAACGTCTGTGAGAATGACCACTTGCTTCTCTGGAAAAACCTTACAAAGATCAGTGTGATCAAACATACAAAGATCAGTGTGATCAAACATACAAAGATCAGTGTGATCAAACATACAAAGATCAGTGTGATCAAACATACAAAGATCAGTGTGATCAAACATACAAAGATCAGTGTGATCAAACATACAAAGATCAGTGTGATCAAACATACAAAGATCAGTGTGATCAAACATACAAAGATCAGTGTGATCAAACATACAAAGATCAGTGTGATCAAACATACAAAGATCAGTGTGATCAAACATACAAAGATCAGTGTGATCAAACATACAAAGATCAGTGTGATCAAACATACAAAGATCAGTGTGATCAAACATACAAAGATCAGTGTGATCAAACATACAAAGATCAGTGTGATCAAACATACAAAGATCAGTGTGATCAAACATACAAAGATCAGTGTGATCAAACATACAAAGATCAGTGTGATCAAACATACAAAGATCAGTGTGATCAAACATACAAAGATCAGTGTGATCAAACATACAAAGATCAGTGTGATCAAACATACAAAGATCAGTGTGATCAAACATGGTTCCTGAACAAGAAAAGCAAACATGCACCAATCGTTACACTGCCAAATAAGTTCAAAAAAATCACACTGAAAATAAATGAGTGAAAACTATCAGACGAGTTTCAGTCCACGATGTTTCTTTCTTTCTTCAGTTCATTTGTGTCGTTAGACGTCTGTGTGGAGGTGTGGCCTCCTCTGTCTCATATTTTTTAACCTGCGAAAACCGCTGTTTTGAGTTGAAAAGGTAAATGTCAGTAATTGTTACCAACCGGTAGGTAGCCCCTGGAACACGATTGCCTATTTAAGGGATTGGTGATGGTGGACGCGTAAATGAGAGTAAGGTAGACCTGCAGCTTGTCAGGCGCCATCTAACCATCTAACCAAGACCTGATGTTAAAGCCACACATACTCCTTTCTGCGATATATTCTCTGGCGGGCGAGGATCCCTAGAATAATTTGAGTAGGTTTTTAACTTGAATTTTGCCCCAGCGCCGGCCGTTAAGCCTACTCTTTTCGATTTCTAACTGCCAATGGATTTTTAACATGCGCGCCAATAAACACGGGTGCTTGATCTCACTACTTAGAGAACAAAGAATATTTTTTATCGGGATGATCTACGTGAAAAAAATCCCGGTTTGAACCCTCGACCTCCAGCACCCGAGGCGAACATCTTACCTCAAGACCATTGGGTTCTCCCCCACTCCAGTCAAGGATCAAGGGTTCAAATTCCAGATTAACCTTAAAATCTGATCAGTACATTCCATTCTATACTGACGTCATTTTTGACGTCATAACCTTAGCACAACGATTAAATTAAAGAAATCTGGACACAGTGCCGGTTAGTTTATTTTTCGTCCATAAGCGCCAGAGGAGCTACTTTCCATGTTTTTGTAATCAATATATCGCAAGATAATTTGTGTACGAAACGAAACGTGTTTCTGCCTGCCTGTGTAGTCAAAAGAAACCAAGACTAGACACTTCCTTTCCTAAACTTTATTATGGTCTAGGGGAGTGATCCTCGACTTGGTTGCTAGAGGTCTGTGCTACAAATCCTTGACGAGACAAATGATTCGTTTTCCTATTTTCTGTTTAAAATTTGGTTTGAACTTTCATCGGTACTCTCCGTTTGGTTACTAGGCCACTATTAGGATTACATCAGCAAAAAAGCTGAACAGAAAATAAATAAAAACTCACATTGCACTCTTCTGTGGAAGACGGTGTTGCTTGCTGAAAGGGAAAGTGGGACGTGAAGAGATGGGCGAGTTGATCAGAGGAAATAGTCGACTTTGAAAGCGGGAGAAAGAGTACAATGGAGAAACGGCGAGTGAATGGAGAACCTTTGTTAATCTCTCGACACAGATGCATCGGCCTCTGTGAGGGGAACAAAGGAGAAGCAGTGAAATCAACAGCGCGCACTCCATCGATGACATAGACAATCCCTCCATACCAGCAGGAGAGACCTGTACCAATTTCAGAGCTGAAGCAACAGCTGAGCCAAGACATTGCTAGATCTTCGCCAAGACGTTGCTAGATCTTTGCGTAGACATTGCTAGATCTTCGCCAAGACGTTGCTAGATCTTCGCCAAGACGTTGCTAGATCTTTGCCAAGACGTCGGTAGATCTTCGCCAAGACATTGCTAGATCTTCGCCAAGACGGTGCTAGATCTTTGCCAAGACGTCGGTAGATCTTCGCCAAGACATTGCTAGATCTTCGCAAAGACGTTGCTATATCTTTGCCAAGACGTCGGTAGATCTTCGCCAAGACATTGCTAGATCTTCGCCAAGACGTTGCTAGATCTTCGCCAAGACGTCGGTAGATCTTCGCCAAGACGTCGGTAGATCTTCGCCAAGACGTCGGTAGATCTTCGCCAAGACGTCGGTAGATCTTCGCACGATTTTGTTCTTCTTGAATTCCCACAATGAGTATGTTTGCTCTTGTTCGCGCTCTGAAGAGGGCGTTAAGGGGTAGATAGTAGCTTTCCTCACATCCCGAGCGTGCTGATTAAGGTGGACCGGGGTCCTCCAGACGGTTGTGCTATGCTATGCTATGCTTCATCTGCGTGTCGCTCACAACTACGGAGATCAAGTCGATCTTCTTAGGCAGGCTGCCATGAAAACAGGCCGTTTCCGGTAAGAGCTACGAGGAAGCCAAGGAGAGGGTCTTTTCCAGTATGTTTTGCCTGAACCTGACTATCATGTCCGATCAGCATATTTTGCCTAACCAGTCATTAGTCTTCCTTCCCTGAGAACCGGATTAGCCTCTCTTCGAGAATAATGAGGCCAAGGCCATAGTTAAAGCCAACTTCAGTGGGAAATTGTCTGATCAGCGCCCTGACTTCCGAAAAGAAAACAGCTGTGACTTACCTAGAGAAAAGCAAAGCAATCATCTTCAGACTGAGAAATTGGCTTAATACTCAAGGTCATCTTTACAACAAAATGAGAATTGGGGCGGAGGACAGGTGTCCATGTTTAGGGACCATATCATGACGGTGAAACATATCCTACAAATCTGCACGCTCAAGCAGGAAGAGAGAGAACTTTACTGCTGGGCTCTCGAGACAGATATGAGACAAAAGCTGTATGGAAATAAAACAGCCTTACAAACAACGGTGTCCTTTGTAGGAGAAACCGGGACCTTGATCTGAGGATGTAAGAGAAACCTGTGACCTTGATCTGAGAATTTAAGAGAAACCGGGACCTTGATCTGAGGATGTAAAAGAAACCGGGACCTTGATCTGAGAATGTAGGAGAAACCGTGACCTCGATCTGAGGATGTAGGAGATGCCGTGACCTCGATCTGAGGATGTAAGAAAAATCGGGACCTTGATCTGAGGATGTAAGAAAAATCGGGACCTTGATCTGAGGATGTAAGAGAAACCGGGACCTTGATCTGAGGATGTAAGAGAAACCGGGACCTTGATCTGAGGATGTAGGACAAACCGTGACCTTGATCTGAGGATGTAAGAAAAACCGGGACCTTGATCTGAGGATGTAAGAGAAACCGGGACCTTGATCTGAGGATGAAAGAAGACGAAGAAGAAAGAACCGGGTAACTATTTTTCATTTATCTTATTTCTTCGTTATTATTTCTTCTGTTTACTTCTGTTGTTTACTGTTGTTGTTTACTGTTGTTATTTACTGTTGTTGTTTACTTCTGCTGTTTACTTCTGTTGTTTACTGTTGTTTATTTATGCTGTTTACTGCTGCTGTTTACTGCTGCTGTCTACTACTGCTGTTTAGTGCTGCTGTTTACTTCTGTTCTGTACTGTTGTTGTTTACTGTTGTTGTTTACTGCTGCTGTTTACTGCTGCTGTTTACTGCTGCTGTTTTCTGTTATTGTTCAGTGAACAATAAAACCTACAATGGTCGAAACGTCTCAAACGTCTGTTACCGCTATCAAACAAAACTGCATTGTTCAGCTGGTTTAGAATCCACTCCGTCTGCATCTCACAGATAAGCACTCCCATAGAATCAAGTTCCAGAGAGCAAATGTACAAAAATATGAACGAACGAGACGGTCACGTAAGAAATCTCAACCCGAACAGACGACAAAAACCAGATTTGATAATCAAATTGTCTCTCTTAGCACTCGGGCTCTGTATCTGGAATATCCATCTTGTTTACAAACTTTGCCATTATTTCTGTCCGGTTTGCGCATTAATTTCCGCTCGTCTCGTACAATCTCTACCCCTACCACAGCATACAGTGCTGGCTATATTTACAAATTAAGTGTTTCACTTGTCATCTCAGGGCGTCATGTTTTTTGTTACATCGCTTTTTCGTCTGTCTGCGCACTGGCTGTGCTTTTAAATGGAATGTATTTTATTTTAAAGTGTTGACTGGAAAGGTAGAGATGTTTTGTTAAATTAATTTTTTTTTCTGGCGAATGAGTGTGCAAGCGCAGGAATGGTTGAATGGATGAACCAACGAAATATTTGTTAAATGAAATAACTCTCACCTCATCTTGTCCATGTCAATGAATAAAACATAAGGAGGAATGTTAAAAATTACAAAGAGTTTGAACATTTCGACCCATTCAGAGTCATCGGGAATGAAATACCAGAACTAAGATATGCGGATAATACAGTTTGTCCTCTCGGACAGTGGGGCTTGGGGTTGTAACATACGATCTTGCCTGTTAACCCTTTCCAGTCCAAACTAATTTTGTTGAATTTTTAGTCCACGCCAAGTTTCACAACTCTGTTAAATAGTTTCAACTCACATTGTCAAGTGTATTTCTGCTTCCAATCCCTTGATATCATTACGTCCCTTTCTTTTGTTGTGCAGTCAAAGTTTGAATCAGACGTATGTTGAATACCACATGCAATCCAGACGCATAACCTTTGGTCACATGAAATAATATATTTCTCGTGTTTTGACATTCCAAATCTCATCGAACATAAAGGCAGACTAACATTCACAACAAATGTCAATCTTTATGTGATGTTGCGAATTATACATAATACTAACATACGCAGATTTCGAACGTTCCATTATAATTTAGGTCTCATAATCAAGAAGAGTTAGTTGCTATGTAACAATGGCTTACCATAGTGATTTGATTCCTAATTCCCCCATATCGGCTGAATCTGATGTTTTGTACAGGTCCTAATCCTTACTGGGCTGGAAAGGGTTAAACAACACAAAATATATTTATAAGCACCGTCATGGCTATGAGTACTAGCAAGACGAAAACCAGACCTAAAGGTATCACAGAGAAGTAAAAAGTTCAGAACGTTACGAGTTTTGAATATCTCGGCTCGAATATAAGCAGCAACGGGGATTGCCAACAAGAAATAAAGAGACGAATGGCCAGGGCACTAAGGGGGTTAACTAAATGAAAATCTTATGACCGAACACTATGACAGAACACTAATAACATGACAAAAATAAATATCTGAGGACTTGCATCTTTCTGGTGACAACGTACGGATGTGAGGCATGGTCAACCACATAAACCCTACAGAAGATTGAATCCTTCGAGCTAAAAGGCCACAGGAGGGTGCTCAAAATCCCATGAATAGCGAAACAGAAAAACGCATAAATCCTACAGGAGCTCGACATGGGACAAAACTGGCTGGAAAACAAGATTACGTCTAGAAAATGAACAAACTTCGGCCACATCAAACGCCACGATGGTCTAGAAAGAACAATACTGGAGAGTATGGTACCTTCCAAAATAGGCAGACCAAGGAGAAGATGGGCAAGATACATTACGGAGGCTCTGGGCAAAGGCGGGAGAACTGACCAGAGCTTGAGTGCGTTACTGATCAGCTGTCATGAGGGCGACGTTCTGTGGGATAGCTGGCCAGGGATCGAGCGTCTTACAGACTGACTGTAATGAGGGCGACGTTCTGTGGGATAGCTGGCCAGTTATCGAGTGTCTTACAGATCGGCTGGCATGAGGGCGACGTTCTGTGGGATAGCTGGCCAGTGATCGAGTGTCTTACAGATCGGATGGCATGAGGGCGACGTTCTGTGGGATAGCTGGCCAGTGATCGAGTGTCTTACAGATCGGCTGGCATGAGGGCGACGTTCTGTGGGATAGCTGGCCAGTGATCGAGTGTCTTACAGATCGGCTGGCATGAAAATGACGTTCTGCAAAGAACATGCTACATGACGATAACAACTGAATGAAAGTCTATTCTAGCGTTTGCAGCCACATGGTGAACTTTGAGAACCTTATTTATTCATTCCATTCTAAACGTAGGATTGCAAGCGTCGATCTCCACCGAATAATCTCTATGATAACGGTGTTTGAACTACATTTTTAATTGTGCTCACAGTGTCCTTCGTCGTTGTCAGATCTTGAGTATTACGTTGGCATGGATTCGTTCCTAAATGTGGCCAATTCTTCTTCTACTTCTTCTTTATCTTCTTCTCGTTCTTCTTCACCTTTCTTCTTCCGCTTCTTCCTTTTTGTTCTTCGGCATTCGTCCTGAAAAAGACTTCGTAACGTTATGCCGTAGTGTGCATCAAGGCTGCGATATCCACGCCTTTCGGTCCGACACATCCTCTTTCAGCATGTCATTTTTTGGACACAGTTTAGCTTCCGTCTTCCTTCCCGGTTCTACCAGCAAACTGCGTGTGCAGTCTGCTTCCAGTGCCGTCATTTTGAGGGTTTTGATAAGCTCAGATTCACTGATCGTGACGCAAGCAGCCAGCTGTGATTCTCTTTCCTAAAGCCAGGTCATTAACAGCTGCGGCTTCCGTGTTTAAACCTTATATCAATACGTCAGATCTTGACCATTGTCAATCCATTTGGTTCTTTACCTCCTATCATACAATAGTATTATGTTCTGTGTTAAAGGAAGGGTGTAATATCCATGGCGATAGCCGAATGTACAGGACTGTTTGCGTCATCGCATGGTGGGGTGTGTCTTCTCAAGTTCTTAATCCTTAGCCTATCTGCAATCAGTTTGTCCGCTGAATTCCATTCTTGATGCTGCCACTCCATGCAACACGATCCGTGACGTCCTGTTACCATGAAACAACTTCCATGCACACATCATTCATACCCCGCTTGCACACATCCTTGTACCGAAGTAGTGGTCGGCCCCGAGACCTTTTCCATAATTTTAATTCCCCATAAAGAAGATTCCTTGGTATTATGCCATTCTCCACCCTCTAAGTGCGTCCCAGCCATCTGAGTCTTCGAGAGTTCTCCTTCCTTCCTTCCTTCCTTCCTTCCTTCCTTCCTTCCTTCCTTCCTTCCTTCCTTCCTTCCTTCCTTCCTCCCTTCTTTTTTCTTCTTCTTTTTTCTTCTTTGCTTTTCTTTCTTCGTTCCTTCTCTTTCTTCTTTCTTTCTTCTTTCTTTCTTCTTTCTTTCTTCTTTCTTTCTTCTTTCCTCTTTCTTCTTTCCTCTTCTTTCTTTTTTTTCCTCTTTTTCTTCGTTCCTACTGCTTTTACCATACGTCGTCGTGAAGAAGCGAAATGTTTAGATTTCTCCCCGTCAAGTGGGAGGCTTCTACTATCGTTAATGTAACTTCCTTATAGTGTCGGAGACACCCTCGACCCACCGACGTCGAAGTCGGCCTCTTGCTCGAGGACCATAAGCCTCCACCTGATGTGCTCTCGCATATCGTAGACTCATCATCTTCTATCCACTTGTGTCGTTAGACGTCGTGGGGAGGTGTAGTTTTCTGTCGTGCGACAACCTTCTCGCCGATGTTGTTGTCATTCCGTGTTTCTTCAGTGTCTCACTGACACCATCTGTCCATCTTTTACGTGATCTGCATCTTGCTCTGCAACCCTGATGTCTGGTTTTGTAAATACGAGCAGCTGATATCGTTGGTTGCATTCCTGTCAGGAACCATTTAATTATCTGCCTTTCTATGTACATCACGTACGGTGTTGCATCCCCAGTCTGTCTGATTATTTCCGTTTTCAATCTGTCCAGTCTTGTGACCCAGACAGCCTTCTTCAAACACCTCATTTCACATACCATGATTTTTCTTTCTTGTGTACTAAACATGGAAAAGGCCGCGCCTGTTATCTCCAACTTCTAGAATTTGGCACAGGAAGTTCACGTTGGAATCTGTTATACTGGAACGGATACAATTAGATACAATCTCTTCAGATGTGAGTAATGCGCTACCACTGGGAACTTAATATCTGCAAACAACCTGCCGGCAGATTTTGCCGTCTGGGAATTCAGACCTAATAATTACGTAAACAAACACTCTATCGTTCGATGACTAACTGGTTTATATTTTGAGTTACTGTAAACTCACAAGCCTGCACACCTACCTGATGCATCTCTTTTGTTCGAAGAGCTCACATAGAGAGTGTAATTAATTCCCCCCCCCCCCCCACCTTCCACCCCACACCCCAATGCCCCATTTAATTTGAGTTAAACAGTTCAAATGCTGACTTTGCACATTGTACGCAATATACATTCCAGTCTACCGAGGTGAAAATGGACACATGATTTACCGCCAGGAGAAGACAAGACGGCATGGAAGGTAACTGGTAAACCCTCGCCATATGAATGTGAGTCTGTGTAGGAAGCCTTCAACATTTGATCCCCAACGGCGTTGTCCGCTTTACCTTCATCTTTACCTCAAGATCTTCTTCTTCTTCCTCTTCTTCTGTGTTCGGGTTTTCTGATCATGCTAAATCTTCAGTCATATCGCCAGAATGAAGTCCACAATCCTTTCCAGGTCTGAGCGGTGACCCCCGTAGTTTTTGCCTCAGTTCTGCTCCATCTGGCCAGGTCTGGCATTCACCCTTAGATCTTTGTGGGCCGGACATTCTTGAAGTACATGTTCAGTGGTCTAGACTTCTGTCCCATGTGGACTTTGATTTGTTTGGGAGACTTAGATCCAATATAGGTGTCCCAGTAGTCTGCAGTGACCCGTTTCTTTGCGAAAAATAGCAGATTGTTGGTGTCTTTGTAGATGGTGGATTGGGTCTGGACTGTTGCTCTCGCCCATTTCTTTCTCCCATATTATTTTATAATGGCTGCGAATGATGGTTTTGCCTCCTTATATGACACTTTATAGATGTATTGTTCCATTGTTCCACCTACTTTGGATAGTGCATCACGTCTCTCGTTTCCTGTAATTCTTCTCCTTCTTCTTCTTCTCCTTCTTCTCCTTCTTCTTCTCCTTCTTCTCCTTCTCCTTCCTCTCCTTTTCTTTTTTTTTCTTTTTTCTTTTTCTTTCTCTTTCTTTCTTTTTCTTTTTCTTCTTTTTTTTTCTTCCTACGCTGGTTTCCTGTAATTCTATCCTTCTTCTCTTTCTTCTTCTTCTTCCTACGCTGTTGTCCTATAATTCTTATCCTTCTTCTCTTTCTTTTTCTTCTTCTTCTTACGCTGGTTTCCTGTAATTCAAAAATGAGAAGGAAGCCACTGGAGCGGGATCTTTTAGATCTTTTGCGTTGCATCTAGCTCTGTTCTGATTTTGTGTGTTATGCTCTTATTTATTGTGTTTTTTACAGATTCGAGTAGAGCTCTGCAGTCACTATTTTGTCGTGTGTATGAGCTTGCGATCTGGTGACAATTTTCAGTGCTTAGAGAAGTGCCATTGATTCTGTCCTCAGACTAGATCATGTTTTCTCTGTTGGAGAGGACTTACGATTATCTTTCCATTATGTTGTCTTATATCACCATTTTGTCCGCCCCTTCTGCAGATCCATATATGTACACATGTGCCCATTCTTTTGGGATGTATTGAGAGAGAGAGAGAGAGAGAGAGAGAGAAAGAGAGAGAGAGAGGAAGAGAAATACTAGGAAATATTTTAAAGTCAGAGTGATGAATGCTTGGAATGCATTGCCACATGAAATAGTGAAGACAGGATCAATTAATTTCTTCTTCTTCTTCTTCTTCTTCTTCTTCTTCTTCTTCGTACGCAGTCAGACAGTAACCATTATTTTTTCGAAAAAAGCGGCGGTCTTCCTGAGGCTGTCGACACTGCCATAGAGCTTGTCTTGTGGTTCCACTGGTGATGGCCACATCTGCTCTCTCTGATCCTCGTATGTCGGGCAGTTCTGCAGCAGATGTTCAGCGGCCATTTTCCCGGTACCACACGGGCATTCGTCGGTTCCACCTATCTTCAATTTGTTGAATAGGTGGTACTTCAGTCTATTGTGGCCAGTGCGAAGTCTGAAGACAATGACCTGCTCTCTTCTGTTCAGCTGGTAATATGCATCGTTTTTGGTGTAACCAGTATGTTCGGTTTCCCATTTGGTCATGGAATTTGCCATTTAGACTTAATTTGGTGTTTTGGGGTTTTGGGGTTTGATTGAAAGCGAGAATATTGTACATGTGGTTTTCTCCTCGTTTATTTTGACCAAGCCATGAGTTCGCCCACTCTTCCAGCGATGTTAGGGCCTGCTGCATCCGATTTCTTGCTATGGTGAGATTCTTTTCAGAGGTCCACATAGCCAGATCGTCTGCAAACATTGAGCTATGAACTCTTCTTGGTATATTCTCTGTAATGTCGTTTATATACACCAGGAAGAGTGTGGGTGACAGTACTCTCCCTTGGGGTACTCTCTGCTCGAGTGTCACCTTTTTGCTCATCTGCCCTTGTACTTGGACTCTGGCCGTTCTTTGTTTGAGGTAGTGGTTGATCCACTTGTACATTCTCCCACAAACTTTACTTCTCCTAAGCTTGACTCTAAGTCCGTCTTTCCAGACTTTGTCAAATGCCTTTTTCAAGTCCACCCAAACCGCTACTGTGTGTTTCTGTGCCTGGTAGGCATCTTCTATTTCCTGGGCTATGAGGATGACCTGGTCCTAAGTGGATCTGTGCTGTCTAAAGCCGGCTTGTTGTGGAATTAGTATTCGTTTTTCTTCCAGATGCCACATCAGTCTGGTGTTTATCATACGTTCCATAATTAATGCATTCAAAAATATATTAGATGCGCATAGTTTTAAGATTAAATGAAGTAAAAAGGAAAAGAAAATTGTTGTATACAGACTCTTCGAATAAAGAAATGAAGTGAAGTTTAAAACTTGTATATCAAAAATATGTAAAGGTTATTTCTGTGTTCACTGTAGTCGGGGATGTAATGTTACCTTTCTTGCTGCCTTACCTTCCCTACCACAATCAGACAAGTGAACATTTACAGATCTGTCGAACATATCGTGTCTTTTCTATGAAAAACGCGTTTCTCGCTTTTTCTCTCCGCTGCGTCCCTGAATTGCTCCCCGGCTTCCGACACGCGATTTCTTGTTATAAAGATAAGTACCATTTTTTGTTATTCCTTTATGTGCTCATATTTTCTGGTTATGTATTCTCCCCTTTTTATATGATTCGTTAGTTCTATCTTTTCCCTGTGCGTTGTCCCTATCTTTTCCCTGTTTCCCTTTTCCCTGATGAAGGTGTAGTGGTCATAAAGTAGGTTTCGTTTGTATTATCTTCTATACTTATAATTTATTTACTCCATCAGAAGCCTGCACACTTCCACTCCCCCACGGGGAAGCTCCCTTGGATGTTGGGTAAACCATGACCCACTTTAGATAGGCCTTCGGACTCACGGAAAACCCCTTGAAAAACCGACGACTAAGTGACGGAATTGTCATGGAAACTATTGTCCGTTTCACAATGGTTGCCGTCAATTGCCGACTAATACCTGAATATCCCTTACACCGATATGCGTGGTTTTTTTGCACGTGAACCTATCTTTTCAATGCCTCAATGACTTAATAATTTACATAATGTCAGGTAGGGCCATGTTCTTAAAGTGGCTAGTTCTTTTGATATTTATTTGCAAAGGAGTTATTTTGTCTCTTGAGAAAATAATTTTTTGTAAATTTACAAAAATTATTTATTTCTTTAGGCACAGGCGTCTCTCAAATTCGAATGAATTATTTTACATTAGGTTCCACATCATACCCTTCTGTAATGTAGCTCCTGTGTATTAGGAGCTGTAAGAAGTAACTGGGCATTTTGTAGAAAAACTGTGTGAAAATGTAAAAGTATACGATATATAGAACATATAAAATACATACTTCAGATGGATTGGTTCAGTTTTATAAATAGATGCTATAATTCAGTTGTGAGATCTATCTTCTAGCTGATTGGGATGGCCCTGAATTGGCCCGTTTTGCCAAGGTGATGGGAACTTCTATTTATCGAAAAGCAAACATGTTGGTTAATTTTTCACTTCAACATTGATAAACATTGATGGCTGATCTCGGAAGAAAGAACCACAGTCCACCTTTTTTCAATAACCCTCTTCCTCTTTCAAGACATGGTCCTTACATTTAGCCCAATAATATTTGTCTATATTTGAGAAGGCTGCATACTTCTTTCATGTCGCTAATTTGAAAGTTTTGTTTTCAGCCACTACATGTCCTTTAAGGCGTACCACCTAGCCAGGAGGATTATTTTTCATAATTGTTGTAACTTTATTAAACATTTATGTATTCAAATAAAAATTGGGCAGTTGCTATAAAGATGATCACCCTACATCATGATATCATTTATTGCAATGCTGCATTTCAAATGTTAATTTAAAACGTAACTAAACAAAAAATACTGAACATTTATATTAGAAAAAAATGGCAAAACTCTGCATGAAATTTCTCCTGTGTCTTTGATCATACACACTTCATTTCTTCCGATAATGCTGTTCAAGAATATCCCTTCATCATGGATTACAGTAAAAAGCTACATCTTTTACAATTGTGTTTTTATGAAAATTCAAATAGTTACTCAATTTTGTTAACAAATTTGATACTCCAAATTATAACTCTTATACATTGTAAGATAGTTTAATTTCCATAATTCACAACTAAGCCATGGTCTTCTAGAATAGATGTGCAAAGTTGCAGGACAATTGCTTTAAAAAACTAACACATTATCACACAAATCGTCTGTACGTTGGCGTTTTCAGCAAAAAGGTTAGGACACAATTTTTTACCATTTTCTGATGATTAAATAACTTGATTCTTATCAATGACCTCCAACCTGATATATAAACCGTTCAGTAACTGCCGGCCAATCATCCAGTACAAATTTCATCATTTGTGTCCTCCTGGCATCATAGGATGCCTTAATAGCTTTTCTCTGAGTTCCTTTTTGGGGACAAAATGTTCTTGTGTTGACAGGACTCTCTCAAGATACCTGCAAGAATTCCATTTCCTCTATTATCAGCAGAGATTTTCTCCTATCACTATTAACAGAGATTTTCTTATATCACTATAAACAGAGATTTTCTCCTATCACTATAAACAGAGATTTTCTCCTATCACTATAAACAGAGATTTTCTCCTATCACTATAAACAGAGATTTTCTCCTATCACTATAAACAGAGATTTTCTCCTATCACTATAAACAGAGATTTTCTCCTATCACTATAAACAGAGATTTTCTCCTATCACTATAAACAGAGATTTTCTCCTATCACTATAAACAGAGATTTTCTCCTATCACTATAAACAGAGATTTTCTCCTATCACTATAAACAGAGATTTTCTCCTATCACTATAAACAGAGATTTTCTCCTATCACTATAAACAGAGATTTTCTCCTATCACTATAAACATAGATTTTCTCCTATCACTATAAACAGAGATTTTCTCCTATCACTATAAACAGAGATTTTCTCCTATCACTATAAACAGAGATTTTCTCCTATCACTATAAACAGAGATTTTCTCCTATCACTATAAACAGAGATTTTCTCCTATCCCTATAAACAGAGATTTTCTCCTATCATTATAAACAGAGATTTTCTCCTATCACTATAAACAGAGATTTTCTCCTATCACTATAAACAGATTTTCTCCTATAACTATAAACAGAGATTTTCTCCTATCACTATAAACAGATTTTCTCCTATAACTATAAACAGAGATTTTCTCCTATCACCATAAACAGAGATTGCAATAACAACAATACCTAGACCATGATGCTCATTCTTCGGACATAATTATAAGATAGCATTGTTCAGTCAATCCTTGACGTTTTGGGAATTTCCTTCGACACCTTTTTAGTAGTTCATTCCTGTCGCGGCCCTAAAGTATTGGTTTATAATAGCCATAGCAACAGCAGGTAGGTTACTGGTGGGTTTGTATGAACAGTTTCATCTGCTACAGCTTTCTTATATGGACACCATTTCTGGTGGCTGTTTTTCTAATTTGGTAGTGATAAGTTCATAACACAACAGAACATCTGCAGGTCTGGAAGCCTTTTCCAACACATCTTAATGCTAATTCCGCCCACCTGTTTATTGAATTCACACACACATTACTCATATATATTGTATCACATGAAGAAAATGATGTACATTATTAAAATTGTTTCTGCTACAGTGAAACTCAAACTCACTGCCTATGCCCTTTGTCTTTGTCTCTAGCAATTGTGCATTGGAATGACAAAAGTGACAAACAAGTTCTGTACCTTTTTCTTTTGTTAATGTAGAATTCAAATGCCAAATATTCTACTGTCTTCCCTCCAGCTCTTCGTGAACATTGTCATCTTCACTTAAAAACTAAATCTGATTCACAAGGTTCACTTAAAAACTAAATCTGATTTACAAGGTCATACAATTTCCATCTCTTTATTTCTGACCGAGTGGGCGTAGTCAGTGAACTTTAAAAGATTCAATGTGGATGTTGTTAAGTTTACCAGAACGTAATCACATGCCTAACCTACATTCAAATAATTAAATTGTCACGTAGTTCGACATCTGCAGCTTTGGTAGACCTATCATCATAGAACTTACATTTCCTATTAAATTTTTCTTATTTTTACGTCAGGATACGATTTTATTTCTCAAAAATTCTCACAAAACTTTTTTTTTTTTTTAAATTACAATTTTTTTAAGACAATATAGTAACTAACATATACTGCAATTGGCATTAAGTGGGGAGTACTCATTATATTAAATTTTTTAAAGGTAGCTTGAAAACCCCTAACTGTTTGTTGTGATAACTAAATTCTACGGCAGTAATAATTTGAAACTAGTAACTGGCAGTCATTTTGAATAATTTTTCCGTTTTTTAGAACTTACCCCAGGCATGTTTGACTGTCTATATCTTAAAAACTACTGCTGCTAGACATTAAGTTCAAGTTATACTTGAAAGAACATTAATTATATTTTCCCAACAGCCCAACAAAATTCAATTTACCGAACAAAACACATTTTGACCAGATTCTAGGTAGCATCCCCCCCTTAATTGAAAATTGGTTTACGGGAAGAAGGCAGACGTTGGCATAAATAAGGAGTACTATGAGTGGTGTGAAATGAAACGTGGAGTGCCACATGGCTCGGTTTTGGGACCAATTTTGTTCTTGAAATATATAAACGATTTGGACATTGATATGGGATCCATGATTGCAAAATTTGCTGATGACACAAAACTATGCAGTAGTGTATCATCTGAAGCAGAAGTGGATATATTGAGGTCGAGTTTAGATAACATTTAAGAATGGTCTGCAAGCTTGCAAATAGAGTTTAATGTAGATAAATGTACAGTCCTCCATATGGGTAGATCAAATATGGAACATAATTACAGAATGGGAAAGAAAAATATTATAATCATATAATAAGGAAAGGGACCTAGAGGTTATAATAGATCATACATTTAAGGTGAGTGAGCACCTTCAGCTAGCAGTGAAAAATACAAATGCAATGTTAGGTATAACAAAAAGAAATATTAAACATAGGAACAAGGAAGTGATCGTCAAACTGTATACAGCATTAGTTAGACCTAGATTGGAGTACTGTGTACAGGTGTAGAGCCCTTATCATAGAGGGGATATAAACATGCTTGAAAGAATCCAAAAAAGAGCGACGAAGCTGATAGTGGAATTCCAGATTTACAGTTATGAGGACAAACTCAGAAAAACCGGTCTACAGTGTCTCGAAGAGAGAAGAATTTGAGGTGACTTAATACAGGTTTATAAGATGATCAGAACAACCGATAAATTAGACTATAACAAGATTTTCAACATATAACCACCCACAAGAACAAAAGGGCATAGCTACAAATTAACTAAAGAGATGTTCACCTTTGATATTATGAAATATTTTTTTAATCAGAGAGTTGTGAATGCTTGGAATGCATTGCCACGGGAGGTAGTAGAGTTAGGAACATTTAATGTATTTAAGAATAAAGTGGATGCGCATAGCTTTTAGAGCAAAGTAATGCAAATGAAACTGGTTGTATACAGACTCTGCAGAGTCTTCTAAATTAATATAAAGACCTTAAGTTAACTTTGGCCTAAACGAGTTCAGTAGGGTGTAAGTGTGAATGGTAAGGTGGCAGTCTCAAACACATGTGGCCAGGCTCTAGGATCAACTTATCTATATGACATATATTTTGCTTTCATGTTGATATATATATAAATGAAAGGAAGAGTAAGATCATGGTCAACGCCCCAGAGGGTATTTTGAACCTGATTATGGGCAAAGGTGAACCTCTGGAAAGTGTTGCGTAGTTCAAATATCTGGGACCAGGTGTAACAGAGTTACAGGGGTACAACGAGTCAAAGCCAGGGAAGCCCTGAAAATACCGTTCGTGGTACCCAAACATAACTTGAGAACCCGGCCCGAGAGTTTCAGTTCATTTAATGAGGCATGGTCCTCAACTATCAAACAATGCAGGTTGGGGCTGGCCGACCATTCTGTTCTCATGGTTTAAACTGGGAATCCCCGTCAATAAGCGGTCAGTCAGTGTTTGGAAAATAAGGCAGCCTTTGTTTTGGGACCCGCGAGTTCAAATAAAGCTGGTGGGAAATAAACTCAAGAATGTAGAGGTCAATATCTAAAGCGAGGGAAACTTAGCATATAAGCTGGAGTGAGACAGAATAGAGGGAGATCAGAAGCAGCAGACCAAGGGTGTCCTACCAGACAGTATAGTGAGTAGCACTTAGTCTAGAACAAGTAGATAGTTAAAAGCTACAAAAACGTAGCCAGTGAGTGAAAATAGTAGAGTTAGAAGTCACCGAAGCAGACCAACACGAAAAGGCTTCGAGAGACCACACACATGTAAGAATCTGTCTGTGTGTGATGTTCTGTTCAAGTCGTCGTCGCTAACATCTTGTTCGAGTGACCTGACTTCATTCTCGTCAGACGGAGACGTGTTGCTGCAACACGAAGCTGTCGTCCTAAGACGGCCGTTGTGATTTGTGGGTTTCCTCGTCCTGACAACCACAGTAACACAACCACTGTCGTCTGTCATAGACACGAGCACAGCGGCAGACGGAGCACAGATGCAGTCACGGACTGCCTTACGTGAGACGTTACAAGAGGTCCAGTAGACATCTGCCTTACGTGAGACGAATGAAGAGGTCCAGTAGACTTCTGCCTTACGAGAGACGAGGTTCAGTAAACATATATTTTTGTGTAAGCTGAGAGGACAGATAGATGAGGACTGAGAATTTGTAGATAGACATCCTTTATATCAACGCACAGAGATAGACAGTGAATACAACAATTGCTAGATTTCGACCACGTGATGAGAACCCTGGGTCAAGTTTAGTACTAGAGTAAGACCTATGCTACTTGCACGAACCTTTAGAAGTAATCTTAGTCAGTTAGAGAAGTGATAATAACCAACCGTTTGAGAGACATTAGAATTCATTAATAATTGATGAACAGTATAATGTGATCAATGAGCCTAGTGATTTGATTTGATGTGCATATTGTTTTACATGGGTGAAAAATACATGCTGTGTTTTACCTGTGTTAAAAGAATTGTTGGTATTTTATTTAGAGAGTTAAGGAGTGGTAAGGAAGATAGTGGTAAGGAAGATAGTGGTAAGGAAGATAGTGGTAAGGAAGATAGTGGTACGGAAGATAGTGGTAAGGAAGATAGAATAGAGAACACGTTAAGCCTGCTATATAATATATTAACTTATTAACTAGTACCGTGACCTAGAATAATGAAGAGTAACGTATAGACCTGTCATACAGGTATGAATGCGGAGGAGTCTAGAGCGGAGATTCAGTGAAGAACAGTGATTGCCATGGTCGACCTTACAAGATTGCGAATAATCTGGGAAAACAAGAACATTAGCCTTCAATCGAAGCTGACTTTAATGTTTACAAAAGTCAACTCGGTATACCTTTGAGCGTGTGAGACTTGGACTCTAACGGCTGCCTTAAAACGTAAAATGTGCGCAATGGAAATGAGATGCTTGCGAAGAATTCTTGGCAGTTCATATTTGAATCGCGTTACAAACGAAAGTGTTCTTGAAATTGTTAGGACGGAGTTGGGTAAAATATAATAACATGACTATAGTAAAAACACAAAAATTGACATGGTATGGAAATATGTCATGATCGGTGGGACTGACCAAAACCATCCTGCAAGGCACTGTGCCTGGGAAGCGTTGGAGATGGTGACCAAAAAAGAGATGGAAGACAATATGAAAGAGTGGACGGGAAGGTACATAACTGAAACTAATAAAATGGCAAAAATTCGAGACGTATGGCTGGAACTGGTTGGACAAACTGCAATAACGGTGCCTAAACGGCGTTCTAGGTTAGGGGCTGATGATGATGATGATGATATATATGTATAAATACGTCTGACGATTGCGTTGTGTTGATCCTCGCTTTATCCACCATCGCCAGTACTTCCCCAGTACTTTTTTGGCCCCAGAGAATAAGTTCTGGACTCTAATCTATTTTGGTTGATCTGTTACACCTATGTACTCGTTCACACAATTTTACGTATGGAACTCACCCAAGGTTGACATAACTGTTCAAAACCCGTGCGCTTTGGATTGAAGCTGAACCGATTTTGTAAAAACATGGGGAACATTGTTTCAAAAAATACTCAGACTGGTTTTATTATTAGCTCTGGTTGTTGTATTACGTTGTTGTTTCGAATGCCCCAAATGAGTAGGTTACTTTCATGTGCGTCCTGAAAAGGTTGTTAAGTGACGGGTTGCAGTAGCTTTCCTCACATCTCGAGCGTGCTGATAAAGGTGGACCTGGGTCCTCAATGTGGTTGTGATATGCTTGGTTTCATCTTCGTGCCGCTCACTACCACGGAGAGCACGTCGAACCTCACTTTGCTAGCCAGACTGTTGTTCTCGACAACAGTCCGTTTCCAGGACGACCAACGAGGAGGTCAGGTGAGGGTCTTGGCCAGTATATTTCTCCTGACTCTGGCTAACATTCTCTGATCAGTGGTTTTGCCTGACCAGACGTTAGCCTCATCGTCCCGTTGTAAAACGTAATTAAATAACAGAAGATGAGTATTCAGTTTGTTTCAGGGCAGGACTCTGTGAAAGGATCACTCTAAACAGTGATTGGTTGTGCTTTGTACCGTTATTTGTTTTTATTTCTGTGTGGATAATGTCTGAATTGGTTATAAACCTTGGCACAATTTGAGTACTGATGAGTTCTGTAATATAGTTGGCCTATAGATGCGACGTTTTATGGGTATTTTCCCCAATGAGTACGACGGCCTTCTTTAAAGTGGGCCATGGATAAAGCGGACTCGACCATGTCGCACGGGAAGCTCGATTGACTCTGGTCGTGGCCTACAGTAGGCTGTGCTCTGGTCGTGGCCTACAGTAGGCTGTGCTCTGGTCGAGAACACATCTTTTTATTTGTTTGAGAAGATAAAATGTCGGGACAGAAGCGTGTCGACCTATTAGCGTGGGCGGCGCGTTTACAGGAACCTGGTGTCATTCATAGATTTCAATGTTGTACTAGGGACAAATGTCACTTCAATATGGTGTCCTGGAAAGTATGTGTGTCCTTCAAAGGTGGGGAAGGGGGGGGGGGGGGAGAGAGAAATAGTTTTGTTGCATGGCAGCTAAGCAGAGCCTAGGAATAATTGAGTTCAGTGGGAGGAAAATGAAAGAATAATATGATTGGAGTCAAGAATGTTGAAGGGGAGAGCGGCGGGGGTGGGGGGGGGGGGAGGGTCGGAGAAAGAGATTTGAAGTGTTGTAACAGAGAGTTTTGGGAGGTTGGTAATAAATATTTGAAGTGTTGTAATAGAGAGGTTTGGGAGGTTTGGAACTCATTGTTTCTTCTTCTTCTAGGTACGCAGTCAGACAGTAACCATTATTTTTTCGAAAAAAGCTGCGGTCATCCTGAGTCTGTCGACACTGCCATAGAGCTTGTCTAGTGTTGCCACTGGTGATGGCCACATCTGCTCTCTCTGATCCTCGTATGTCTGGCAGTTTTGCAGCAAATGCTCAGCGGTCATTTTCTCGGTACCACACGGGCATTCGTCGGTGCCACCTATCTTCAATTTGTTGAATAGGTGGTACCTCAGTCTATTGTGGCCAGTGCGAAGTCTGAAGACCACGACCTGCTCTCTTCTGTTCAGCTAGTAATAAGCATCGTTTTTTGTGTAGCCAGTATGTTCGGTTTCCCATTTGGTCATGTATCTAACTCTAATAAGCCGTTTTGACTCTTCGTATGTCATACTAGTATCTGGTTGTTGTAGTTTTGCACCTTCTTTTGTCAGTCTGTCTGCCTCCTCGTTGCCTTGGATGTTGCAGTGAGATGGAACACACTGCACCACTACCCTTTTTGGTGCGGACTGCTGGCATAGTTGGCAGAGTACTGCTCTTAAATCATTAAGTTCAGTATTTTTCAGGCTTTTTAGTGCTGTGACAACGGCCAGAGCATCTGTAAGCAGGACTATATGGCTTTCATTCCTTTTACTTGTCACCATTTCTTCCACTGCCGCCCTCAGTGCCTCTGCCTCCGCTCTGAAATTGCTTCTGTATTTTCCAGTAGCGAATGACAGTGTTATTTTTCTGCCATTTGGTAGGTTCAGAAATGCTCCTGCCCCTCCGTTCTGTGTTGTATTTGTTACGGAACCGTCGGTGTATGCATGGGTCCAGTCCATGCTTGGATAGTTTTCCGTTATATAACTCAGGGTAGTATCTCTTCTTTCTTTTTCAGACTGGCAGTTTTTTGTTTCCAATACCTGGTATATTTTCTACCACCTCTGGAAATATAAGCTGCCTCCAGGTAGGTTTTCGTACAGTAGGGATGGGCTTTGGTGTTAGTGCGTTCATTGGGTTTTCGTGCATCTTTGCTTTGGCTATTTCGCTTTAGCTTCCCATTTCCCAAATTGTTTAGTCTCTGGTGCATTGGATGGGCAGTCAGTCTTCTGAGTTTCTCTGACTGCAGCTGGGCTCTGCAGTCTCTTCTGTCGGTCATGGATTGTAGTTTTGTAATCTTTTCAAGTTCTATAATTGGCGTTGACTTCATGCCTCCTGTTATAACTCTCATGGTTTGGTTTTGGGAACTCATTGTTTGAAAGAGAGTTTTGGGAGATTGGGAACAAATATTTGAAGTGTTGTAATAGAGAGGTTTGGGAGGTTTGGAACGCATTATTTGAAGGGGTGTAAATGAGTTTTGGAAGGTTGGGAATAAATATTTGAAGTGTTGTAATAGAGAGTATAAATATCCGAAAGATATTGACTAAGAGCAAAGACAAAAACCACGGAAGTCCTACACAGAGACCTGCTTTTCGCTGACGATGCTGCCCTTGTGGCTCACGATGAGGCCACCTTGCAATCTTTAGTTGACAGTTTAGCCGGGGCATGCGATTTGTTCTCTCTGTCAATAAACGTCTCCAAGGTGATGTTTCTGGGCTCAGGTACCGTCAATCCAGCAAACATCACTCTCAATGACAATCTGATAGCATCAACCAAAAACTTGTCAGCTACCTCGGGTCAATAATTGCAAGCGCCCTCTCTCTAGACGAGGAAATAAATATAAGAAATGGCGGCCTTTTCAAGAAGGGGTGGAGAAATATTAAACTGAATTTGCAGACAAAAATGCAGATATGTCGGGCCTGTGTTTTCAGCACCCTGCTGTACGCATCAGAGACATGGACGACATACTCTAGGTACGAGAGATGGCTAAACACTTTTCACTTCCGCTGACTGCGGAAAGGTATGAACATCAGGTGGCAGGACAAGAATACAAACACAGACGTACTGAAACGCGCAAATCTTTCTTCTGCTATAGGATGGTTACGTGCTAGAAGACTGGCCTGGCTGTGTCACGTGAGTAGAATGGACAATGGGCGCATTCCAAAATAGATGTTGTATGGTGAGCTGAAAGAGGGGAGGAGACTCCCAGGCAAACCTTTGCTCAGATATAAAGATGTTTGCAAGGCATCAATGACAGACTTTTCCATCGACCACAAGGCATCAATGACAGACTTTTCCATCGACCACAATGCTTGAGAAGACTCAGCCGCAGTGCGAACCAAATGGAGGACATCACTACGAAATAGCATAACGACATTTAAAGCTAATCGGAGAGAGTGCCTTGACGCTACTCAGAGAGAGAGACTTAAAGCTACTCAGAGAGAGACTTGAAGCTACTCGGAGAGAGAGACTTGACGCTACTCAGAGAGAGACTTGAAGCTACTCGGAGAGAGAGACTTAACGCTACTCGGAGAGAGAGACTTGAAGCTACTCGGAGAGAGAGACTAGGCTACTCGGAGAGAGAGAGACTAAGCTACTCGGAGAGAGAGAATTGATGCTAATCGGAGAGAGAGACTTGAAGCTACTCGGAGAGAGAGAGAAGAAGCTACTCGGAAAGAGAGACTTGAAGCTACTCAGAGAGAGAGACTTGAAGCTACACAGAGAGAGAGAGACTTGAAGCCACTCAGAGACAGAGACTTCAAGCTACTCAGAGAGAGAGACTTGAAGCTACTCAGCGAGAGAGACTTAAAGCTACTCGGAGAGAAAGACTTGACGCTACTCGGAGAGAGAGAGACTTGAAGCTACTCGGAGAGAGAGACTTGATGCTAATCGGAGAGAGTGACTTGAAGCTACTCGGAGAGAGAGAAGAAGCTACTCGGAGAGAGAGACTTGAAGCTACACAGAGAGAGAAAGACTTAAAGCTACACAGAGAGAGAGAGAGAGAGAGACTTGAAGCTACTCGGAGAGAAACTTGAAGCTACTCAGAGAGAGAAACTTGCAGCTACTCGGAGAGAGAGACTTGAAGCTCGAGAGACTTGAAGCTACTCGGAGAGAGAGACTTGAAGCTCAAGAGACTTGAAGCTCAAAAGACTTTAAGCTACTTGGAGAGAGACTTGAAGTTACTTGGAGAGAGACGAAGCTACTCGGAGAGAGAGACTTGAAGCTCGATAGACTTGAAGCTACTCGGAGAGAGAGACTTGAAGCTACTCGGATAGAGACACTTGAAGCTACTCGGAGAAAGAAGCTTGAAGATACGTATAGAGAGAGACTTGAAGCTACTCGGAGAGAGAGACTTGAAGCTACTCGGAGAGAGAGACTTGAAGCTATTCGGATAGAGACACTTGAAGCTACTCGGAGAAAGTAGCTTGAAGATACGTATACAGAGAGACTTGAAGCTACTCGGAGAGAGAGACTTGAAGCTACTCGGAGAGAGAGAGTTAAAGCTACTTGGAGAGAGAGAAAGAGAGTTGAAGCTACTCGGAGAGAGACTTGAAGCTACTTGGATAGAGAGACTTGAAGCTACTTGGAGAGAGAGACGACGCTACTCGTAGAGGGAGACTTGAAGCTACTCGTAGAGGGAGACGAAGCTACTCGTAGAGGGAGACTTGAAGCTACTCGTAGAGGGAGACTTGAAGCTACTCGTAGAGGGAGACTTGAAGCTACTCGTAGATGGAGACTTGAAGCTACTCGTAGTGGGAGACTTGAAGCAACTCGTAGAGGGAGACGAAGCTACTCGGAGAGAGAGACTTGAAGCTACTCGGAGAGAGAGACTTGAAGCTATTCGGATAGAGACACTTGAAGCTACTCGGAGAAAGAAGCTTGAAGATACGTATACAGAGAGACTTGAAGCTACTCGGAGAGAGAGACTTGAAGCTACTCGGAGAGAGAGAGTTAAAGCTACTTGGAGAGAGAGAAAGAGAGTTGAAGCTACTCGGAGAGAGACTTGAAGCTACTTGGATAGAGAGACTTGAAGCTACTTGGAGAGAGAGACGACGCTACTCGTAGAGGGAGACTTGAAGCTACTCGTAGAGGGAGACGAAGCTACTCGTAGAGGGAGACTTGAAGCTACTCGTAGAGGGAGACTTGAAGCTACTCGTAGAGGCAGACTTGAAGCTACTCGTAGATGGAGACTTGAAGCTACTCGTAGAGGGAGACTTGAAGCAACTCGTAGAGGGAGACGAAGCTACTCGGAGAGAGAGACTTGAAGCTCGAGAGACTTCAAGCTACTTGGAGAGAGACTTAAAGCTACTTGGAGAGAGAGAGTTGAAGCTACTCGAAGAGAGAAACGAAGCTCGAGAGATTTGAAGTTACTCGGAGAGAGAGACTTGAAGCTCGAGAGACTTGAAGCTACTTGGAGAGAGACTTCAAGCTACTTGGAGAGAGACTTAAAGCTACTTGGAGAGAGAGAGTTGAAGCTACTCGAAGAGAGAAACGAAGCTCGAGAGATTTGAAGTTACTCGGAGAGAGAGACTTGAAGCTCGAGAGACTTGAAGCTACTTGGAGAGAGACTTGAAGCTACTTGGAGAGAGAGACTTGAAGGTACTCGGAGAGAGAGAGTTGAAGCTACTTGGAGAGAGAGAGCGTTGAAGCTACTCGGAGAGAGAGACTAAGCTACTTGGAGAGAGATACTTAAAGCTACTCGGAGAGATAGACTTAAAGCTACTTGGAGAGAAAGAGTTGAAGGTACTTGGAGAGACAGAGTTGAAGCTACTCGGAGAGAGAGAGTTGAACCTACTTGGAAAGAGAGAGTTGAAGCTACTCGGAGAGAGAGATCTGAAGCTACTCGGAGAGAGAGACAAAGCTACTGGGAGAGAGAGACTTAAAGCTACTTGGAGAGAGAGTGTTGTAGCTACTCCGAGAGAGAGACTTGAAGCAACTTGGAGAGACAGAGTTGAAGCTACTCGGAGAGAGAGATTTAACGCTACTTGGAGAGAGAGAGTTGAAGCTACTTGGAGAGAGACATGAAGCTACTTGGAGAGAGAAGACGAAGCTACTTGGAAAGAGAGACTTGAAGCTACTTGGAGAGAGAGACGAAGCTACACAGAGAGAGAGACTTGAAACTACTCGGAGAGAGTTGAAGCTACTTAGAGAGAGAGAGAGTTGAAGCTACTCGGAGAGAGAGAGACGAAGCTACTTGGAGAGATATACTTAAAGCTACTCGGAGAGATAGACTTAAAGCTACTTGGAGAGAGAGAGTTGAAGGTACTTGGAGAGATGGAGTTGAAGCTACTCGGAGAGAGAGAGTTGAAGCTACTTGGAGAGAGAGAGAGTTGAAGCTACTCGGAGAGAGAGACGAAGCTACTTGGAGAGATATACTTAAAGCTACTCGGAGAGATAGACTTAAAGCTACTTGGAGAGAGAGACGAAGCTACTTGGAGAGAGAGACTTGAAGCTACTTGGAGAGAGAGACGAAGCTACTTGGAGAGAGAGACTTGAAGCTACTTGGAGAGAAAGACGAAGCTTCTTGGAGAGAGAGACTTGAAGCTACTCGGAGAGAGTTGAAGCTACTTAGAGAGAGAGAGAGAGAGTTGAAGCTACTCGGAGAGAGAGAGACGAAGCTACTTGGAGAGATATACTTAAAGCTACTCGGAGAGATAGACTTAAAGCTACTCGGAGAGAGAGAGAGTTGAAGCTACTTGGACAGAGAGATTTAAAGCTACTCAGAGAGAGAGAGAGTTGAAGCTACTCGGAGAGAGAGATCTGAAGCTACTAGGAGAGAGAGACTTGAAGCTACTCGGAGAGAGAGACAAAGCTACTGGGAGAGAGAGACTTAGTTACTTGGAGAGAGAGATTTAAAGCTACTTGGAGAGAGAGAGAGTTCAAGCTACTCGGAGAGAGAGACTTGAAGCTCGAGAGACTTAAAGCTACTCGAAGAGAGAGACTTGAAGCTACTCGGAGAGAGAGATTTAAAGCTACTTGGAGAGAGAGAGTTGAAGCTACTCGGAGAGAGAGACTTGAAGCTACTCGGAGAGAGAGACTTGAAGCTACTCGGAGAGAGAGACTTGAAGCTCGAGAGACTTGAAGCTACTCGAAGAGAGAGACTTGAAGCTACTCGGAGAGAGAAACTTGAAGCTCAAGAGACTTCAAGCTCGAGAGACTTCAAGCTACTCGGAGAGAGAGACTTGAAGCTACTCGGAAAGAGAGACTTGAAGCTACTCGAAGAGAGAGACTTGAAGCTACTCGGAGAAAGAAGCTTGAAGATACGTATAGAGAGAGACTTGAAGCTACTCGTAGAGAGAGACTTGAAGCTACTCGGAGAGAGACGAAGCTACTCGGAGAGATAGACTTGAAGCTCGATAGACTTGAAGCAACTCAGAGAGAGAGACTTGAAGCTACTCAGAGAGAGAAACTTGAAGCTCAAGAGACTTGAAAATACTTGGAGAGATACGAAGCTACTCGGAGAGATAGACTTGAAGCTCGATAGACTTGAAGCAACTCGGAAAGAGAGACTTGAAGCTACTCGGAGAGAGAGACTTGAAGCTACTCGGAGAGAGATACTTGAAGCTCGAGAGACTTGGTTACTCGGAGAGAGAGACTTGAAGCTACTCGGAGAGAGAGACTTGAAGCTACTCGGAAAGAGAGACTTGAAGCTACTCGGAGAGAGAGACTTGAAGCTACTCGGAGAGAGATACTTAAAGCTACTCGGAGAGAGAGACTTGAAGCTATTCGGAGAGAGAGAGTTAAAGCTACTTGGAGAGAGAGAGAAAGCTACATGGAGAGAGAGAGAGAGTTGAAGCTACTCGGAGAGAGACTTGAAGCTACTTGGATAGAGAGACTTGAAGCTACTTGGAGAGAGAGAGAGTTGAAGCTACTCGGAGAGAGAAAAGAAGCTCGAGAGATTTGAAGTTACTTGGAGAGAGAGACTTGAAGCTCAAGAGACTTCAAGCTCGAGAGACTTAAAGCTACTTGGAGAGAGACTTGAAGCTACTTGGAGAGAGAGACAAAGCTACTTGGAGACAGAGACATGGAGCTACTTGGAGAGAGAGAGAGCTGAAGCTACTCGGAGAGAGAGACTTGAAGCTACTCGAAGAGAGAGACTTGAAGCTACTCGGAGAAAGAAGCTTGAAGATACGTATAGAGAGAGACTTGAAGCTACTCGTAGAGAGAGACTTGAAGCTACTCGGAGAGAGACGAAGCTACTCGGAGAGATAGACTTGAAGCTCGATAGACTTGAAGCAACTCAGAGAGAGAGACTTGAAGCTACTCAGAGAGAGAAACTTGAAGCTCAAGAGACTTGAAAATACTTGGAGAGATACGAAGCTACTCGGAGAGATAGACTTGAAGCTCGATAGACTTGAAGCAACTCGGAAAGAGAGACTTGAAGCTACTCGGAGAGAGAGACTTGAAGCTACTCGGAGAGAGATACTTGAAGCTCGAGAGACTTGGTTACTCGGAGAGAGAGACTTGAAGCTACTCGGAGAGAGAGACTTGAAGCTACTCGGAAAGAGAGACTTGAAGCTACTCGGAGAGAGAGACTTGAAGCTACTCGGAGAGAGATACTTAAAGCTACTCGGAGAGAGAGACTTGAAGCTATTCGGAGAGAGAGAGAGTTAAAGCTACTTGGAGAGAGAGAGAAAGCTACATGGAGAGAGAGAGAGAGTTGAAGCTACTCGGAGAGAGACTTGAAGCTACTTGGATAGAGAGACTTGAAGCTACTTGGAGAGAGAGAGAGTTGAAGCTACTCGGAGAGAGAAAAGAAGCTCGAGAGATTTGAAGTTACTTGGAGAGAGAGACTTGAAGCTCAAGAGACTTCAAGCTCGAGAGACTTAAAGCTACTTGGAGAGAGACTTGAAGCTACTTGGAGAGAGAGACAAAGCTACTTGGAGAGAGAGACATGGAGCTACTTGGAGAGAGAGAGAGCTGAAGCTACTCGGAGAGAGAGACTTGAAGCTACTTGGAGAGATATACTTAAAGCTACTCGGAGAGATAGACTTAAAGCTACTTGGAGAGAGAGAGAGAGTTGAAGCTACTCGGAGAGAGAGAATTGAAGCTACTCGGAGAGAGAGAGTTGAAGCTACTTAGAGAGAGAGAGACTTGAAGCTACTCGGAGAGATAGACTTAAAGCTACTTGGAGAGAGAGAGTTGAAGGTACTTGGAGAGATGGAGTTGAAGCTACTCGAAGAGAGAGAGAGTTGAAGCTACTCGGAGAGAGAGAGTTTAAGCTACTCGGACAGAGAGATTTAAAGCTACTCAGAGAGAGAGTTGAAGCTACTCGGAGAGGGAGATTTAAAGCTACTTGGAGAGAGAGAGTTGAAGCTACTCGGAGAGAGAGACTTAAAGCTACTTGGAGAGTGAGAGACTTAAAGCTACTCGGAAAGAGAGACTTGAAGCTACTCGGAGAAAGAGACTTGAGCTCGAGAGACTTGAAGCTCGAGAGACTTGAAGATACTTGGAGAGGGACTTAAGGCTACTCTGAGAGAGAGACTTGAAGCTATTCGAGGAGAGAGAGTTAAAGCTACTCGGATAGAGAGACTTTAAGCTACTTGGAGAGACAAAGTTGAAGCTACTTAGAGAGAGAGACTTAAAGCTACTCGGAGAGAGAGTTGAAGCTACTCGGAGAGAGAGACGAAGCTACTTAGAGAGACAAAGTTGAAGATACTCAGAGAGAGAGACTTAAAGCTTCTCGGAGAGAGAGTTGAAGCTACTCGGAGAGAGAGAGAGTTGAAGCTACTTGGAGAGAGAGAGACTTGAAGCTAATCGGAGAGAGACTTGAAGCTACTCGGAGAGAGAGAGTTAAAGCTACTCAGAGAGAGAGAGAGAGTTGAAGCTACTTGGAGAGAGACATGAAGCTACTTGGAGAGAGAGACGAAGCTACTCGGAGAGAGAGACTTGAAGCTACTTGGAGAGAGACAAAGCTACTTGGAGAGAGAGACGAAGCTACTTGGAGAGAGAGACGAACCTACTTGGAGAGATATACTTAAAGCTACTCGGAGAGATAGACTTAAAGCTACTTGGAGAGAGAGAGAGAGTTGAAGCTACTCGGAGAGAGAGAGTTGAAGCTACTCAGAGAGAGAAATTTAAAGCTACTCAGAGAGAGAGAGAGAGTTGAAGCTACTTGGAGAGAGACAAAGCTACTTGGAGAGAGAGAGAAATTTAAAGCTACTCAGAGAGAGAGAGACGAAGCTACTCGGAGAGAGAGACTTGAAGCTACTCGGAGAGAGAGAGTTGAAGCTACTCGGAGAGAGAAATTTAAAGCTACTCGGAGAGAGTTAAAGCTACTCGAAGAGAGAGAGAGAGTTAAAGCTACTCGGAGAGAGAGAGTTGAAGCTACTTGGAGAGAGAGAGTTGAAGCTACTCGGAGAGAGAGAGTTGAAGCTACTTGGAGAGAGAGAGTTGAAGCTACTCGGAGAGAGAGAGTTAAAGCAACTCGGAGAGAGAGAGTTAAAGCTATTCGGAGAGAGAGACTTAAAGCTACTTGGAAGAACGAGTTGAAGCTACTCGGAGAGAGAGTTGAAGCTACTCGGAGAGAGTTAAAGAGCTACTCGAAGAGAGAGAGAGTTAAAGCTACTCGGAGAGAGAGAATTGAAGCTACTTGGAGAGAGAGAGTTGAAGCTACTCGGGGAGAGAAAGTTAAAGCTACTCGGAGAGAGAGAGCGAAAGCTACTCCGAGAAAGAGACTTGAAGCTACTCGGAGAGAGAGGAAGCTACTCGGAGAGAGACTTGAAGCTACTCAGAGAGAGAGAGACTTGAAGCTCGAGAGACTTGAAAATATTTGGAGAGGGACGTAAAGCTACTCGGAGAGAGAGACGAAGCTACACGGCGAGAGAGAGAGAGTTGAAGCTACTCGGAGAGAGAGTTAAAGCTTCTCTGAGAGAGAGACTTAAAGCTACTCGGAGAGAGAGTTAAAGCTACTCGGAAAGAGAGAGTTAAAGCTACTCGGAGAGAGAGACTTGAAGCTACACCGAGAGAGAGAGAGTTAAAGCTACTTGGAGAGAGAGAGAGAGTTGAAGCTACTCGGAGAGACTTGAAGCTACTCGGAGAGAGAGACTTGAAGCTACTTGGAGAGACAGACGAAGCTACTCGGAGAGAGAGAGAGAGTTGAAGCTACTCGGAGAGAGAGAATTGAAGCTACTCGGAGAGAGAGAGTTGTAGCTACTCGGAGAGAGAGATTTAAAGCTACTCAGAGAGAGAGAGTTGAAGCTACTTGGAGAGAGACATGAAACTACTTGGAGAGAGAGGCGAAGCTACTCGGAGAGAGAGACTTGAAGCTACTTGGAGAGAGACAAAGCTACTTGGAGAGAGAGACAAAGCTACTTGGAGAGAGAGACTTGAAGCTACTTGGAGAGAGAGACGAACCTACTTGGAGAGAGAGACTTGAAGCTACTCGGAGAGATAGACTTAAAGCTACTTGGAGAGAGAGAGTTGAAGGTACTTGGAGAGATGGAGTTGAAGCTAATCGAAGAGAGAGAGAGAGTTGAAGCTACTCGGAGAGAGAGAGTTTAAGCTACTCGGACAGAGAGATTTAAAGCTACTCAGAGAGAGAGTTGAAGCTACTCGGAGAGAGAGACTTAAAGCTACTTGGAGAGTGAGAGACGTAAAGCTACTCGGAAAGAGAGACTTGAAGCTACTCGGAGAGAGAGAGTTAACGCTACTTGGAGAGAGAGAGAGTTGAAGCTACTTGGAGAGAGAGAATTAAAGCTACTCAGAGAGAGAGCGTTGAAGCTACTCGGAGAGAGAGAGTTAAAGCTACTCAGAGAGAGAGAGAGTTGAAGCTACTTGGAGAGAGACATGAAGCTACTTGGAGAGAGAGACGAAGCTACTCGGAGAGAGAGACTTGAAGCTACTTGGAGAGAGACAAAGCTACTTGGAGAGAGAGACGAAGCTATTTGGAGAGAGAGACGAACCTACTTGGAGAGATATACTTAAAGCTACTCGGAGAGATAGACTTAAAGCTACTTGGAGAGAGAGAGAGAGTTGAAGCTACTCGGAGAGAGAGAGAGTTGAAGCTACTCGGAGAGAGAAATTTAAAGCTACTCAGAGAGAGAGAGAGTTGAAGCTACTTGGAGAGAGACAAAGCTACTTGGAGAGAGAGAGAAATTTAAAGCTACTCAGAGAGAGAGAGACGAAGCTACTCGGAGAGAGAGACTTGAAGCTACTCGGAGAGAGAGAGTTGAAGCTACTCGGAGAGAGAAATTTAAAGCTACTCGGAGAGAGTTAAAGCTACTCGAAGAGAGAGAGAGAGTTAAAGCTACTCGGAGAGAGAGAGTTGAAGCTACTTGGAGAGAGAGAGTTGAAGCTACTCGGAGAGAGAGAGTTGAAGCTACTTGGAGAGAGAGAGTTGAAGCTACTCGGAGAGAGAGAGTTAAAGCAACTCGGAGAGAGAGAGTTAAAGCTATTCGGAGAGAGAGACTTAAAGCTACTTGGAAGAACGAGTTGAAGCTACTCGGAGAAAGAGTTGAAGCTACTCGGAGAGAGTTAAAGCTACTCGAAGAGAGAGAGAGTTAAAGCTACTCGGAGAGAGAGAATTGAAGCTACTTGGAGAGAGAGAGTTGAAGCTACTCGGAGAGAGAAAGTTAAAGCTACTCGGAGAGAGAGAGCGAAAGCTACTCCGAGAAAGAGACTTGAAGCTACTCGGAGAGAGAGGAAGCTACTCGGAGAGAGACTTGAAGCTACTCAGAGAGAGAGAGACTTGAAGCTCGAGAGACTTGAAAATATTTGGAGAGGGACGTAAAGCTACTCGGAGAGAGAGACGAAGCTACACGGCGAGAGAGAGAGAGTTGAAGCTACTCGGAGAGAGAGTTAAAGCTTCTCTGAGAGAGAGACTTAAAGCTACTCGGAGAGAGAGTTAAAGCTACTCGGAAAGAGAGAGTTAAAGCTACTCGGAGAGAGAGACTTGAAGCTACACCGAGAGAGAGAGAGTTAAAGCTACTTGGAGAGAGAGAGAGTTGAAGCTACTCGGAGAGACTTGAAGCTACTCGGTGAGAGAGACTTGAAGCTACTTGGAGAGACAGACTTGAAGCTACTCGGAGAGAGAGAGTTGTAGCTACTCGGAGAGAGAGATTTAAAGCTACTCAGAGAGAGAGAGTTGAAGCTACTTGGAGAGAGACATGAAGCTACTTGGAGAGAGAGGCGAAGCTACTCGGAGAGAGAGACTTGAAGCTACTTGGAGAGAGACAAAGCTACTTGGAGAGAGAGACGAAGCTACTTGGAGAGAGAGACTTGAAGCTACTTGGAGAGAGAGACGAACCTACTTGGAGAGAGAGACTTGAAGCTACTCGGAGAGAGAGAGTTGAAGCTACTTAGAGAGAGAGAGACTTGAAGCTACTCGGAGAGATAGACTTAAAGCTACTTGGAGAGAGAGAGTTGAAGGTACTTGGAGAGATGGAGTTGAAGCTACTCGAAGAGAGAGAGAGTTGAAGCTACTCGGATAGAGAGAGTTTAAGCTACTCGGACAGAGAGATTTAAAGCTACTCAGAGAGAGAGTTGAAGCTACTCGGAGAGGGAGATTTAAAGCTACTTGGAGAGAGAGAGTTGAAGCTACTCGGAGAGAGAGACTTAAAGCTACTTGGAGAGTGAGAGACTTAAAGCTACTCGGAAAGAGAGACTTGAAGCTACTCGGAGAAAGAGACTTGAGCTCGAGAGACTTGAAGCTCGAGAGACTTGAAGATACTTGGAGAGGGACTTAAGGCTACTCTGAGAGAGAGACTTGAAGCTATTCGAGGAGAGAGAGTTAAAGCTACTCGGATAGAGAGACTTTAATCTACTTGGAGAGACAAAGTTGAAGCTACTTAGAGAGAGAGACTTAAAGCTACTCGGAGAGAGAGTTGAAGCTACTCGGAGTGAGAGACGAAGCTACTTAGAGAGACAAAGTTGAAGATACTCAGAGAGAGAGACTTAAAGCTTCTCGGAGAGAGAGTTGAAGCTACTCGGAGAGAGAGAGTTGAAGCTACTTGGAGAGAGAGAGACTTGAAGCTACTCGGAGAGAGACTTGAAGCTACTCGGAGAGAGAGAGTTAACGCTACTTGGAGAGAGAGAGTTGAAGCTACTTGGAGAGAGAGAATTAAAGCTACTCAGAGAGAGAGCGTTGAAGCTACTCGGAGAGAGAGAGTTAAAGCTACTCAGAGAGAGAGAGAGTTGAAGCTACTTGGAGAGAGACATAAAGCTACTTGGAGAGAGAGACGAAGCTACTCGGAGAGAGAGACTTGAAGCTACTTGGAGAGAGACAAAGCTACTTGGAGAGAGAGACGAAGCTACTTGGAGAGAGAGACGAACCTACTTGGAGAGATATACTTAAAGCTTCTCGGAGAGATAGACTTAAAGCTACTTGGAGAGAGAGAGAGAGTTGAAGCTACTCGGAGAGAAAGAGTTGAAGCTACTCGGAGAGAGAAATTTAAAGCTACTCAGAGAGAGAGAGAGTTGAAGCTACTTGGAGAGAGACAAAGCTACTTGGAGAGAGAGAGAAATTTAAAGCTACTCAGAGAGAGAGAGACGAAGCTACTCGGAGAGAGAGACTTGAAGCTACTCGGAGAGAGAGAGTTGAAGCTACTCGGAGAGAGAAATTTAAAGCTACTCGGAGAGAGATAAAGCTACTCGAAGAGAGAGAGAGAGTTAAAGCTACTCGGAGAGAGAGAGTTGAAGCTACTTGGAGAGAGAGAGTTGAAGCTACTCGGAGAGAGAGAGTTGAAGCTACTTGGAGAGAGAGAGTTGAAGCTACTCGGAGAGAGAGACTTAAAGCAACTCGGAGAGAGAGAGTTAAAGCTATTCGGAGAGAGAGACTTAAAGCTACTTGGAAGAACGAGTTGAAGCTACTCGGAGAGAGAGTTGAAGCTACTCGGAGAGAGTTAAAGGTACTCGAAGAGAGAGAGAGTTAAAGCTACTCGGAGAGAGAGAATTGAAGCTACTTGGAGAGAGAGAGTTGAAGCTACTCGGAGAGAGAAAGTTAAAGCTACTCGGAGAGAGAGAGCGAAAGCTACTCGGAGAAAGAGACTTGAAGCTACTCGGAGAGAGAGGAAGCTACTCGGAGAGAGACTTGAAGCTACTCAGAGAGAGAGAGACTTGAAGCTCGAGAGACTTGAAAATATTTGGAGAGGGACGTAAAGCTACTCGGAGAGAGAGACGAAGCTACACGGCGAGAGAGAGAGAGTTGAAGCTACTCGGAGAGAGAGTTAAAGCTTCTCTGAGAGAGAGACTTAAAGCTACTCGGAGAGAGAGTTAAAGCTACTCGGAAAGAGAGAGTTAAAGCTACTCGGAGAGAGAGACTTGAAGCTACACCGAGAGAGAGAGAGTTAAAGCTACTTGGAGAGAGAGAGAGAGTTGAAGCTACTCGGAGAGACTTGAAGCTACTCGGTGAGAGAGACTTGAAGCTACTTGGAGAGACAGACTTGAAGCTACTCGGAGAGAGAGAGAGAGTTGAAGCTACTCGGAGAGAGAGAATTGAAGCTACTCGGAGAGAGAGAGTTGTAGCTACTCGGAGAGAGAGATTTAAAGCTACTCAGAGAGAGAGAGTTGAAGCTACTTGGAGAGAGACATGAAGCTACTTGGAGAGAGAGGCGAAGCTACTCGGAGAGAGAGACTTGAAGCTACTTGGAGAGAGACAAAGCTACTTGGAGAGAGAGACGAAGCTACTTGGAGAGAGAGACTTGAAGCTACTTGGAGAGAGAGACGAACCTACTTGGAGAGAGAGACTTGAAGCTACTCGGAGAGAGAGAGTTGAAGCTACTTAGAGAGAGAGAGACTTGAAGCTACTCGGAGAGATAGACTTAAAGCTACTTGGAGAGAGAGAGTTGAAGGTACTTGGAGAGATGGAGTTGAAGCTACTCGAAGAGAGAGAGAGTTGAAGCTACTCGGAGAGAGAGAGTTTAAGCTACTCGGACAGAGAGATTTAAAGCTACTCAGAGAGAGAGTTGAAGCTACTCGGAGAGGGAGATTTAAAGCTACTTGGAGAGAGAGAGTTGAAGCTACTCGGAGAGAGAGACTTAAAGCTACTTGGAGAGTGAGAGACTTAAAGCTACTCGGAAAGAGAGACTTGAAGCTACTCGGAGAAAGAGACTTGAGCTCGAGAGACTTGAAGCTCGAGAGACTTGAAGATACTTGGAGAGGGACTTAAGGCTACTCTGAGAGAGAGACTTGAAGCTATTCGAGGAGAGAGAGTTAAAGCTACTCGGATAGAGAGACTTTAAGCTACTTGGAGAGACAAAGTTGAAGCTACTTAGAGAGAGAGACTTAAAGCTACTCGGAGAGAGAGTTGAAGCTACTCGGAGTGAGAGACGAAGCTACTTAGAGAGACAAAGTTGAAGATACTCAGAGAGAGAGACTTAAAGCTTCTCGGAGAGAGAGTTGAAGCTACTCGGAGAGAGAGAGTTGAAGCTACTTGGAGAGAGAGAGACTTGAAGCTACTCGGAGAGAGACTTGAAGCTACTCGGAGAGAGAGAGTTAACGCTACTTGGAGAGAGAGAGTTGAAGCTACTTGGAGAGAGAGAATTAAAGCTACTCAGAGAGAGAGCGTTGAAGCTACTCGGAGAGAGAGAGTTAAAGCTACTCAGAGAGAGAGAGAGTTGAAGCTACTTGGAGAGAGACATGAAGCTACTTGGAGAGAGAGACGAAGCTACTCGGAGAGAGAGACTTGAAGCTACTTGGAGAGAGACAAAGCTACTTGGAGAGAGAGACGAAGCTACTTGGAGAGAGAGACGAACCTACTTGGAGAGATATACTTAAAGCTTCTCGGAGAGATAGACTTAAAGCTACTTGGAGAGAGAGAGAGAGTTGAAGCTACTCGGAGAGAGAGAGTTGAAGCTACTCGGAGAGAGAAATTTAAAGCTACTCAGAGAGAGAGAGAGTTGAAGCTACTTGGAGAGAGACAAAGCTACTTGGAGAGAGAGAGAAATTTAAAGCTACTCAGAGAGAGAGAGACGAAGCTACTCGGAGAGAGAGACTTGAAGCTACTCGGAGAGAGAGAGTTGAAGCTACTCGGAGAGAGAAATTTAAAGCTACTCGGAGAGAGATAAAGCTACTCGAAGAGAGAGAGAGAGTTAAAGCTACTCGGAGAGAGAGAGTTGAAGCTACTTGGAGAGAGAGAGTTGAAGCTACTCGGAGAGAGAGAGTTGAAGCTACTTGGAGAGAGAGAGTTGAAGCTACTCGGAGAGAGAGAGTTAAAGCAACTCGGAGAGAGAGAGAGTTAAAGCTATTCGGAGAGAGAGACTTAAAGCTACTTGGAAGAACGAGTTGAAGCTACTCGGAGAGAGAGTTGAAGCTACTCGGAGAGAGTTAAAGCTACTCGAAGAGAGAGAGAGTTAAAGCTACTCGGAGAGAGTGAATTGAAGCTACTTGGAGAGAGAGAGTTGAAGCTACTCGGAGAGAGAAAGTTAAAGCTACTCGGAGAGAGAGAGCGAAAGCTACTCGGAGAAAGAGACTTGAAGCTACTCGGAGAGAGAGGAAGCTACTCGGAGAGAGACTTGAAGCTACTCAGAGAGAGAGAGACTTGAAGCTCGAGAGACTTGAAAATATTTGGAGAGGGACGTAAAGCTACTCGGAGAGAGAGACGAAGCTACACGGCGAGAGAGAGAGAGTTGAAGCTACTCGGAGAGAGAGTTAAAGCTTCTCTGAGAGAGAGACTTAAAGCTACTCGGAGAGAGAGTTAAAGCTACTCGGAAAGAGAGAGTTAAAGCTACTCGGAGAGAGAGACTTGAAGCTACACCGAGAGAGAGAGAGTTAAAGCTACTTGGAGAGAGAGAGAGAGTTGAAGCTACTCGGAGAGACTTGAAGCTACTCGGTGAGAGAGACTTGAAGCTACTTGGAGAGACAGACTTGAAGCTACTCGGAGAGAGAGAGAGAGTTGAAGCTACTCGGAGAGAGAGAATTAAAGCTACTCGGAGAGAGAGAGTTGTAGCTACTCGGAGAGAGAGATTTAAAGCTACTCAGAGAGAGAGAGTTGAAGCTACTTGGAGAGAGACATGAAGCTACTTGGAGAGAGAGGCGAAGCTACTCGGAGAGAGAGACTTGAAGCTACTTGGAGAGAGACAAAGCTACTTGGAGAGAGAGACGAAGCTACTTGGAGAGAGAGACTTGAAGCTACTTGGAGAGAGAGACGAACCTACTTGGAGAGAGAGACTTGAAGCTACTCGGAGAGAGAGAGTTGAAGGTACTTGGAGAGATGGAGTTGAAGCTACTCGAAGAGAGAGAGAGTTGAAGCTACTCGGAGAGAGAGAGTTTAAGCTACTCGGACAGAGAGATTTAAAGCTACTCAGAGAGAGAGTTGAAGCTACTCGGAGAGGGAGATTTAAAGCTACTTGGAGAGAGAGAGTTGAAGCTACTCGGAGAGAGAGACTTAAAGCTACTTGGAGAGTGAGAGACTTAAAGCTACTCGGAAAGAGAGACTTGAAGCTACTCGGAGAAAGAGACTTGAGCTCGAGAGACTTGAAGCTCGAGAGACTTGAAGATACTTGGAGAGGGACTTAAGGCTACTCTGAGAGAGAGACTTGAAGCTATTCGAGGAGAGAGAGTAAAGCTACTCGGATAGAGAGACTTTAAGCTACTTGGAGAGACAAAGTTGAAGCTACTTAGAGAGAGAGACTTAAAGCTACTCGGAGAGAGAGTTGAAGCTACTCGGAGTGAGAGACGAAGCTACTTAGAGAGACAAAGTTGAAGATACTCAGAGAGAGAGACTTAAAGCTTCTCGGAGAGAGAGTTGAAGCTACTCGGAGAGAGAGAGTTGAAGCTACTTGGAGAGAGAGAGACTTGAAGCTACTCGGAGAGAGACTTGAAGCTACTCGGAGAGAGAGAGTTAACGCTACTTGGAGAGAGAGAGTTGAAGCTACTTGGAGAGAGAGAATTAAAGCTACTCAGAGAGAGAGCGTTGAAGCTACTCGGAGAGAGAGAGTTAAAGCTACTCAGAGAGAGAGAGAGTTGAAGCTACTTGGAGAGAGACATGAAGCTACTTGGAGAGAGAGACGAAGCTACTCGGAGAGAGAGACTTGAAGCTACTTGGAGAGAGACAAAGCTACTTGGAGAGAGAGACGAAGCTACTTGGAGAGAGAGACGAACCTACTTGGAGAGATATACTTAAAGCTTCTCGGAGAGATAGACTTAAAGCTACTTGGAGAGAGAGAGAGAGTTGAAGCTACTCGGAGAGAGAGAGTTGAAGCTACTCGGAGAGAGAAATTTAAAGCTACTCAGAGAGAGAGAGAGTTGAAGCTACTTGGAGAGAGACAAAGCTACTTGGAGAGAGAGAGAAATTTAAAGCTACTCAGAGAGAGAGAGACGAAGCTACTCGGAGAGAGAGACTTGAAGCTACTCGGAGAGAGAGAGTTGAAGCTACTCGGAGAGAGAAATTTAAAGCTACTCAGAGAGAGATAAAGCTACTCGAAGAGAGAGAGAGAGTTAAAGCTACTCGGAGAGAGAGAGTTGAAGCTACTTGGAGAGAGAGAGTTGAAGCTACTCGGAGAGAGAGAGTTGAAGCTACTTGGAGAGAGAGAGTTGAAGCTACTCGGAGAGAGAGAGTTAAAGCAACTCGGAGAGAGGGAGAGTTAAAGCTATTCGGAGAGAGAGACTTAAAGCTACTTGGAAGAACGAGTTGAAGCTACTCGGAGAGAGAGTTGAAGCTACTCGGAGAGAGTTAAAGCTACTCGAAGAGAGAGAGAGTTAAAGCTACTCGGAGAGAGAGAATTGAAGCTACTTGGAGAGAGAGAGTTGAAGCTACTCGGAGAGAGAAAGTTAAAGCTACTCGGAGAGAGAGAGCGAAAGCTACTCGGAGAAAGAGAGTTGAAGCTACTCGGAGAGAGAGGAAGCTACTCGGAGAGAGACTTGAAGCTACTCAGAGAGAGAGAGACTTGAAGCTCGAGAGACTTGAAAATATTTGGAGAGGGACGTAAAGCTACTCGGAGAGAGAGACGAAGCTACACGGCGAGAGAGAAGAGTTGAAGCTACTCGGAGAGAGAGTTAAAGCTACTCGGAGAGATAGACTTAAAGCTACTTGGAGAGAGAGAGTTGAAGGTACTTGGAGAGATGGAATTGAAGCTACTCGAAGAGAGAGAGAGTTGAAGGTACTCGGAGAGAGAGAGTTTAAGCTACTCGGACAGAGAGATTTAAAGCTACTCAGAGAGAGAGTTGAAGCTACTCGGAGAGGGAGATTTAAAGCTACTTGGAGAGAGAGAGTTGAAGCTACTCGGAGAGAGAGACTTAAAGCTACTTGGAGAGTGAGAGACTTACAGCTACTCGGAAAGAGAGACTTGAAGCTACTCGGAGAAAGAGACTTGAGCTCGAGAGACTTGAAGCTCGAGAGACTTGAAGATACTTGGAGAGGGACTTAAGGCTACTCTGAGAGAGAGACTTGAAGCTATTCGAGGAGAGAGAGTTAAAGCTACTCGGATAGAGAGACTTTAAGCTACTTGGAGAGACAAAGTTGAAGCTACTTAGAGAGAGAGACTTAAAGCTACTCGGAGAGAGAGTTGAAGCTACTCGGAGTGAGAGACGAAGCTACTTAGAGAGACAAAGTTGAAGATACTCAGAGAGAGAGACTTAAAGCTTCTCGGAGAGAGAGTTGAAGCTACTCGGAGAGAGAGAGTTGAAGCTACTTGGAGAGAGAGAGACTTGAAGCTACTCGGAGAGAGACTTGAAGCTACTCGGAGAGAGAGAGTTAACGCTACTTGGAGAGAGAGAGTTAAAGCTACTTGGAGAGAGAGAATTAAAGCTACTCAGAGAGAGAGAGCGTTGAAGCTACTTGGAGAGAGACATGAAGCTACTTGGAGAGAGAGACGAAGCTACTCGGAGAGAGAGACTTGAAGCTACTTGGAGAGAGACAAAGCTACTTGGAGAGAGAGACGAAGCTACTTGGAGAGAGAGACGAACCTACTTGGAGAGATATACTTAAAGCTTCTCGGAGAGATAGACTTAAAGCTACTTGGAGAGAGAGAGAGAGTTGAAGCTACTCGGAGAGAGAGAGTTGAAGCTACTCGGAGAGAGAAATTTAAAGCTACTCAGAGAGAGAGAGAGTTGAAGCTACTTGGAGAGAGACAAAGCTACTTGGAGAGAGAGAGAAATTTAAAGCTACTCGGAGAGAGAGAGACGAAGCTACTCGGAGAGAGAGACTTGAAGCTACTCGGAGAGAGAGAGTTGAAGCTACTCGGAGAGAGAAATTTAAAGCTACTCGGAGAGAGATAAAGCTACTCGAAGAGAGAGAGAGAGTTAAAGCTACTCGGAGAGAGAGAGTTGAAGCTACTTGGAGAGAGAGAGTTGAAGCTACTCGGAGAGAGAGAGTTGAAGCTACTTGGAGAGAGAGAGTTGAAGCTACTCGGAGAGAGAGAGTTAAAGCAACTCGGAGAGAGAGAGAGTTAAAGCTATTCGGAGAGAGAGACTTAAAGCTACCTGGAAGAACGAGTTGAAGCTACTCGGAGAGAGAGTTGAAGCTACTCGGAGAGAGTTAAAGCTACTCGAAGAGAGAGAGAGTTAAAGCTACTCGGAGAGAGAGAATTGAAGCTACTTGGAGAGAGAGAGTTGAAGCTACTCGGAGAGAGAAAGTTAAAGCTACTCGGAGAGAGAGAGCGAAAGCTACTCGGAGAAAGAGAGTTGAAGCTACTCGGAGAGAGAGGAAGCTACTCGGAGAGAGACTTGAAGCTACTCAGAGAGAGAGAGACTTGAAGCTCGAGAGACTTGAAAATATTTGGAGAGGGACGTAAAGCTACTCGGAGAGAGAGACGAAGCTACACGGCGAGAGAGAAGAGTTGAAGCTACTCGGAGAGAGAGTTAAAGCTTCTCTGAGAGAGAGACTTAAAGCTACTCGGAGAGATAGTTAAAGCTACTCGGAAAGAGAGAGTTAAAGCTACTCGGAGAGAGAGACTTGAAGCTACACCGAGAGAGAGAGAGTTAAAGCTACTTGGATAGAGAGAGAGAGTTGAAGCTACTCGGAGAGACTTGAAGCTACTCGGAGAGAGAGACTTGAAGCTACTCGGAGAGAGAGAGACGAAGCTACTCGGAGAGAGAGACTTGAAGCTACTTGGAGAGAGAAACTTGAAGCTACTCAGAGAGAGAGAGAGACTTGAAGCTACTTGGAGAGAGAGAGAGAGACTTGAAGCTACTCGGAGAGAGAGACTTGAAGCTACTCGGAGAGATAGACTTGAAGCTACTCGGAGAGCAACTCGACAATAATCGTAAACGGCTAAATGAGAAAAGAGCCGTCTAGTGGAAAAAGACATACTTGCTTTATGACCGTTTGCATAGACGAAAAATGCCATTTATATCTGAAATTATGTAAAAGAGTCTTGAAGAAGGGAGAAAGACGATAATGTAGATTATAGATAACATTCTGGAAGTTGCAGGAAATTTATGAATGGAGGCGCTAGAGAGATTTGAGTACCGAGATGGCAGATGTACGAACAGTGGGGCGGACTTGGCAGGTAAGGGAGGAGGAGAGACTTTCGCTGAGTTTGCAAGAAAATGGGATAATATTTTGTTGTCTTGGAATCATATCAAATATATATCAACCTGGCTAGGAAAATCATTGTTATCAGTATCTTCTCTGTCCGCTAGCGGCCACACAGAATGTTATGAATTACTGTTTGCGTGGCGCGAAAATACTAGCAGGAAAGGGAGCGATACAATAAATAAAAGACGCATCTGAAAAGTTGGAAACTTGTGGATGCAGTTGATTCAATCAGAATGTCTGTAATTCACTGGGTTTTCACATAAATATGCACTGAACTTTCACAGCTTCTTCCCCTAGGCATATTCTTGCGCTCGGGATAAAAGCAAAAGGCACAGATGTGATTAGACCTGGTTTTTTGTCAATCGGCAAAAGGTTAAAGCCTTTGGAGACGGAGCTTAATAATGGTTTTACTGCCTAAAAGACGGAGCCATTTCTAGGAAATAAAAATAGGACAAGGGTATTGATTTTTTGAAGAAGAAAAAACGTAACAAAATATAACAAGTAGGAATAAATGTAGGAACGTATACAATATATTCTTGGAGACTATTTTCACTGTCATTTATATCACTTTCAGTAACATCTGACACAGAAACATTATTTATAGCATTGCCAGTAGCATCTGATACAGAAACATCGTTTATATTACTATCCAGTAACATCTGACACAGAAACATTATTTATATCAGTCAGTAACATCTGACACAGAAACATTATTTATATCAGTCAGTAACATCTGACACAGAAACATCATTTATATCACTGTCAGTAACATCTGACACAGAAACATCATTTAAATCTGAACCAAAATCTCATTTTCAAATGAGCTCGATAACAACAACATACCACAAATGTCAATATCACTCCTGTGAAAACTTTTAAGGGCCTGTCATTTAAATGCGCTTGAGAGATTTAAGTACAGAGATGGCAAATACACGAACAGTGGGGCGGATTTGGCGGGAAATGGAGGAGGAGAGACTTTCGCTGAGTTTGCAAGAAAGTGGGATAATTTTTGTTGTCTTGGAATCATATCAATGGGCTGGGATCAAGATGCTGAGCAGCGCATGAGTTGCAGCGGTCAGCGACCCATAGCTCACTGCTAGCGTCAGGGCCAGGGAACCAGAGCTGCCAGGACCCTTGTACACCTCCACGCGGTGATCCTGGATAATAGGCTGCAGCAGGGCAGACTGACTAAGGAGAAGGGATCAAAGAGGGAATGCTAGCCCGGTACTAAAAAAATGCTTGCTGAAGTCGGATGTGTTGGACCGAAAGGTGCAAATATCGCAGCCAAGCTGTAGACTACGACACAACGCACTCCGTTCTCTGGACTATATTCTGCTACTTACCCTTTCATGGTTTGGTAGTGGGAGATTAAGAACGAACGAAGAAGAAGAAGATATCAATGGGCTGCCAATTAAATGCTAGAATGCACAATAAATTTAAGAGATCATTTGATTGGCTGATACCATTTTTAGCTAGCCATACAGAAGCGTTGTTTCTCAGGGCCGATGGATCGGTCAGCTCGTCTTTTTCGCTAACATAAGTCGGACCGATCATCGGCCTGTGTCGTCCTCAAAAAGTTTAAGTCCACGTGGGACTTACGCTTCCCCGCGTCATTTCCGGAAGCGTTGTGCGAGTGACTCTCTCGTGTAGCATGTCCTTTGTAGAACGTCGCTCCCATCACAGTCTGTCTGAAAGAAACTCGTTCCCTTGCCAAAACTCCAGCTTCTGCCACAGTCATTCTCAGGCACTCCTGGATATCTTGGTGCCATCGTCTTCTTGGTCTACCCCTTCCTCTTTTGCCTGGCACCATACCTTCCATCACCGTCCTCTCAAGACCGTTGTGTCTCTTGATGTGACCAAAGTATTTGCATTTTCTAGCCAAAATGGAATTGATAAACCAGTTCTCCTCTATGCTCAACTCTTGCCGAATGTCTACATTTGTTCTTTTCTCTGTCCAGGGTATTCTGAGGATCTTTCTGTAACATTTTGCCTCGAAGGATTCGATTCTTTGTCTAGAAGTTTTGGTAACCGTCCATGCTTCACAGCCATAAGCTGCCACAGGAAAAACACAGGCTCTCAAGACTTTTACTTTTATCGTTTTGTTGGTGCCCTGCCATAATTTCTTCAGGCTGCGAGTGACAGAAACGAGAATATGGCAACTACCGCGCTCCGGTCTTGTAGTGGCATGCCGATAACATTGGCTTTTAACGTGTCAGTATAGAGGTCTCTCCAAAAAGTGCGTGGCCTCATGTGCAGCTGATTCGAAACGGCCAACAAACAAGTCATTCAACAAACATACAATCCAACAAACAAATGTTTCAAATAAGTCATTCAATCAACATACCATCCAACAAACAAATCGCTCAACTAAGTCATTCAAAAAACATATCGTTCAACTAAGTCATTCAACCAAGATACCATCCAACAAACAAATCTGTCAACCATCTTTTCATCCAACAAACAAACCGTTCAACTAAGTCATTCAGTCAATTTACCATCCAACCACCTAGCCATTCAACGAACAAGTGATTGAACCAACACACCACCCAACAAAAAAGTCATTCACCCGACATACCAGCGAACAAATAAATAATTCAACCAACATTCCAGCCAACAAACAAGTCATTCAACCAACATTCCATCCAATAAACAAGTCATTCAACCAACATGCCATCCAACAAACAAATCATGCAACCATCATACCATCCAACAAACAAATAATTCATCCAACGTACCATCCAACAAATAAATCGTTCAACCAAGCCATTCAACCAACATTCCATCCAACAAACAAGTCATTGAACCAACATACCATCCAACAAACAAATCGTTCAACAGACACGTAAGGGTTTTGTGTTTTAGAGCCATTTCTGCTGCGGTTTTAACAGCTTCTATTTCGGTTCTGTCTGTGGCTACAGACTTTGTTATCTTATCCTCATTCATTTGTCCGATCACCACTTGTCCTCCACCGCCCTAGGTGACACTTGTAGCTGTGCTCCGGGTGCCACTTGTAGCTGTGCTCCGGCTGACACTTGTAACTGTGCTCCGGGTGCCACTTGTAGCTGTGCTCCGGGTGCCACTTGTAGCTGTGCTCCGGGTGCCATTTGTAGCTGTCCTCCGGGTGCCACTTGTAGCTGTGCTCCGGGTGCCACTTGTAGCTGTGCTCCGGGTGCCACTTGTAGCTTTGCTCCTGGTACCACTTGTAGCTGAGCTACCTATATAGGCATGTGGCCACATGTCTGCTAGATATTTTGTATTTATTTACTTTTCTGTGATACGTCTTCTCCTCAGATGTGCCACTCATATTTGCCATATTAGCTGTTGGAGTGTGCTTACCCAGTGGAGAGTAGGGCTTGGTTTTGTTTGTGCTAGCACTTGGTCCATGTGCGTCATTTCTATTGAGTTTGACTCGAAGTTACTTCTCTTGTCCACCGTTTCTGTGGCTGTTGATTCATTGGGTGGATGCGAATACAAAGTTGTCCGTAATAGTACCGCCCCGATGGCTGCCCATGTACCATCTGGTTTGGTCAAGTCGGAAGGACAACATCCTCATTGAATGCAGCCTAGAATTCAACCTCTCATCGGTGTTCACAGAGTTATCTAAGAGGACTACCTACCTACCTACCTACCTACCTATATTATAGCCCAGGTTCTCAAAATATGCACTTTTGTAGGTTTTCTCGTGTTTTGCCATATTTTCCTCAGGTTGTGTAACCTCTGCATAGTCATGATAATAATAATGCTTTTAATACAGAACGTAATTATTTTGCTGCCGCCCACCTGAGAGCTAAAGTCGCACAGGTTGAAGATCACTGCTATAGACGTTCAATACGCACAACCAGCGACGTATCGTGTGCATCCAATGGTATGACTACATTCTCAACTTGGAGGTCTCTGCTAAAACAGGCCTCCACCCATCTTAGAAACACTGGGGCGCCGTGGAGTTTCTTTTTTCGGTCATGCCAAGAGATTGGACCAGGAAACCCCCGCTCACATGATAGGAAAGATGGTTAAAAGGTTTTGGACTCTAGTATGAAGTAGTCAAGGCACACCTAAAAATTGGTGTGAACATTAGTCCTTGTTTACCCTGCAAGCCGACACACTTCTCCCATCTATCCTCCCTGATTACCGAAACCACGTCTCCAGTTCAGGAGTCAAGCCACGGACGTCAGAGAAACGTGCCGGTATAAAATAATGTGCCACACTCACCAGATTTGGCACCTAGTGACTTCTCCCTGTTCCCAAACATGAAGAACCAGCTTCGTGGACGCCATTTCTCTGAACTCCATGACTTGATTACTGAACTGGAGACATGGTTCCGTGTCCAGACGGAAAGGTTCTACATCCGGAAAATGAAGGGTAGATGGGAGGGGCATCTCTTTGTAGGGTGAGATACACAAAGAAACACCAAAGCTCACACCAGTATCCAGCCACGCGCCTTGACTGCTTCTTACTAAAGTGACAAACTTTCAACCATGCCTCGTACATCACAGATCGTTCCTCAGCGTCAAAAGTCTTCCTCAGACAAAAGAGGCCATTCCCTCACAGTATGGCTTCAGTAGATAGCAGCCTCGCCATCTGGTCTGGACGAGGCCTGGAGCCATGCCACAGCAGTGGGTTATGGATGCGGGCGATCGGCACAACAGACCATAGACGTCTTAGCAACTACAGTATTATCAATACCACCGTACAGTTTCTCCTCGAGGTGAATCGGTATGGACCACATTCTTCTACTCAGATCAGCGTGCTGGGGGCAGTCCTGAAGTACACCTGGTCCGTCATTTCCGCCTGGCAGCAGTGACATAGGCTGGTGGTACCTTTCTTGAATTTGGTGTACAAGTGGCGTCTCATTCTGTTGTGGTCAGTTCGGGGACGAAGTGGGATAACGTGGTTCTTTCTGCACAATTGGTAGTATTCGCCAGGAGCCGATGGTGCTGCAGGGAACGGGCTAACGGAACCACGATGCTGTGATGTGCATGAGCTGCCAAATCTGACCGCCAGCGTATAGGTCAGCAAACCAGAGCTGCCAAATCTGACCGCCAGCGTATAGGTCAGCAAACCAGAGCTGCCAAATCTAACCGCCAGCGTATAGGTCAGCAAACCAGAGCTGCCAAGTCTGACCGCCAGCGTATAGATCAGCAAACCAGAGCTGCCAAATCTGACCACCCTCGTATAGGTCAGCACACCAAAGCTGCCAAATCTGACCGCCAGCGTATAGGTCAGCAAACCAGAGCTGCCAAATCTGACCGCCAGCGTATAGATTAGCAAACCAGAGCTGCCAAATCTGACCGCCAGCGTATAGATCAGCAAACCAGAGCTGCCAAGATCCTTCTGCGCCTGCATGTGCTGATCCTGGACAACAGAGCAGACTGGCTAAGGAGAAGGGATTGAAGAAGCAAGGCTAACCCGATACTCAAAAAAGTCAAGCTTTGAGCTACTCCAAAACGCATTTCGTTCTCTGAACGACATCCTGCTACTTGCAAAGCCTTTCTCGGGGCTGGTTGATGGGAGTTTGAGAACGATGATGAAGAAGAAGAAGAAGAAGCTAACAGTCAGCATGGCACCACTGACCAATACTCTATTCCGCCTTCAATCGACTGCCCTGGTAACAGACTGAACATATGCTGTCTGGCTAGGAGAAATGGGATTGAAGAGGGAAGGCAAACCTGGTCCCCAAAATGCCGTGCTGAAACTGGATATGTCGGGCTGAAAGTGGCAGATACGATAGCTTTGCTGTTAGCTGTAACTTAAAGTCAGTTTTAGGAAAAACACCGAGGAAAGAGAAGAAATACACCACATACTTAAAACGTCCCCAGTCCTGATCAATTAGCTTCTGTAACCTACCAGGCAGGTTACATATGTATTGTTCTTTATTCCCCGTTCGGGTCCCGGTTACACTCGGGCGTATATTTTAATAACAAATAATTTAGCCCTTATCAAGGCAAATAATCCCAAGCCAGCTGTCATACCATCAAATTGGTCAACATGCCCTTATGTAATCAAATTAGAAGTTGCGTGCTACGTCAAATCCAGGCTGAAATACACAACAAACAATTCTAAACTAGGCACAGCATACTGACCAGGACGTCACGACAAGGTAGGCACAATATACTGACCAGGACGTCATGACAAGGTAGGCACAATGTACTGACCAGGACGTCACGACAAGGTAGGCACAATATACTGACCAGGACGTCACAAAAAGGTAGGCACACTATACTGACCAGGACGTCACGACAAGGTAGGCACAATATACTGACCAGGACGTCACGACAAGGTAGGCACAATATACTGACCAGGACGTCACGACAAGGTAGGCACAATATACTTACCAGGACGTCACGACAAGGTAGGCACAATATACTGACCAGGACGTCACGACAAGGTAGGCACAATATACTGACCAGGACGTCACGACAAGGTGGGCACAATATACTGACCAGGACCACTATCTCTCTTCCATCTGCGCTCCCTGGTAACAAGGCTGTTGTCAATTAAGTCTGACTGACGAGATGATGATGGACGTGATCACCGTAGTAGTGAGCGACATGCCATCTGGTCTGGACGAGGCCTGGAGCCATGCCACAGCAGTGGGTTATGGATGCGGGCGATCGGCACAACAGACCATAGACGTCTTAGCAACTACAGTATTATCAATACCACCGTACAGTTTCTCCTCGAGGTGAATCGGTATGGACCACATTCTTCTACTCAGATCAGCGTGCTGGGGGCAGTCCTGAAGTACACCTGGTCCGTCATTTCCGCCTGGCAGCAGTGACATAGGCTGGTGGTACCTTTCTTGAATTTGGTGTACAAGTGGCGTCTCATTCTGTTGTGGTCAGTTCGGGGACGAAGTGGGATAACGTGGTTCTTTCTGCACAATTGGTAGTATTCGCCAGGAGCCGATGGTGCTGCAGGGAACGGGCTAACGGAACCACGATGCTGTGATGTGCATGAGCTGCCAAATCTGACCGCCAGCGTATAGGTCAGCAAACCAGAGCTGCCAAATCTGACCGCCAGCGTATAGGTCAGCAAACCAGAGCTGCCAAATCTAACCGCCAGCGTATAGGTCAGCAAACCAGAGCTGCCAAGTCTGACCGCCAGCGTATAGATCAGCAAACCAGAGCTGCCAAATCTGACCACCCTCGTATAGGTCAGCACACCAAAGCTGCCAAATCTGACCGCCAGCGTATAGGTCAGCAAACCAGAGCTGCCAAATCTGACCGCCAGCGTATAGATTAGCAAACCAGAGCTGCCAAATCTGACCGCCAGCGTATAGATCAGCAAACCAGAGCTGCCAAGATCCTTCTGCGCCTGCATGTGCTGATCCTGGACAACAGAGCAGACTGGCTAAGGAGAAGGGATTGAAGAAGCAAGGCTAACCCGATACTCAAAAAAGTCAAGCTTTGAGCTACTCCAAAACGCATTTCGTTCTCTGAACGACATCCTGCTACTTGCAAAGCCTTTCTCAGGGCTGGTTGATGGGAGTTTGAGAACGATGATGAAGAAGAAGAAGAAGAAGCTAACAGTCAGCGTGGCACCACTGACCAATACTCTATTCCGCCTTCAATCGACTGCCCTGGTAACAGACTGAACATATGCTGTCTGGCTAGGAGAAATGGGATTGAAGAGGGAAGGCAAACCTGGTCCCCAAAATGCCGTGCTGAAACTGGATATGTCGGGCTGAAAGTGGCAGATACGATAGCTTTGCTGTTAGCTGTAACTTAAAGTCAGTTTTAGGAAAAACACCGAGGAAAGAGAAGAAATACACCACATACTTAAAACGTCCCCAGTCCTGATCAATTAGCTTCTGTAACCTACCAGGCAGGTTACATATGTATTGTTCTTTATTCCCCGTTCGGGTCCCGGTTACACTCGGGCGTATATTTTAATAACAAATAATTTAGCCCTTATCAAGGCAAATAATCCCAAGCCAGCTGTCATACCATCAAATTGGTCAACATGCCCTTATGTAATCAAATTAGAAGTTGCGTGCTACGTCAAATCCAGGCTGAAATACACAACAAACAATTCTAAACTAGGCACAGCATACTGACCAGGACGTCACGACAAGGTAGGCACAATATACTGACCAGGACGTCATGACAAGGTAGGCACAATGTACTGACCAGGACGTCACGACAAGGTAGGCACAATATACTGACCAGGACGTCACAAAAAGGTAGGCACACTATACTGACCAGGACGTCACGACAAGGTAGGCACAATATACTGACCAGGACGTCACGACAAGGTAGGCACAATATACTGACCAGGACGTCACGACAAGGTAGGCACAATATACTGACCAGGACGTCACGACAAGGTGGGCACAATATACTGACCAGGACCACTATCTCTCTTCCATCTGCGCTCCCTGGTAACAAGGCTGTTGTCAATTAAGTCTGACTGACGAGATGATGATGGACGTGATCACCGTAGTAGTGAGCGACATGCCATCTGGTCTGGACGAGGCCTGGAGCCATGCCACAGCAGTGGGTTATGGATGCGGGCGATCGGCACAACAGACCATAGACGTCTTAGCAACTACAGTATTATCAATACCACCGTACAGTTTCTCCTCGAGGTGAATCGGTATGGGCCACATTCTTCTACTCAGATCAGCGTGCTGGGGGCAGTCCTGAAGTACACCTGGTCCGTCATTTCCGCCTGGCAGCAGTGACATAGGCTGGTGGTACCTTTCTTGAATTTGGTGTACAAGTGGCGTCTCATTCTGTTGTGGTCAGTTCGGGGACGAAGTGGGATAACGTGGTTCTTTCTGCACAATTGGTAGTATTCGCCAGGAGCCGATGGTGCTGCAGGGAACGGGCTAACGGAACCACGATGCTGTGATGTGCATGAGCTGCCAAATCTGACCGCCAGCGTATAGGTCAGCAAACCAGAGCTGCCAAATCTGACCGCCAGCGTATAGGTCAGCAAACCAGAGCTGCCAAATCTAACCGCCAGCGTATAGGTCAGCAAACCAGAGCTGCCAAATCTGACCGCCAGCGTATAGATTAGCAAACCAGAGCTGCCAAATCTGACCGCCAGCGTATAGATCAGCAAACCAGAGCTGCCAAGATCCTTCTGCGCCTGCATGTGCTGATCCTGGACAACAGAGCAGACTGGCTAAGGAGAAGGGATTGAAGAAGCAAGGCTAACCCGATACTCAAAAAAGTCAAGCTTTGAGCTACTCCAAAACGCATTTCGTTCTCTGAACGACATCCTGCTACTTGCAAAGCCTTTCTCAGGGCTGGTTGATGGGAGTTTGAGAACGATGATGAAGAAGAAGAAGAAGAAGCTAACAGTCAGCGTGGCACCACTGACCAATACTCTATTCCGCCTTCAATCGACTGCCCTGGTAACAGACTGAACATATGCTGTCTGGCTAGGAGAAATGGGATTGAAGAGGGAAGGCAAACCTGGTCCCCAAAATGCCGTGCTGAAACTGGATATGTCGGGCTGAAAGTGGCAGATACGATAGCTTTGCTGTTAGCTGTAACTTAAAGTCAGTTTTAGGAAAAACACCGAGGAAAGAGAAGAAATACACCACATACTTAAAACGTCCCCAGTCCTGATCAATTAGCTTTTGTAACCTACCAGGCAGGTTACATATGTATTGTTCTTTATTCCCCGTTCGGGTCCCGGTTACACTCGGGCGTATATTTTAATAACAAATAATTTAGCCCTTATCAAGGCAAATAATCCCAAGCCAGCTGTCATACCATCAAATTGGTCAACATGCCCTTATGTAATCAAATTAGAAGTTGCGTGCTACGTCAAATCCAGGCTGAAATACACAACAAACAATTCTAAACTAGGCACAGCATACTGACCAGGACGTCACGACAAGGTAGGCACAATATACTGACCAGGACGTCATGACAAGGTAGGCACAATGTACTGACCAGGACGTCACGACAAGGTAGGCACAATATACTGACCAGGACGTCACAAAAAGGTAGGCACACTATACTGACCAGGACGTCACGACAAGGTAGGCACAATATACTGACCAGGACGTCACGACAAGGTAGGCACAATATACTGACCAGGACGTCACGACAAGGTAGGCACAATATACTTACCAGGACGTCACGACAAGGTAGGCACAATATACTGACCAGGACGTCACGACAAGGTAGGCACAATATACTGACCAGGACATCACGACAAGGTGGGCACAATATACTGACCAGGACCACTATCTCTCTTCCATCTGCGCTCCCTGGTAACAAGGCTGTTGTCAATTAAGTCTGACTGACGAGATGATGATGGACGTGATCACCGTAGTTGTGAGCGACACGTAGATGAAGCCAAGCATAGCACAAACTCCTGGAGGACCCCTGTCCACTTCCATCAGCACGCTCGGGATGTGAAGAAAGAAACTTCAACGCGCAAAGTATCGCCCATTTCTGGGCGCGCAAAAAGTAAACTTAGTCGTTGTGTGCATTAAACAGGAAGTCGGCCGACAATCTCAACTAACAGATGATACACACATAATGCTAAAATAATCACGGATATGTTGTCTACATGGTGGGAAAGAAGGAAAACCATAACTAATTGGACACATTTTATGAATAGCAAGCTGGTCCGTTCTGTTCTTGCCAGTACTTCATGTTTGATTAATCTGAGTGTGGGAACAGGTTGCGCTGAGATACTGCTACACAGCTACCGCACTGATTCCGGTAAACGCTCCTGTCTGATATAGATGGTTTGGCGTTGGTTCATATAAGTTATGTAGGCTTACTTATCAGGGAAATGACAGATCACACATGTCAGGCTACTCTGACATTTTATGTTCATTTCAGATATGTGCTGGGAATGCAGTCAAACCAAAAATCGATGCTGCGGAAATAACTAGAAACGTTAACAAGTTTCAAGTAAGTACAGCAACAATTTGTGGAGATGCCAGGTAGACGTTTTGTTCGCTGTTCGTCCGCTTGAACCCGGTCTCGGATGGTGAGCTGATTTATAGACAAACGTGGCGATGAGGAGGTTGACAGGTGGAGGTGGGGAGCTTGACAGGTGGAGGTGGGGAGGTTGACAGGTGGGGGTGGGGAGGTTGACAGTTGGAGGTGGGGAGCTTGACAGGTGGAGGTGGGGAGGTTGACATGTGGAGGTGGGGAGCTTGACAGGTGGGGGTGGGGAGGTTGACAGGTGGAGGTGGGGAGCTTGACAGGTGGGGGAGGGGAGATTGACAGATGGAGATGGGGAGCTTGACATGTGTGGGAGGGGAGGTTGACATGTGGGGGTGGGGAGGTTGACAGGTGAAGGTGGGGAGGTTGACATGTGGAGGTGGGGAGCTTGACAGGTGGGGGTGGGGAGGTTGACAGGTGGAGGTGGGGAGCTTGACAGGTGGGGGTGGGGAGGTTGACAGGTGGAGGTGGAGAGCTTGACATGTGGGGGAGGGGAGGTTGACATGTGGGGGTGGGAAGGTTGACAGGTGGATGTGGGGAGGTTGACAGGTGGAGGTGGGGAGCTTGACATGTGGGGGTGGGGAGGTTGACATGTGGGGGTGGGGAGGTTGACATGTGGAGGTGGGGAGCTTGACATGTGGGGGTGGGGAGGTTGATATGTGGAGGTGGGGAGCTTGACATGTGGGGGAGGGGAGGTTGACAGGTGGAGGTGGGGAGCTTGACATGTGGAGGAGGGGAAGTTCACATGTGAAGTTGGGGAGCTTGACAGGTGGAGGTGGCGAGATTTATATGTGGGGGTGGGGAGGTTTACATGTGGGGGTGGGGAGTTGACATGTGGGGGTGGGGAGGTTGACAGTTGGGGGTGGGGAGGTGGGGAGATTGACAGGTGGGGATGGGGAGGTTGACATGTGGAGGTGGAGAGGTTGACATGTGGGGATGTAGAGCTTGACAGGTGGAGGTGAGGAGGTTGACAGGTGGAGGTGGGGAGGTTGACATGTGAAGGTGGGGAGCTTGACATGTGGGGGTGGAGAGGTTGACATGTGGGGGTGTGGAGATTGACAGGTGGAGGTGGGGAGCTTGACATGTGGGGGTGGATAGGTTGACATGGGGGGTGTGGAGGTTGACAGGTGGATGTGGAGAGGTTGACAGGTGGAGGTGGGAAGGTTGACATGTAGAGGTGGGGAGCTTGACAGGTGGGGTGGGGAGGTTGACAGGTGGGGGTGGGGAGATTGACATGTGAAGGTGGGGAGGTTGACATGTGGAGGTGGGTAGATTTACATGTGGGGGTGGGAAGCTTGACAGATGGAGGTGGGGAGGTTGACATGTGGAGGGGGGGAGCTTAACAGGTGGAGGTGGGGAGGTTGACATGTGGGGGTGGGGAGCTTAACAGGTAGAGGTAGGGAGGTTGACAGGTGGAGGTGGGGAGGTTGACATGTGAAGGTGGGGAGGTTGGCATGTGGGAGTGGGGAGGTTGGCATGTGAAGGTGGGGAGCTTGACAGGTGGAGGTTGACATGTGGAGGTGGGGAGATTGGCATCCGGGGGTGGGGAGGTTGGCATATGAAGGTGGGGAGCTTGACAGGTGGAGGTGGGGAGGTTGACAGGTGGAGGTGGGGAGGTTGGCATGTGGGAGTGGGGAGGTTGGCATGTGAAGGTGGGGAGCTTGACAGGTGGAGGTTGACATGTGGAGGTGGGGAGATTGACATGTGGGGGTGGAGAGGTTGACATGTGGGGGTGGGGAGGTTGACAGGTGGGGGTGGGGAGATTGACAAGTGGAGGTAGGGTGGTTGACATGTAAAGGTGGGGAGCTTAACAGGTGGAGGTGGGGAGGATGTCATGTGGGGGTGGAGAGGTTGACATGTGGAGGTGGGGAGGTTGACAGGTGGGGGTGAGGAAGCTGACATGTGGAGGTGGGGAGGTTGACATGTGGGGGTGGGGAGGTTGACAGGGGGTGGGGAAGTTGACAGGTGGAGGTGGAGAGGTTGACATGTGGGGGTGTGGAGGTTGACAGGTGGAGGTGGGGAGGTTGACAGGTGGGGGTGGGGAGGTGGGGAGGTTGACAGGTGGGGTGGGGAGGTTGACATGTGAAGGTGGGGAGGTTGACATGTGGAGGTGGGTAGATTTACATGTGGGGGTGGGGAGCTTGACAGCTGGAGGTGGGGAGGTTGACAGGTGGAGGTGGGGAGGTTGACATGTGAAGGTGGGGAGCTTAACAGGTGGAGGTGGGGAGGTTGACATGTGGAGGTGGGGAGCTTGACAGGTGGGGGTGGGGAGGTTGACAGGTGGAGGTGGGGAGCTTGACAGGTGGGGGAGGGGAGATTGACAGATGGAGATGGGGAGCTTGACATGTGTGGGAGGGGAGGTTGACATGTGGGGGTGGGGAGGTTGACAGGTGAAGGTAGGGAGGTTGACATGTGGAGGTGGGGAGCTTGACAGGTGGGGGTGGGGAGGTTGACAGGTGGAGGTGGGGAGCTTGACAGGTGGGGGTGGGGAGGTTGACAGGTGGAGGTGGAGAGCTTGACATGTGGGGGAGGGGAGGTTGACATGTGGGGGTGGGAAGGTTGACAGGTGGATGTGGGGAGGTTGACAGGTGGAGGTGGGGAGCTTGACATGTGGGGGTGGGGAGGTTGACATGTGGGGGTGGGGAAGTTGACATGTGGAGGGGGGGAGCTTGACATGTGGGGGTGGGGAGGTTGATATGTGGAGGTGGGGAGCTTGATATGTGGGGGAGGGGAGGTTGACAGGTGGAGGTGGGGAGCTTGACATGTGGGGGAGGGGAAGTTCACATGTGAAGTTGGGGAGCTTGACAGGTGGAGGTGGCGAGATTTATATGTGGGGGTGGGGAGGTTTACATGTGGGGGTGGGGAGTTGACATGTGGGGGTGGGGAGGTTGACAGTTGGGGGTGGGGAGGTGGGGAGGTTGACATGTGGAGGTGGAGAGGTTGACATGTGGGGATGTAGAGCTTGACAGGTGGAGGTGAGGAGGTTGACAGGTGGAGGTGGGGAGGTTGACATGTGAAGGTGGGGAGCTTGACATGTGGGGGTGGAGAGGTTGACATGTGGGGGTGTGGAGGTTGACAGGTGGAGGTGGGGAGCTTGACATGTGGGGGTGGATAGGTTGACATGGGGGGTGTGGAGGTTGACAGGTGGATGTGGAGAGGTTGACAGGTGGAGGTGGGAAGGTTGACATGTAGAGGTGGGGAGCTTGACAGGTGGGGTGGGGAGGTTGACAGGTGGGGGTGGGGAGATTGACATGTGAAGGTGGGGAGGTTGACATGTGGAGGTGGGTAGATTTACATGTGGGGGTGGGAAGCTTGACAGATGGAGGTGGGGAGGTTGACATGTGGAGGTGGGGAGCTTAACAGGTGGAGGTGGGGAGGTTGACATGTGGGGGTGGGGAGCTTAACAGGTAGAGGTAGGGAGGTTGACAGGTGGAGGTGGGGAGGTTGACATGTGAAGGTGGGGAGGTTGGCATGTGGGAGTGGGGAGGTTGGCATGTGAAGGTGGGGAGCTTTACAGGTGGAGGTTGACATGTGGAGTGGGGAGATTGGCATCCGAGGGTGGGGAGGTTGGCATATGAAGGTGGGGAGCTTGACAGGTGGAGGTGGGGAGGTTGACAGGTGGAGGTGGGGAGGTTGGCATGTGGGAGTGGGGAGGTTGGCATGTGAAGGTGGGGAGCTTGACAGGTGGAGGTTGACATGTGGAGGTGGGGAGATTGACATGTGGGGGTGGAGAGGTTGACATGTGGGGGTGGGGAGGTTGACAGGTGGAGGTGGGGAGATTGACAAGTGGAGGTAGGGTGGTTGACATGTAAAGGTGGTGAGCTTAACAGGTGGAGGTGGGGAGGATGTCATGTGGGGGTGGAGAGGTTGACATGTGGAGGTGGGGAGGTTGACAGGTGGGGGGTGAGGAAGCTGACATGTGGAGGTGGGGAGGTTGACATGTGGGGGTGGGGAGGTTGACAGGGGGTGGGGAAGTTGACAGGTGGAGGTGGAGAGGTTGATATGTGGGGGTGTGGAGGTTGACAGGTGGAGGTGGGGAGGTTGACAGGTGGGGGTGGGGAGGTGGGGAGGTTGACAGGTGGGGTGGGGAGGTTGACATGTGAAGGTGGGGAGGTTGACATGTGGAGGTGGGTAGATTTACATGTGGGGGTGGGGAGCTTGACAGCTGGAGGTGGGGAGGTTGACAGGTGGAGGTGGGGAGGTTGACATGTGAAGGTGGGGAGCTTGACAGGTGGAGGTGGGGAGGTTGACAGGTGGAGGTGGTGAGATTGACAGGTGGAGGTGGGGAGGTTGGCATGTGGGGGTGGGGAGGTTGGCATGTGAAGGTGGGGAGCTTGACAGGTGGAGGTGGGGAGGTTGACATGTGGAGGTGAGGAGATTGACATGTGGGGGTGGAGAGGTTGACATGTGGGGGTGGGGAGGTTGACAGGTGGAGGTGGGGAGATTGACAAGTGGAGGTGAGGAGCTTGACAGGTGGGGGTGAGGAAGCTGACATGTGGAGGTGGGGAGGTTCACATGTGGGGGTGGGGAAGTTGACAAGGGGCTGGGGAGGTGGGGAAGTTGACAGGTGGGGGTGGAGAGGTTGACATGTGACGGTGGAGAGCTTGGCAGGTGGAGGTGGGGAGATTAACATGTGGGGGTTGAGAGGTTGACATTTAGGGGTGGAGAGGTTGACAGGTGGGGGTGGGGAGGTTGACATGTGGGGGTGGAGAGGTTGACATGTGGAGGTGGGGAGCTTGACAAGTGGGGGTGTGGAGGTGGGGAGGTTGACATGTGGGGGTGGGGAAATTGACAGGTGGAGGTGGGGAGGTTGACAGGTGGAGGTGGGGAGGTTGACAGGTGAAGGTGGGGAGGTTGGCATGTGGGGATGTGGAGGTTGGCATGTGAAGGTGGGGAGCTTGACAGGTGGAGGAGGGAAGGTTGACATATCGAGGTGGGGAGATTGACATGAAGGGGTGGAGAGGTTGACATGTGGGGATGGGGAGGTTGACAGGTGGAGGTGGGGAGCTTAACAGGTGGAGGTGGGGAGGATGTCATGTGGTATTGGAGAGGTTGAAATGTGGAGGTGAGGAGCTTGACAGGTGGGGGTGAGGAAGCTGACATGTGGAGGTGGGGAGGTTGACATGTGGGGGTGGATAGGTTGACAGGGGGATGGGGAGGTGGGAAAGTTGACAGGTGGGGGTGGAGAGGTTGACATGTGAAGGTGGGGAGCTTTACAGGTGGAGGTGGGGAGATTGACATGTGGGGGTGGAGAGGTTGACATGTGGAGGTGGGGAGCTTGACAGGTGGGGGTGTGGAGGTGGGGAGGTTGACATGTGGGGGTGGGGAGGTGGGGAGGTTGACATGTGGGGTGGGGAGGTTGACGTGTGGAGGTAGGGAGATTGATATGTTGGGGTGGAGAGGTTGACATGTGGAGGTGGGGAGCTTGACAGGTGGGGGTTGGGAAGCTGACATGTGGAGGTGGGGAGGTTGAAATGTGGGGGTGGGGAGGTGGGAAGGTTGACCGGTGGGGGTGGGGAGGTTTATATGTGGAGGTGGAGAGGTGGGGAGGTTGACAGGTGGGGATGGGGAGCTTGACAGGCGTGGGTGGGGAAGCTGACATGTGGAGGTGGGGAGGTTGACATGTGGAGGTGTGGAGGTGGGGAGGTTGACAGGTTGGGGTGGGGAGCTTGACAGGTGGAGGTGGGAAGGTTGACATGTGGAGGTTGGGAGCTTGACAGGTGGGGGTGGAGAGGTTGACATGTGGAAGCTAGGAGGTTGACATGTGGGGGTGGGGAGGTTGACATGTGGAGGTTAGGAGATTGGCGGTGGGGGTGGGGAGGTTGACATGTGGAGGTGGGGAGCATGACTGGTGGAGGTGGGGAGGTTGACATGTAGAGGTTGGGAGCTTGACAGGTGGGGGTGGAGAGGTTGACATGTGGGGGTGGGGATGATGACAATTGGGGGTGGGAAGCTTGACAGGTGGGGGTGGGGAGCTTTACAGGTGGGAGTGGGGAGGTTGACATGTGGAGGTTAGGAGATTGGCAGGTGGGGGTGGGGAGGTTGACATGTGGAGGTGGGGAGCATGACAGGTGGAGGTGCAGAGGTTGACATGTGGGGTGGGGAGCTTTATAGGTTAGGGTGGGAAGGTTGACATGTGGGGGTAGGGAGGTTGACATGTGGGTGTGGGGAGCTTTACATGTGAAGGTGGGGAGATTGACATGTGGGGGTGAGGAGATTGACATGTGGGGGTGGGAACCTTGACAGGCTGATGTGGGAAGGTTGACATGTGGAGAGATTGACATGTGGGGGTGGGGAGGTTGACATGTGAAGCTGGGGAGATTGACAGGTGGAGGTGGGGAGGTTAACATTTGGGGGTGGGAAGGTTGAGATATGGGGGGTTGGAGAGGTTGACATGTGGGGGTGGGGAGGTTGACAGGTGGAGGTGGGGAGATTGACAGGTGAAGGTGGGGAGGTTGACAGGTGGAGGTGGGGAGGTTGACACGTGGAGGTTGGGAGCTTGACAGGTGAAGGTGGGGAGGTTGACATGTGGAGGTGGGGAGATTGACTGGTGGAGTAGGGAGATTGACGGGTGTGGTGGGGAGATTGACATGTGGAGGTGGGGAGTTTGACAGATGGGGGTGGGGAGGATGACATATGGAGGTGGGGAGGTTGACAGGTGGAGGTGGGGACGTTGACAGGTAGGGATGGGGAGGTTGACAGGTGGGGGTGGGTAGGAAAACAGGTTGAGGTGGGGAGATTGACGTGTGGAGGTGGGGAGGTTGACGGGTGGAGCTGGGGAGCTTGACAGGTTGGGGTGGGGAGGTTGACATGTGGAGGTGGGGAGCTCGACAGGTTGAGTTGGGGAGGTTAACATGTGGGGGTCGGGACGTTGACATGTGGAGGTTGACGGTTGGAGGTGGGAAAGTTGACAGGTGGAGGTGGGGAGGTTGACATGTGGGGATTTGCAGGTTGACATGTGGGGATGGAGAGGTTATCAGCTGGAGGTGGGGAGGTTGACTGGTGGAGATAAAGAGGTTGACTGGTGGAGATAAGGAGATTGACGGGTGGAGGTGGGGAGGTTGACGGGTGGAGGTTGACTGGTGAAGGTGGGGAGGTTGACGTATGGAGGTGGGGAAGTTCATGGGTGGAAGTGGGAGGTTGACAGGTGGAGGTGGGGAGGTTGACGGGTAGAGGTGGGGAGGTACAAAGGTGGTGGTGGGGAGCTTAACATGTGGAGGTTGAGAGCTTGACATGTGGAGGTGGGGTGGATGACGGGTGGAGATGAGAAAGTTGACAGGTGGAGGTGGGGAGGTTGACATGTGGGGATTTGCAGGTTGACATGTGGGGATGGAGAGGTTATCAGCTGGAGGTGGGGAGGTTGACTGGTGGAGATAAAGAGGTTGACTGGTGGAGATAAGGAGATTGACGGGTGGAGGTGGGGAGGTTGACGGGTGGAGGTTGACTGGTGAAGGTGGGGAGGTTGACGTATGGAGGTGGGGAAGTTCATGGGTGGAAGTGGGAGGTTGACAGGTGGAGGTGGGGAGGTTGACATGATGAGGTTGGGAGGTTGATGGGTGGAGGTGGGGAGGTTGACAGGTGGAGGTGGGGAAATTGACAGGTGGAGGTTGGGAGGTTGACAGGTGGAGGTGGGGAGGTTGACTGGTGGAGGTGGGGAGGTTGACAGGTGGAGGTGGGGAGCTTTACATGTGGAGGTGGGGATCTTAACATGTGGAGGTGGGGTGGTTGAGGAGTGGAGATAAGGAGGTTGACTGGTGGAGATAAGGAGGTTGACGGGTGGAGGTGGGGAGGTTTACATGTGGGGATTGGGATGTTGACATGTGGGGATTGAGAGGTTATCAGGTGGAAGTGGGGAGGTTGACTGGTGGAGATAAGGAGGTTGACTGGTGGATATAAGGAGGTTGACGGGTGGAGGTGGGGAGGTTGACGGGTGGAGGTTGACTGGTGAAGGTTGGGAGGTTGAATGGTTAAGGTGGGGAAGCTGACGCATAAAGGTGGGGAGGATGATGGGTGGAGGTGGGAGGTTGACAGGTGGAGGTGGGGAGGTTGACATGTGGAGGTGGTGAGGTTGATGGGTGGAGGTGGGGAGGTTGACCGGTTGAGATAAGGAGGTTGACTGGTGGAGGTGGATAGGTTGACTGGTTGAGGTTGGGAGGTTGACATGTGGAGGTGGGGAGGTTGACAGGTGGAGGTGGGGAGCTTGACATGTGGAGGTGGGGAGGTTGATGGGTGGAGGTGGGGAGGTTGACCGGTTCAGATAAGGAGTTTTACTGGTGGAGGTGGGGAGGTTGACGAGTGGAGGTGGGGAGGTTGACATGAGGGTGTGGGGAGGTTGACATGAGGGTATGGGGAGGTTGACATGTGGAGGTGGGGAGCTTGACAGGTGGAGGTGGGAGGTTGACATGTGAAAGTGTGGAGCTTGACAGGTGGAGGTGGGGAGATTGACATTTGGGGGTGGGGAGGTTGATAGGGAGGGTACGGAGATGGGGGAGTTGACAGGTGGGGGTGGAGAGGTTGACATGTGAAGGTGGGGAGCTTGACAGGTGGAGGTGGGGAAGTTGACATGTGGGGGTAGGGAGGTTGACATGTGGAGGTGGGGAGGTTGACATGTGGAGGTGGGGAGCTTGACAAGTGGGGTAGGGGAAGCTGTCATGTGGAGATGGGGAGGTTGACATGTGGGGGTGGGGAGGGGGGAGGTTGACAGGTGGGGGTGGGGAGGTGGGAAGGTTCACAGGTGGGGATGAGGAGCTTGACAAATGGGGACTGGGAGGTTGACAGGAGGGGGTAGGGAAGCTGACATGTTGAGGTGGGGAGATTGAAATGTGGAGGTGCAGAGGTTGACATGTGGGGTGGGGAGCTTTATAGGTTAGGGTGGGAAGGTTGACATGTGGGGGTAGGGAGGTTGACATGTGGGTGTGGGGAGCTTTACATGTGAAGGTGGGGAGATTGACATGTGGGGGTGAGGAGATTGACATGTGGGGGTGGGAACCTTGACAGGCTGATGTGGGAAGGTTGACATGTGGAGAGATTGACATGTGGGGGTGGGGAGGTTGACATGTGAAGCTGGGGAGATTGACAGGTGGAGGTGGGGAGGTTAACATTTGGGGGTGGGAAGGTTGAGATATGGGGGGTTGGAGAGGTTGACATGTGGGGGTGGGGAGGTTGACAGGTGGAGGTGGGGAGATTGACAGGTGAAGGTGGGGAGGTTGACAGGTGGAGGTGGGGAGGTTGACACGTGGAGGTTGGGAGCTTGACAGGTGAAGGTGGGGAGGTTGACATGTGGAGGTGGGGAGATTGACTGGTGGAGTAGGGAGATTGACGGGTGTGGTGGGGAGATTGACATGTGGAGGTGGGGAGTTTGACAGATGGGGGTGGGGAGGATGACATATGGAGGTGGGGAGGTTGACAGGTGGTGGTAGGGAGGTTGACAGGTGGGGTGGGGAGCTTGACATGTGTAGGTGGGGAGGTTGACAGGTGGAGGTGGGGACGTTGACAGGTAGGGGTGGGGAGGTTGACAGGTGGGGGTGGGTAGGAAAACAGGTTGAGGTGGGGAGATTGACGTGTGGAGGTGGGGAGGTTGACGGGTGGAGCTGGGGAGCTTGACAGGTTGGGGTGGGGAGGTTGACATGTGGAGGTGGGGAGCTCGACAGGTTGAGTTGGGGAGGTTAACATGTGGGGGTCGGGACGTTGACATGTGGAGGTTGACGGTTGGAGGTGGGAAAGTTGACAGGTGGAGGTGGGGAGGTTGACAGGTGGAGGTGGGGAGGTTGACGGGCAGAGGTGGGGAGGTTGACGGGTAGAGGTGGGGAGGTACAAAGGTGGTGGTGGGGAGCTTAACATGTGGAGGTTGAGAGCTTGACATGTGGAGGTGGGGTGGATGACGGGTGGAGATGAGAAAGTTGACAGGTGGAGGTGGGGAGGTTGACATGTGGGGATTTGCAGGTTGACATGTGGGGATGGAGAGGTTATCAGCTGGAGGTGGGGAGGTTGACTGGTGGAGATAAAGAGGTTGACTGGTGGAGATAAGGAGATTGACGGGTGGAGGTGGGGAGGTTGACGGGTGGAGGTTGACTGGTGAAGGTGGGGAGGTTGACGTATGGAGGTGGGGAAGTTCATGGGTGGAAGTGGGAGGTTGACAGGTGGAGGTGGGGAGGTTGACATGATGAGGTTGGGAGGTTGATGGGTGGAGGTGGGGAGGTTGACAGGTGGAGGTGGGGAAATTGACAGGTGGAGGTTGGGAGGTTGACAGGTGGAGGTGGGGAGGTTGACTGGTGGAGGTGGGGAGGTTGACAGGTGGAGGTGGGGAGCTTTACATGTGGAGGTGGGGATCTTAACATGTGGAGGTGGGGTGGTTGAGGAGTGGAGATAAGGAGGTTGACTGGTGGAGATAAGGAGGTTGACGGGTGGAGGTGGGGAGGTTTACATGTGGGGATTGGGATGTTGACATGTGGGGATTGAGAGGTTATCAGGTGGAAGCGGGGAGGTTGACTGGTGGAGATAAGGAGGTTGACTGGTGGATATAAGGAGGTTGACGGGTGGAGGTGGGGAGGTTGACGGGTGGAGGTTGACTGGTGAAGGTTGGGAGGTTGAATGGTTAAGGTGGGGAAGCTGACGCATAAAGGTGGGGAGGATGATGGGTGGAGGTGGGAGGTTGACAGGTGGAGGTGGGGAGGTTGACATGTGGAGGTGGTGAGGTTGATGGGTGGAGGTGGGGAGGTTGACCGGTTGAGATAAGGAGGTTGACTGGTGGAGGTGGATAGGTTGACTGGTTGAGGTTGGGAGGTTGACATGTGGAGGTGGGGAGGTTGACAGGTGGAGGTGGGGAGCTTGACATGTGGAGGTGGGGAGGTTGATGGGTGGAGGTGGGGAGGTTGACCGGTTCAGATAAGGAGTTTTACTGGTGGAGGTGGGGAGGTTGACGAGTGGAGGTGGGGAGGTTGACATGAGGGTGTGGGGAGGTTGACATGAGGGTATGGGGAGGTTGACATGTGGAGGTGGGGAGCTTGACAGGTGGAGGTGGGAGGTTGACATGTGAAAGTGTGGAGCTTGACAGGTGGAGGTGAGGAGGTTGACATTTGGGGGTGGGGAGGTTGATAGGGAGGGTACGGAGATGGGGGAGTTGACAGGTGGGGGTGGAGAGGTTGACATGTGAAGGTGGGGAGCTTGACAGGTGGAGGTGGGGAAGTTGACATGTGGGGGTAGGGAGGTTGACATGTGGAGGTGGGGAGGTTGACATGTGGAGGTGGGGAGCTTGACAAGTGGGGTAGGGGAAGCTGTCATGTGGAGATGGGGAGGTTGACATGTGGGGGTGGGGAGGGGGGAGGTTGACAGGTGGGGGTGGGGAGGTGGGAAGGTTCACAGGTGGGGATGAGGAGCTTGACAAATGGGGACTGGGAGGTTGACAGGAGGGGGTAGGGAAGCTGACATGTTGAGGTGGGGAGATTGAAATGTGGAGGTGCAGAGGTTGACATGTGGGGTGGGGAGCTTTATAGGTTAGGGTGGGAAGGTTGACATGTGGGGGTAGGGAGGTTGACATGTGGGTGTGGGGAGCTTTACATGTGAAGGTGGGGAGATTGACATGTGGGGGTGAGGAGATTGACATGTGGGGGTGGGAACCTTGACAGGCTGATGTGGGAAGGTTGACATGTGGAGAGATTGACATGTGGGGGTGGGGAGGTTGACATTATAAGCTGGGGAGATTGACAGGTGGAGGTGGGGAGGTTAACATTTGGGGGTGGGAAGGTTGAGATATGGGGGGTTGGAGAGGTTGACATGTGGGGGTGGGGAGGTTGACAGGTGGAGGTGGGGAGATTGACAGGTGAAGGTGGGGAGGTTGACAGGTGGAGGTGGGGAGGTTGACACGTGGAGGTTGGGAGCTTGACAGGTGAAGGTGGGGAGGTTGACATGTGGAGGTGGGGAGATTGACTGGTGGAGTAGGGAGATTGACGGGTGTGGTGGGGAGATTGACATGTGGAGGTGGGGAGTTTGACAGATGGGGGTGGGGAGGATGACATATGGAGGTGGGGAGGTTGACAGGTGGAGGTGGGGACGTTGACAGGTAGGGGTGGGGAGGTTGACAGGTGGGGGTGGGTAGGAAAACAGGTTGAGGTGGGGAGATTGACGTGTGGAGGTGGGGAGGTTGACGGGTGGAGCTGGGGAGCTTGACAGGTTGGGGTGGGGAGGTTGACATGTGGAGGTGGGGAGCTCGACAGGTTGAGTTGGGGAGGTTAACATGTGGGGGTCGGGACGTTGACATGTGGAGGTTGACGGTTGGAGGTGGGAAAGTTGACAGGTGGAGGTGGGGAGGTTGACAGGTGGAGGTGGGGAGGTTGACGGGCAGAGGTGGGGAGGTTGACGGGTAGAGGTGGGGAGGTACAAAGGTGGTGGTGGGGAGCTTAACATGTGGAGGTTGAGAGCTTGACATGTGGAGGTGGGGTGGATGACGGGTGGAGATGAGAAAGTTGACAGGTGGAGGTGGGGAGGTTGACATGTGGGGATTTGCAGGTTGACATGTGGGGATGGAGAGGTTATCAGCTGGAGGTGGGGAGGTTGACTGGTGGAGATAAAGAGGTTGACTGGTGGAGATAAGGAGATTGACGGGTGGAGGTGGGGAGGTTGACGGGTGGAGGTTGACTGGTGAAGGTGGGGAGGTTGACGTATGGAGGTGGGGAAGTTCATGGGTGGAAGTGGGAGGTTGACAGGTGGAGGTGGGGAGGTTGACATGATGAGGTTGGGAGGTTGATGGGTGGAGGTGGGGAGGTTGACAGGTGGAGGTGGGGAAATTGACAGGTGGAGGTTGGGAGGTTGACAGGTGGAGGTGGGGAGGTTGACTGGTGGAGGTGGGGAGGTTGACAGGTGGAGGTGGGGAGCTTTACATGTGGAGGTGGGGATCTTAACATGTGGAGGTGGGGTGGTTGAGGAGTGGAGATAAGGAGGTTGACTGGTGGAGATAAGGAGGTTGACGGGTGGAGGTGGGGAGGTTTACATGTGGGGATTGGGATGTTGACATGTGGGGATTGAGAGGTTATCAGGTGGAAGTGGGGAGGTTGACTGGTGGAGATAAGGAGGTTGACTGGTGGATATAAGGAGGTTGACGGGTGGAGGTGGGGAGGTTGACGGGTGGAGGTTGACTGGTGAAGGTTGGGAGGTTGAATGGTTAAGGTGGGGAAGCTGACGCATAAAGGTGGGGAGGATGATGGGTGGAGGTGGGAGGTTGACAGGTGGAGGTGGGGAGGTTGACATGTGGAGGTGGTGAGGTTGATGGGTGGAGGTGGGGAGGTTGACCGGTTGAGATAAGGAGGTTGACTGGTGGAGGTGGATAGGTTGACTGGTTGAGGTTGGGAGGTTGACATGTGGAGGTGGGGAGGTTGACAGGTGGAGGTGGGGAGCTTGACATGTGGAGGTGGGGAGGTTGATGGGTGGAGGTGGGGAGGTTGACCGGTTCAGATAAGGAGTTTTACTGGTGGAGGTGGGGAGGTTGACGAGTGGAGGTGGGGAGGTTGACATGAGGGTGTGGGGAGGTTGACATGAGGGTATGGGGAGGTTGACATGTGGAGGTGGGGAGCTTGACAGGTGGAGGTGGGAGGTTGACATGTGAAAGTGTGGAGCTTGACAGGTGGAGGTGGGGAGGTTGACATTTGGGGGTGGGGAGGTTGATAGGGAGGGTACGGAGATGGGGGAGTTGACAGGTGGGGGTGGAGAGGTTGACATGTGAAGGTGGGGAGCTTGACAGGTGGAGGTGGGGAAGTTGACATGTGGGGGTAGGGAGGTTGACATGTGGAGGTGGGGAGGTTGACATGTGGAGGTGGGGAGCTTGACAAGTGGGGTAGGGGAAGCTGTCATGTGGAGATGGGGAGGTTGACATGTGGGGGTGGGGAGGGGGGAGGTTGACAGGTGGGGGTGGGGAGGTGGGAAGGTTCACAGGTGGGGATGAGGAGCTTGACAAATGGGGACTGGGAGGTTGACAGGAGGGGGTAGGGAAGCTGACATGTTGAGGTGGGGAGATTGAAATGTGGAGGTGGGGAGGTTGACAGGTATGGGTGGGGAGCTTGACAGGTGGAGGTGGGGAGGTTGACATGTGGAGGTGGGGAGCTTGACAAGTGGGGGTGGAGAGGTTGACATGTGGAAGTGAGGAGGTTGACATGTGGGAGTGGAGAGGTTGACATGTGGAGGTGGGGAGGTATATATGTGGGGGTGAGGAGGATGTCATGTGCAGGTGGGGAGATTGACAGGTGGGGGTAGCAAGGTTGACATGTGGAGATGGGGAGGTTGACATGTGGGGGTGAGGAAGTTAACAGGTGGGGGTGGGGAGGTTGACATGTGGAGGTTAGGAAATTGACGGGTGGGGGTGGGGAGGTTGACATGTGGAGGTGGGGATCATGACAGGTGGAAGTGGGGAGGTTGACATATGGGGTGGGGAGGTTGACAGGTGGGGGTGGGGAGGTTAACAGGTGGAGGTGGAGAGATTGACGGGTGGAGGTAGGGAGGTTGACGGGTGGAGGTGGGGAGTTTGATAGGTTGGGGTGGGGCGGTTGACATGTGGAGGTGGGGAGCTTGACAGGTGGAGGTGGGGAAGAAGACGGGTGGAGTTGGGGAGATTGACAGGTGGAGGTGGGGAGGTTGATAGGTGGAGGTGTGGAGGTTGACAGGTGGAGGTGGGGAGGTTGACTGGTGGAGGTGGGGAGGTTTACAGGTGGAGGTGGGGAGCTTTACATGTGGAGGTGGGGAGCTTAACATGTGGAGGTGGGGTGGTTGAGGGGTGGAGATAAGGAGGTTGACGGGTGGAGGTGGAGAGGTTTACATGTGGGGATTGGGCGGTTGACATGTGGGGATTGAGAGGTTATCAGGTGGAAGTGGGGAGACTGACTGGTGGAGATAAGGAGGTTGACTGGTGGAGATAAGGTGGTTGACGGGTGGAGGTGGGGAGGTTGACGGGTGGAGGTTGACTGGTGAAGGTGGGGAGTTTTAATGGTTAAGGTGGGAAGCTGACGCATGGAGGTGGGGAGGATGATGGGTTGAGGTGAGAGGTTGACAGGTGGAGGTGGGGAGGTTGACATGTGGAGGTGGTGAGGTTGATGGTTGGAGGTGGGGAGGTTGACCGGTTGAGATAAGGAGGTTGACTGGTGGAGGTGGATAGGTTGACTGGTTGAGGTGGGGAGGTTGACATGTGGAGGTGGGGAGGTTGACAGGTGGTGGTGGGGAGCTTGACATGTGGAGGTGGGGAGGTTGATGGGTGGAGGTGGGGAGATTGACCGGTTGAGATAAGGAGGTTTACTGGTGGAGGTGGGGAGGTTGACGGGTGGAGGTGGGGAGGTTGACATGTGGAGGTGGGGAGGTTGACATGAGGATGTGGGGAGGTTGACATGAGGGTGTGGGGAGGTTGACGTGTGGAGGTGGGGAGCTTTACAGGTGGAGGTGGGAGGTTGACATGTGAAAGTGTGGAGCTTGACAGGTGGAGGTGGGGAGGTTGACATTTGGGGGTGGGGAGGTTGATAGGGGGGGTAGGGAGGTGGGGGAGTTGACAGGTGGGGGTGGAGAGGTTGACATGTGAAGGTGGGGAGCTTGACAGGTGGAGGTGGGGAAGTTGACATGTGGGGGTAGGGAGGTTGACATGTGGAGGTGGGGAGGTTGACATGTGGAGGTGGGGAGCTTGACAGGTGGGGTAGGGGAAACTGACATGTGGAGATGGGGAGGTTGACATGTGGGGTTGGGGAGGTGGGGAGGTTGACAGGTGGGGATGGGGATGTGGAAAGGTTGACAGGTGGGGATCAGGAGCTTGACAGATGGGGACTGGGAGGTTGACAGGAGGGGGTGGGGAAGCTGACATGTTGAGGTGGAGAGATTGAAATGTGGAGGTGGGGAGGTTGACAGGTTGGGGTGTTGGGGTGGGGAGCTTGACAGGTGGAGGTGGGGAGGTTGACATGTGGAGGTGTGGAGCTTGACAAGTGGGGGTGGAGAGGTTGACATGTGGAAGTGAGGAGGTTGACAAGTGGGAGTGGAGAGGTTGACATGTGAGGGTGGGGAGGATGTCATGTGCGGGTGGGGAGATTGACAGGTGGGGGTGGGGAGGTTTACATGTGGGGATTGGGAGGTTGACATGTGGGGATTGAGAGGTTATCAGGTGGAAGTGGGGAGGTTGACTGGTGGAGATAAGGAGGTTGACTGGTGGAGATAACGAGGTTGACGGGTGGAGGTGGGGAGGTTGACGGGTGGAGGTTGACTGGTGAAGGTGGGGAGGTTGAATGGTTAAGGTGGGGAAGCTGACGCATGGAGGTGGGGAGGATGATGGGTTGAGGTGGGAGGTTGACAGGTGGAGGTGGGGAGGTTGACATGTGGAGGTGGTGAGGTTGATGGTTGGAGGTGGGGAGGTTGACCGGTTGAGGTGGATAGGTTGACTGGTTGAGGTGGGGAGGTTGACATGTGGAGGTGGGGAGGTTGACAGGTGGAGGTGGGGAGCTTGACATGTGGAGGTGGGGAGGTTGATGGGTGGAGGTGGGGAGGTTGATCGATTGAGATAAGGATGTTTACTGGTGGAGGTGGGGAGGTTGACGGGTGGAGGTGGGGAGGTTGACATGCGGAGGTGGGGAGGTTGACAGGTGGAGGTGGGGAGTTTGACATGAGGGTGTGGGGAGGTTGACATGAGGGTGTGGGGAGGTTGACATGTGGAGGTGGGGAGCTTGACAGGTGGAGGTGGGAGGTTGACATGTGAAAGTGTGGAGCTTGACAGGTGGAGGTGGGGAGGTTGACATTTGGGGGTGGGGAGGTTGATAGGGGGGTAGGAAGGTGGGGGAGTTGACAGGTGGGGGTGGAGAGGTTGACATGTGAAGGTGGGGAGCTTGACAGGTGGAGGTGGCGAAGTTGACATGTGGGGGTAGGGAGGTTGACATGTAGAGGTGGGGAGGTTGACATGTGGAGGTGGGGAGCTTCACAAGTGGGGTAGAGGAAGCTGACATGTGGAGATGGGGAGGTTGACATGTGGGGGTGGGGAGGTGGGGAGGTTCACAGGTGGGGATGGGGAGGTGGAAAGGTTGACAGGTGGGGATCAGGAGCTTGACAGATGGGGACTGGGAGGTTGACAGGAGGGGGTGGGGAAGCTGACATGTTGAGGTGAGGAGATTCATATGTGGAGGTGGGGAGGTTGACAGGTTGGGGTAGGGAGCTTGACAGGTGGAGGTGGGGAGGTTGACATGTGGAGGTGGGGAGCTTGACAAGTGGGGGTGGAGAGGTTGACATGTGGAAGTGAGGAGGTTGACATGTGGGAGTGGAGAGGTTGACATGTGGAGGTGGGGAGGTTGACATGTTGGGTGGGGAGGATGTCATATGCAGGTGGGGAGATTGACAGGTGGGGGTAGCAAGGTTGACATGTGGAGATGGGGAGGTTGACATGTGGGGGTGAGGAGGTTAACAGGTGGAGGTTAGGAAATTGACGGGTGGGGGTGGGGAGGTTGAAATGTGGAGGTGGGGATCATGACAGGTGGAGGTGGGGATGTTGACATGTGGGGTGGGGAGGTTGACAGGTGGAGGTGGGGACGTTGACAGGTGAGGGTGGGGAGGTTGACAGGTGGGGGTGGGGAGGTTAACAGGTGGAGGTGGGGAGATTGACGGGTGGAGGTAGGGAGGTTGACGGGTGGAGGTGGGGAGTTTGACAGGTTAGGGTGGGAAGGTTGACATGTAGAGGTGGGGAGCTTGACAGGTGGAGTTGGGGAAGTCTATATGTGGGGGTGGGGACGTTGACATGTGGAGATGGGGAGGTTGACGGGTGGAGGTGGGGAAGGTGACGGGTGGAGGTGGGGAGATTGACAGGTGGAGGTGGGGAGGTTGACAGGTGGAGGTGTGGAGGTTTACAGGTGGAGGTGGGGAGGTTGACTGGTGGAGGTGGGGAGGTTGACAGGTGGAGGTGGAGAGCTTTACATGTGGAGGTGGGGAGCTTAACATGTGGAGGTGGGATGGTTGAGGGGTGGAGATAAGGAGGTTGACGGGTGGAGGTGGGGAGGTTTACATGTGGGGATTGGGAGGCTGACATGTGGGGATTGAGAGGTTATCAGGTGGAAGTGGGGAGGTTGACTGGTGGAGAAAAGGAGGTTGACTGGTGGAGATAACGAGGTTGACGGGTGGAGGTGGGGAGGTTGACTGGTGGAGGTTGACTGGTGAAGGTGGGGAGGTTGAATGGTTAAGGTGGGGAAGTTGACGCATGGAGGTGGGGAGGATGATGGGTGGAGGTGGGAGGTTGACAGGTGGAGGTGGGGAGGTTGACATGTGGAGGTGGTGAGGTTGATGGGTGGAGGTGGGGAGGTTGACCGGTTGAGATATGGAGATTGACTGGTGGAGGTGGGAAGGTTGACTGGTTTAGGTGGGGAGGTTGACATGTGGAGGTGGGGAGGTTGACAGGTGGAGGTGGGGAGCTTGACATGTGGAGGTGGGGAGGTTGATGGGTGGAGGTGGGGAGGTTGACCGGTTGAGATAAGGAGGTTTACTGGTGGAGGTGGGGAGGTTGACGGGTGGAGGTGGGGAGGTTGACATGTGGAGATGGAGAGGTTGACAGGTTGAGGTCGGGAGTTTGACATGAGGGTGTGGGGAGGTTGACATGAGGGTGTGGGGAGGTTGACATGTGGATGTGGGGAGCTTGACAGGTGGAAGTGGGGAGGTTGACATGTGCGGGTGGGGAGGTTGACATGTGAAAGTGTGGAGCTTGACAGGTGGAGGTGGGGAGGTTGACATTTGGGGGTGGGGAGGTTGACATGTGGAGGTTGGGAGATTTACATCTGGGGATGGGGAGCTTGACAGGTTTAGGTGGGGAGGTTCACATGTGGAGGTGGGGAGATTGACATGTGGGGGTGGAGAGGTTGACATGTGGGGGTGGGGAGGTTGACAGGTGGAGATGGGGAGGTTGACAGGTGGAGGTGGGGAGGTTGACAGGTGGAGGGGGGGGACTTTGACATGTGAAGGTGGGGAGCTTAACAGGTGGAGGTGGAGAGGTTGACATTTGGGGGTGGAGAGATTGACATTTGGAGGTGGGGAGGTTGATATGTGGAGGTGGGGAGGTTGACGGGTGGGGGTGGAAAGGTTGACATGTGGAGGTGGGGACGTTGACTGTTGGAGATAAGGAGGTTGACTGGTAGAGATAAGGAGGTTTACTGGTGGAGATAAGGAGGTTGACGGGTGGAGGTGGGGAGGTTTACGGGTGGAGGTTGACTGGTGAAGGAGGGGAGGTTGACTGGTGAAGGTGGGGAGGTTGACGTATGGAGGTGGGGAGGTTGATGGGTTGAGGTGGGGAGGTTAACGGGTGGAGGTTGACTGGTGAAGGTGGGGAGGTTGAATGGTTAAGGTGGGGAAGCTGAAGCATGGAGGTGGGGAGGATGATGGGTGGAGGTGGGAGGTTGACAGGTGGAGGTGGGGAGGTTGACATGTGGAGGTGGTGAGGTTGATGGGTGGAGGTGGGGAGGTTGACCGGTTGAGATATGGAGATTGACTGGTGGAGGTGGGGAGGTTGACTGGTTGAGGTGGGGAGGTTGACATGTGGAGGTGGGGACGTTGACAGGTGGAGGTGGGAGCTTGACATGTGGAGGTGGGGAGGTTGATGGGTGGAGGTGGGGAGGTTGACCGGTTGAGATAAGGAGGTTTACTGGTGGAGGTGGGGAGGTTGACGGGTGGAGGTGGGGAGGTTGACATGCGGAGGTGGGGAGGTTGACAGGTTGAGGTGGGGATTTGACATGAGGGTGTGGGGAGGTTGACATGAGGGTGTGGGGAGGTTGACATGTGGAAATGGGGAGCTTGACAGGTGGAGGTGGGGAGGTTGACATGTGCGGGTGGGGAGGTTGACATGTGAAAGTGTGGAGCTTGACAGGTGGAGGTGAGGAGGTTGGCATTTGGGGGTGGGGAGGTTGACATGTGGAGGTTGGGAGATTTACATGTGGGGTTGGGGAGCTTAACAGGTTTAGGTGGGGAGGTTCACATGTGGAGGTGGGGAGATTGACATGTAGGGGGGGAGAGGTTGACATGTGGGGGTGGGTAGGTTGACAGGTGGAGATGGGGAGGTTGACAGGTGGAGGTGGGGAGTTTGACATGTGAAGGTGGGGAGGTTAACAGGTGGAGGTGGGGAGGTTGACATTTGGGGGTGGAGAGATTGACATTTGGAGGTGGGGAGGTTGATATGTGGAGGTGGGGAGGTTGACGGGTGGGGGTGGAGAGGTTGACATTTGGAGGTGGGGAGGTTGATATGTGGAGGTGGGGAGGTTGACGGGTGGGGGTGGAGAGGTTGACATGTGGAGGTGGGGACGTTGACTGTTGGAGATAAGGAGGTTGACTGGTAGAGATAAGGAGGTTTACTGGTGGAGATAAGGAGGTTGACGGGTGGAGGTGGGGAGGTTTACGGGTGGAGGTTGACTGGTGAAGGAGGGGAGGTTGACTGGTGAAGGTGGGGAGGTTGACTTATGGAGGTGGGGAGGTTGATGGGTGGAGGTGGGGAGGTAAACCGGTTGAGATAAGGAGGTTCACTTGTGGAGGTGGGGAGGTTGACGGGTGGAGATGGGGAGGTTCTTCTTCTGCTTCTTTGAACGCTATCAGACGTCAACTTGAGTTTGTTCGATGAAAGCAGCTGTCATCCTGAGGCTGTCGACACTGCCATAGAGCTTGTCTAGTGTTGCCACTGGTGATGGCCACACGTGCTTTCTCTGGTCCTCGTATGTCGGGCAATTTTGCAGCAGGTGTTTAGCGGTCATTTTCCCTGTACCACAGGTGCATTCGTCAGTGCCACCTATCTTCAGTTTATTGAATAGATGGTACATCAGTCTGTTATGGCCTGTGCGGAGTCTGAAGACCACCACCTGCTCTCTTCTGTTCAATTGGTAGTAGGCATCATTTTTTGTGTAGCCAGTATGTTCTGTTTCCCATTTGGCCATGTTTCTGTCCCTAATAAACCTTTTGTACTCTTCGTAAGTCACACTAAAATCTGGTTTCGGTAATCTTGCACCTTCTTTGGCCAGTCTGTCTGCCTCCTCATTGCCTTGAGTGTTACAGTGGGATGGAACCTACTGTACCACCACTATTTTTGGTGCGGACTGCTGGCATAGTTGACAGAGTACTGCTTTTAAATCATTAAGTTCTGAATTTTTCTGGCTTTTTAGTGCTGTAACCACGGAAACGGCATCTGTAGACAGGACTAACTGGCTTTCATTGCTTTCATCTCTCAGCATTGCTTCTACTACAGCCTTCAGTGCCTCTGCTTCCGTTCTGAAATTGCTTGAGAATTTTCCAGTTGCCACTGACTGTTATTTTTCTACCGTTTGTAAGGCTAAGGAATACCCCTCCCCCTTCATTCTGTGTTGTGTTTGTTACAGAACCGTTGGTGTATGCATGGGTCCAGTCCATGCTCGGGTAGTTTTTCGCTATGTACCTCAGGGTAATGACTCTTCTTTCTTTTTCAGTCTGGCTGTTCTTGTTTCCAATACCTGGTATATTTTCTACCACCTTAGGAATGATATGCTGCTTCCAGGTGGGTTTGCGTACAGTGGGGATGGGCTTTGGTGTTGTTATGGTGTTTCTTTGGCTATTTCTGCAAAGTTTCTCCGCTTTAGTTTCTATTTTCCAAATCCATTTAGTTTCTGGTGCATTGGATGGTCTGTCAGTCTTCTTAGTTTCTCTGCTTGCTGCTTGGCTCTGCTGTCTCTTCTATCGTTCATAGATTGCAGTTTTGTAATCTTTTCAAGTTCTACAATTGGCGTTGACTCCATGCCTCCTGTTATAACTCTCATGGGTTGGTTTTGAAGTTTGCTAATTTTTTCAAAGTTTTCCTTTGCTGCTGTTGTCCATGCCGCAATGCCATACTCGAGAACTGGTCTCACTCTTCCAGTGTACAGTTTCTTCAGTATTCTTTCGTCTACTCCCCAGCTTGTGCCAGCAAATTTCCTCATGATTGCCATTCTTTGTCTTGCTCTCATTCGGTTTCTCTCGATCTGACTTTTCCATGTCATGCGCCGATCAAATGTGAGGATGGGGAGCTTGGCAGGTGGAGGTGGGGAGGTTGACGGGTGGAGGTGGGTAGGTTGACGGGTGGAGGTGGGGAGGTTGATAGGTGGAGGTGGGGAGTTTGATAGGTGGAGGTGTGGAGGTTGACAGGTGGAGGTAGGGAGGTTGACAGGTGGAGGTGTGGAGGTTGATATGTGGATATTGGAGGTTGACAGGTGGATGTGGGGAGGTTGACATGTGGAGATAGAGAATGGGAGACTTACATTCGAAGAGGGTGAGGGGTCACCCATGTAAGAGATTTACACAATTTGGGCCTATTAACCCGCACCCCTGCACATCTATATCCAGTTTCGATCGAGCCCCCCCCCCCCCCCCCCCCCCACGTGTAATTAAAGCTTAAGTATAGTTTTAAAGAAAACATCGTACATATAGAAATAGTTAATTATGTAAAACACGAATTAATATTTGAGATCCGCGATGAAGTTCGTCCATCACATGTGAAAACCACTCTCTTTGTTCAGCCGTGTGGACAGTCATTTCTTTTGCTGTGTTGGCTGAAATTGGTGGCTTGAGCAGCGATTTGGATTAAAGTAAGGAAGAAACTTCGCCATGTGGTACCCTAGCTACGAAAAGAGACCTCGGGGACGGCCCCCAACTCGCTGGCGAAATTCACTAAAAAAATTCAACATTCATGACCCCAAAACAGACAGACTACTATCACTCTGGACGACACGCTCCTGCGACAGAAACGACTTGATCCTGAGTTAGCACCCGCTCAATAGTGACCACCCTTTGACGAAGAACGGGTCGAACTAAGAACTAAGGAACTGCGCCTTTTGTCAACCTCACTCTCTGGTCCTGAGCTACGTTTGGCCCGTGGCAAGATATTATCCAGACGACTAAAGGTAGCACAGGATGCAGGATTTTCATCGGGGTTTACTCCCGGAGCCTTTCCAGTTAACAGGTATCCGCCAAGGCAGCGGAGGTAGTGTGGGGCGGGGGGGGGGGGGGGGGGGAATGACATCTGTCGTTATGTCTTACCTTTCCAATAACCGCAAGAAATCGTAGAGATATCACTCGGTGTGTTGGGTATCTCTCTCGGGCGACGTGTTCTAGTCCGTTATAGTCCCGTGTCTACATTTTACAGTCACGCCAAAACTGGTACTGTCTGCAGCTAGAGTGAAGGGGGATAATCTCATGAAGTTCAGCCGTGTGCACTAGACCGTGAAAATAGGACACATGTTTAACCATTCTACTCATTCATATAGCCGATATCCAGGCCTGGATAATCGGAAGAAAGAGAACACAAAAAAATGAACGAATTAACCAGTCCAAATGGAAAAACATCCTCACATGTATAAGTCGCCGACTATTGTGAATTCCAGGCAAATCCGTGATCTGGCGTCATACATAATGAACTAAAATACCAGAGCAATGGTAGACCCGCGGCCGGTACGACGCCATCTTAGCTACTCTGACAGTGTTACGTACATCTGAAACAAACGTTAATATATTGTAAGAATAAATAACACTAAGGACGAGTGAACATTTAAGTGTACAAAAACTATACCTATAATACAACAATTGATTTGATAAGTTCAAGACGACCGCTTAACTTATTCTCAAGGTATAACTTGGACTATGGCCACTACATCATTGTTGGCTTAGACCTGGAAGCTATAGTATAATATAATCCCAACTTCATTGCTGGCTTAGACCTGCAAGGTATAACATCGTATAGTCCCAACACCATTGCTGGCTTAGACCTGTCATACACCGTCCCATGCATACACCGACGGTTCTGTAACAAACACAACACAGAATTGAGGGGGAGTGGTATTCCTGAGCCTAACAATCGGTAGAAAAATAACACTGTCAGTGACAACTGGAAAATTTTCAAGCAATTTCAGAGCAGAGGTAGAGGCACTGAAGGCTGCAGTAGAAACAATGCTGACAGGCGAAAGCAATGACAGCCAGAAAGTCCTGTTTACAGATGCCCTGGCGTGGTTACAGCACTAAAAAGGCAGAAAAAAACAGTACTTAATGACTTAAGAGCAGTACTTTGTCAACTATGCCAGCAGTCCGGACCAAAAAGAGTAGTGGTACAGTGGGTTCCATCCCACTGTAACATCCAAGGCAACGAGGAGGCAGACAGACTGGCAAAAGAAGGTGCAAGACTACCACAAGCAGATTTTAGTGTGACCTACGAAGAGTCCAAAAGGTTTATTAGGGCCAGATACATGGCCAAATGGAAAACACAGCATACTGGCTACACAAAAAATGCTGGCTTAGACCTGCAAGGTATAACATGTATAGTCCCAACACCATTGCTAGCTTAGACCTGCAAGGTATGACATATATAGTCCCAACGCCATTGCTGGACTGGACAGGAAAGATAAAACTTGAAATATTGCACAGCATCATTGCTGGCTTGAACAGGGAAGGTATAATTTGGAATATTGTCACAACACAATTGCTGGCTTAGACCTGGAAGGTATAACAGAATATAGTCCCAACGCCATTGCTGAATTAAACAGGGGAGGTATAACTTGGAATGTAGCCACAACACCATTGCTGGCTTGGGACTGGCAGGTCGGGTGCACCGATGTTTGGGTAAATGAGATTACAAGAGAGAATGTGTAAGTGAATAATTGAAAAAAAAAACAAGCTTATCTGAGAGAATAAACGAAAGATAGAGCAGTAAATTAAAACGAGAGAGAGAGAGAGAGAGAGATAGTATATTAGATATATATATAGAGAGAGAAAGAAGTGTGCGACTGACGTAGAAACTAAATGAGAGGTGGACAGTAAATAAAAAAATATAAATTCAATAAAAAAAAGTGGCAGAAACGAGCAGAGAGAAAGAGAGTGAAAAAGTGAGACAGGGAGAAAGCACCTAGAGATAGACAGGGGGCGAGAAGGAATAAAAAAAACTGGAAACGAGAAGGAAGAGAGACAGAAGAGAGAAACATCTAGATATAGACAGTGAGAGAGGGGATTAACCGGAAATGCATATTTTCCCTGTGTTATTTATATACTCCCAGTGATTGGTTCTGAAAAACAAACCTCAATGCGCATGCCAGACACTGTTGCTATGCTTGCTCGTTGTAGCAACCACCCAACCATAATAATGGCTGGCGTACTCACGGAAAAACCCTGGGATAGTGGGTGTTTGTCACAGAACCAGGTCAAAAGGAACAAATGACAGGGCGTTGGTCTATGACGGCAGATGTTAGGTAAGCGTTATCGCGGTCTTTGGGTTCTTAATTTACCGGACTCTTGTAGTGCAAGGCGTGTTGAAATGAAACCAGACCTAACTGCACCAAGTGAACATACGTACACGCGCATGATGACGTCACTTCTGGTGTAAACAGCACATACCAACCGTCAAGTTTGCAAAATTTCATTTTTCTCCGACTCATAGGTTCCTCAGCAGACCGTTGAAAACATGGCGGATACGATGGGGAATCCATCCAGAGTTGATCAGCGAGCGGTGATTCGGTTTCTAACAGCTGAAGGATGTCGACCGAGGCGTGTTCACCTGCCACTATGCGCAAAAGATACGAATCACCCTTTTCTTCAAATCGCAGCAAGTGGTTCAAGCTCCATCCCATGCCTTCTTTCTTGTGGTGGTTGGTCAGGAACCGAGGTACCCATTGGAACACACCTTCCGATACTTCAGTTTTTTGCTAGCCACCAATTGAACTGTCCCTAGCGACACAGCGAATTCCTCTGCTAGCGAACGTAAGCTCTGGCGATGGTCCACCCGAATTGCTGTATCAATTTTGGCGATGGCATCTTTTGACGCAACAATATGCGCCCGACCTGGTCTCGGAAGATCTTTCGTTAACTTAAGTCATTCTTTCAACATCGTTGTCCAGTTCTTCACTGTTGTCTTCGACACTCATTTGTCACCATACACTTCCTGCATTCTGCGATGAATATCAACTGGTAGACATCCTGCAGCTGTTAGAAACCGAATAAGGTTCATTTTTGATGTAGTTATCCGTCATCTACAACAGGTTGCGGATGTTCTCTTGTTGTTGTTGTTGTGGTTTACAGCAGGGTTCGGCAACCATTGTTAAACCTAGCACCCACTTTTATAACTTCCGTAATGGAATATTCTCCTTATCGCCAACTACAATCTAATTTGAAGAACATTTTTCGTCGTCCACCGAGTCTCGGTATTTTGGATGTTTTTAACACATTATCATCACCATGTGGTATTTCCTGTGCAGAACGTCGCTCCCATTAAAGAACGTCTGAAAGAAACTTGATCTCTTGCCAAATCTCCAGCCTGCTCTAGAGTCATGCTCAAGCCTTCCTTCACATCTTGGTGGCATCGCCTTCTTATCTTCCTCTGCCTTTTTTGCCAGACATCATATATTCTATTATCTCTCTCTCTCTCTCTCTCTCGAGACTTTTGATTCGGCCAAAGTATAACAATTGTTATTGATAATGAAATTTATTAACCAGTTCTCCTCTATGTCCAACTCTTGTCAAATGACTGCCATTTTTACGGTCCATGGTATTCCGAGAACCTTTCTATAACATTTCGACTCGAAGAATTCAATTCTCTTCTTTGAGGTTTGAGTAACTATCGATGTTTCGCCACCGTAAGCTGCCACGAGAAAAACACAGGTTCTTATAATGTACCCATTTGTTGGTTTGCTGGTATTCTGCCAGTTTCCCTGGTTGTATAGCTTCTGCATTGTCATAATAATAATAGCGCCCAGGTTGAAGAGCAGTGGTTTGCGTTGTTGCTGTTAGTATCCCGCGTAGTTTGGTGCTCAGACGACTTTCTTTGGTCGTGGGTTACGGTGGTTCTCTTGACGTTGTGATTGGTTTTTTTAGGTGGATCGAGGTTTTCCTGGCTGCAGCAAGACTTCTCAGTAAGCACACCACTAGGGGGAGAGGTGGGTGTACAGTGCTGATCCCCATCTCTCTAGCCAGACTGGCATGAAACGGCCTTTTACCAGAGGGAACTGTTAGTAAGTGAGGTGGGGTATTGATCAGTATGTGTCATCTGGTGTGAGCTGGGGTCTTGATCAGTATGTGTTACCTGGTGTGAGGTGGGGTCTTCATCCGTATATCTCACCTGAGCCTGACTAACATTGTCTGATCAGTATGTCTCACCTGAGCCTGACTAACATTATCTGATCAGTATGTGTCAAGAGAGGGTCGTCATGGATGGCACAGGCAGAGAAAACAAGGACATGTCACCCCAGCTGAGACGATAGCCACTGGGGAAGAATGGGTCCACACTGGTGATAGAAGGATAGAGTACCAGAGAGTCATCATAACCTTAGGCAAGGAATGCAGAGAACGGAACAACGGGAGAGCAGAGCACGAAGTGAATCAGCTGATAACTGAGAACACGCAGGAGAGTTATGCCGTCATATACACCCACGGATCACTGCTGCGCAGCGGGACGTCAGGCTGTGGCTTCTGGGTTAGGCTGAGAAGACGGGACGTCGCTGAGTGGAGTGAGGCATACACGTCAATAACCTCAATTTTGAGAATGGAGATGAAATCAGCGACCTCAGCACTGAAATGGATATCTGAACCTTCTAGAACAAGGGCAGTCATCGTCACAGACGCGCCGGCCGTACTTCAGAAGGTTCAGAAGGGATGGCTTAGGTACGTGTGGATAGCTGCTGTTGAGGCCTCAAACCTCCAGGCGTTGACCTGGATCTACTGTCCTGCTCATGCTGGGATTCAGGGCAATGAAAGAGCTGACATCTTGGCTTCACAGGCTCACATCATGGGCACGTTAGTGATGGAATGACATTTTGAAATCAATCAATGGCCGCCTGTTGGATGAGGACATCGCAGTAAGATGAATCACCGATCCCTAGACTGCAAAGTTTCGACATCAAACGAGGTTCGAGCGGATTGGGGCGCATGAGAGGACGGCGTAAGAGAGTGTACAACCAGCGAGCTATAGGGACGATCAGCATCCAGACCCTGCACCATGTGCTGAGAGAGACTGAGCACCTATGGGTATGCCCGGAGTGCAGTGACATTGATTTTTAAAACCAGAAACATAAACCTGACTCTGACTAACATAGTCTGATAGGTATGTTTTACCTGACCCTGACTAACATAGTCTCATCAGTGTGTTTTACCTGACCCTGACTAACATAGCCTGGTCAGTACGTTCCACCTGAACCTGACTAATAATAGCATTATATGTATGTGTTACCTGACCCTGACTAACAGTCTCATCAGTATGTTTTACTTGACCTAACATTAGTCTCCTGTCGCCTGATACATGATGACGTAGAACGCTGCCATTGATAACAGAGATATTTTACCCACTTTGATTAGGGCAGAGAACGAGAAGCTCACGTGGTAAGGCTGATAAGGAAGTGAGATCCGTAACAGAACAACATTATAGAAAGACGTGAGATTTGTAATAGCAACATTATAGAAACAAGTGAGATCTGTAACAGAGCAACATTATAGAAACAAGTGAGATATGTAACAGATCAACATTACAGACTGACATGGGGATGAATGCTAACGTCTGGTCAGGCACAACATACTGATCAGACATGTTAGTCATGGTCAGACACACAACATATTCTCACTTCGACTTCCCCGCAGTCCTCTCTGGGAACGGACTGTTGTCATGGCAGCCTGGCTAGCGAGGTGGGGGATCGACATGCAGATGAAGCAAAGCATAGAATACGCGCCTGGAGAACTCTAGTTCACCTTCATCAGCACGCTCGGGATGTGAGGAAAGCTACGACAACCCGCTACTGAACGCTTTTTTCAGGGCACACAAAAAGAGTAATGCTACTCACTGTGGGGATTCACCACTTACAACACCGACAGTTTTTACAATAAAAGAACCGGGCAGATGCCAATTGGACTAGTCGTAAAGAGAAGACGTTGGAGATGGAAAGGACACACATTACGGAAACCAGCTGATAGCATTGCAAGGCAGTCACTGTTATAGAATCCTCAGGGCAAGAGAAGTAGGGGTAGAAGAAGAATCGAACCTGAAAACGGCAGGGTGGACGTATGGAGTTTCGGCAGCTGGAAATACTGGCTTACTTCCCCTGTCCAAGGACCACGTTATATTTCATGCATCCAGTATCCAGTATCCAGCTACATGGATTACCTTCTCATTTGCCTCCAGCATGTCGCACCTATTGCATGTTTCCTGGAGGTTAGGGCAGATCATTAGATGGCATGGGACCTGTATTGCGCCGCAGTCACACGTGGCATCATCTGTGTATCCCCATCGCTTCATATTCCTCTTTCACCGTGACACACCAGTTCGGAGTCTGTTCAGCGACTTCCATGTTGTGTATGGTAGATGATGTCCGGGGCAGGTTCCTCCCGAAGTTCCATCTCTGGGGCCTGCACCAATTCGTGCCACCTCTCGATACGGCGACTTTCAGGGTTTGTCTGTATCGGCTTTGTTGATTTTAGGAAGCTATGTCTGGATTTGAGTCTTGTGCTCTGCACCTGATGTCCAAACATTGGGTGCCTTGGGTCGTGCTCCTGTTTTTCTCATTCGATTTCTCGGGTGGTGCTATGCCAATTATTGGGTATATTTTATCAATGGGGTGTGTTTTAGGCACCCTGATACTATCCGACTCGCCTCATTTATTGCTGCCTCAGATTTACCCCTGGGGCATTGAAAAGCACTCCAATTAAAGAGCTGGGAAAAAATATTGAGCCCCTTGAATTAAGGAAAAAATATAAATCCCTTACTCAGTTTGAAAAACTAAAGAGGTTGCCTGATCATCCTCTGCACCAAAAGTTCCAAGAGAGAACAAAAAACAGACTAGTAAGGAAAAGTCACAACCATCTGGCCAGAGAAATACACAGAAAACATGCAGACATCATTGAAGCTGAAACCAAAATATGCAAAGCACTCGTTCCAGAACCCTGGACATGGAGCCAGGTCCGGTCCAAAATAACCTTGGGGGTTCCAAGGTTAACGAAGAAAAGTGTGCAGTTGACAACAGAGCAAAAAAATCCACGTTCTACGGGAGCTCAAGAGACAGTACCCTAGCAACACGTGGACACACGTTCTACCGGATGTCAAGAGACAGTACCCTAGCAAAACGTGGACACACGTTCTACCGGATGTCAAGAGACAGTACCCTAGCAACACGTGGACACACGTTCTATCGGATGTCAAGAGACAGTACCCTAGCAACACGTGGACACACGTTCTACCGGATGTCAAGAGACAGTACCCTAGCAACACGTGGACACACGTACTACCGGATGTCAAGAGACAGTACCCTAGCAACACGTGTACACACGTTCTACAGGATGTCAAGAAACAGTACCCTAGCAACACGTGTACACACGTTCTACCGGATGTCAAGAGACAGTACCCTAGCAATACGTGGACACACGTTCTACAGGATGTCAAGAGACAGTACCCTAGCAACACGTGGACACACGTTCTGCCGGATGTCAAGAGACAGTACCCTAGCAACACGTTCTACAGGATGTCAAGAGACAGTACCCTAGCAACACGTGGACACACGTTCTAACGGATGTCAAGAGACAGTACCCTAGCAACACGTGGACACACCTTCTACCGGATGTCAAGAGACAGTACCCTAGCAACACGTGGACCCAGATGGATCTGCCTCGTTGAGCGATACAAGGGGCGGCAGTGGAATCTACATAGAACACTCCAATGGCGACATAGAAAATCACTCCAAACCAGCAGGAGAGACTTCAGAAGAGACTAATAATTTCTGAGCTGAAGCAATAGCTGTCCATGCAGCAACTCAGATTCTTATCAGCCAAAACATAAATTCAAGGACAACTGTCATTCTAGCAGACTCTAGGAGTGAACTCCAAGCCATCTCCTTGACTCCTTCAATTCGATCATTCCTCATACACTAGTCGGTTTAGATCTATCTTTATCCCATTTACTCCTTCCTTACTTCTTCCCGGTAGGTGCCTGTCTAGGTTAGAATCGTTCCTGTAGTTGACATCCCAAGGTAGATTTCTTATCCACCTGGTTTTCGGCCTTCCATGATAATCAAAAACTGATCGTATATTAAAAGGGACCAAGTGTAGGCTGCAATCGCATTAGGTATCCGAAACACTTGATTTTCACCAAACCCATATGTTCGATGCACATTTTCGCCTTTTTCCTGTGTTCTTCTTCTTCTTCTTCGTACGCTTTCGGACGTCGACTTGAATTTGTTCAAAGAATGCATCGGTCATCATGAGACTGCAGAAACTCCTAGAGCTTGTCTAGTGTTGATACTGGTGATGACCACATGAGCTTGTCTAGTGTCGGTACTGGTGAATACCACATTAGCTTGTCTAGTGTTGGCACTGGTGATGGTCACATGAGCTTGTCTAGTGTTGGCACTGGTGATGACCACATGAGCTTGTCTAGTTTTGGCACTGGTGATGACCACATGAGCTTGTTTAGTGTTGGTACTGGCCACATGAGCTTGTCTAGTGTTGGTACTGGTGATGACCACATGAGCTTGTTTAGTGTTGGTACTGGCCACATGAGCTTGTCTAGTGTTTACGCTGATGATGACCACATGAGCTTGTCTAGTGTTGGTACTGGTGATGACCACATGAGCTTTTCTAGTGTTGTTACTGGCCACATGAGCTTGTCTATTGTTGGTACTGGTGATGATCACATGAGCTTGTCTAGTGTTGGTACTGGCCACATGAGCTTGTCTAGTGTTGGTACTGGCCACATGAGCTTGTCTAGTGTTGATACTGGCCACATGAGCTTGTCTAGTGTTGGTACTGTGATGACCACATGAGCTTGTCTAGTGTTGGTACTGGTGATGACCACGTGAGCTTGTCTAGTGTTGGCACTGGTGATGACCACATGAGCTTTCTGTGGTCCTCGTATGTCGGAAAATGACCTCTGAAAATCTGCTGCAAAATTGCTATTGTACCACAGGTGCATTCGGTACTTGTCTTCAGTTTATCGAATAGATGGTACCTCAGTCTGTTGTGGCCTGTGCGGAGTCTTCTTCTTCTTCTTCGTTCGTTCTCAATCTCCCACTACCAAACCCTAAAAGGGCTTACGTAGCAGAATGTAGTCCAGAGAACGGAATGCGTTGTGTCGTAGTTTACAGCTTGGCTGCGATATTTGCACCTTTCGGTCCAACACATCCGACTTCAGCAAGCATTTTTTAGTACAGGGTTAGCATTCCCTCTTCGATCCCTTCTCCTTAGCCAGTCTGCCCTGCTGCAGCCTGTTATCCAGGATCACCACGTGGAGGTGTAGAAGGGTCTTGGCAACTATGGTTCGTTGGCCCTGAGGCTAGCAGTCAGCTATGGGTCGCTGACCACCGCAGCATCTTGATCCCTGTGCGGAGTCTGAAGAATACTACCTGCTCTATTCTGTTCAACTGGTAATAGGCATCATTTTTTGTGTGGCCAGTATGCTCAGTTTCCCATTTCCCTAATAAACCTTTGCCCGAGTGGTCCGCCGGGGTCTTTGTGCATGACAAGGACAAGAATAGCACCACTGACTCACAGAGAGCATGTCGTAAGTGACGACTAACTGTATGACATGGCAAAACATCAGCCATGGTTAAGTGGTTTGTTTAGAGCAGCATAGATGGCGCCTAAACAGGCTGATGGTCTCCGTTGCTCTAGTGTTTTGAGTCTATTAAGATGGACTCTCACATCTGCTAACCACCATCCGTAAGCGCTTGTCCCATCGCTGGGGAGTATTAAGCTGCTCGAGCCTAGCCTGCTAAGCAGAAAATCTTTCTCCCGGCTACATCCAGCTCATACCAGAGCTGGAACCTACATAGAGGCATCTGCCCTTGTCGAAGTACAGGTCGACTAAGTAGGTCACACTTGAATCTGGTTGTGGTAACCTTCCACCTCGTTGCCTTGAATGTTAGTCAGACGGGAGTCGAACCCAACCCACTGTACTAAGACTCCTCTGGGTTTGGAATGCTGGCATCATCATCATAGGCGTCTCAGTCTCTATAGACCATGGGCATGGCACCCTGTAAGTTGTGTCCAGCTGTCTCCTGTATTTTTACACTGTCTGATGTGGCTATGAAGGCCGATCCGCGAGTGACACAGACCGTACAACCATACTGAGGAGGCTGGCTTGCCTGGCTGTTCCTTGGTCTCTTCGGTCTTTCTCTTTTCTCTGCAGCGAGAAGGCCTCTACGAGCGTCAGCAGTCACTATGCCCCCTCCAACTGACTGTCTCCAGATAGCTCGATCCTGAGCAATTTCTTCCCAGCCCTCGGATTGGATGTCACGTGACTTCATGTCCCTCTTGCATACGTCCTTGAATCGCAGTGTAGGCGGCCTATTCTTCTGCAATCACTAGTTGTCCGTACAGGATATCCATTGGCAGCCTCTCGTCTTCCATGTGATAAACATGTCCCAACCACTGTAGACGTCGCTGGCTAAACATCGAGTACATGCTATGAGTGTTTGCTCTCTGTAAGACCGTATTATGTGACACTCTCCCTTGCCACCCGATCCCCAATATACGCCGTAGACACCTCATGTGAAAGTTGTCAGCCGCCGTTCCAGTGTAAATGCTGACATACTGGATAAAGTACTAACTTTAGGTCATTCAGGTGGGGAGGAAGAGTAACGTCTGGTCAGACAAAACATACTGGTCAAGACCCTCACCTTGGCTTCCTCGTAACACTCCTTGGAAACGAGCTGTTTTCGTGGCAGCCTGGCTAACGAGGTCAGGGATTCGACGTGATCCCCGTAGTAGTGAGCGACACACAGATGAAGGCCAAGCATAAGACAACCGCTTGGAGGACCCCGGTCTACCATCACCAGGATGCGAGGAAAGCTACTGCAACCCATCACTGAACGTCCTGTTCAGGGCACACAAAAGAGTAGACCTACTTATTGTGGACATTGAAAACAGTAACAACAGCGTCATTTTGGTCTGCACATGTCTGGCATCTGACACGTCTCTACCGTTTGTTAAGCTCATAAATACCCCTCCATTGTCCGTCAGTGCATAATATGCATGGGTAAGTAAGGTCTCTGTGTATTTCACGGTTATGGCTTTTCTTTGCTCCCAGATTAGTTTGTGTACAGTGAAAATAGGCTTTGATGAATATGGCGTTGATAAGGTCATCTCTCATCTTTGTTTTGGATATTTCAAGCCAAATGACCCTAACCCTTTTAATCTCCGATACATTGGGTGGGTGGCCTGTATTAATCTCTCTGCTTACTGCTTCTATAGTTCGTGTTGTTGTTGTTTGCGAATGCCTACAATGAGTAGGTTATTATTTTGTGTGCCCTGAAAAGGACGTTAAGTGGCGGTTTGCAGTAGCTTTCCTCGTATCCTAAGCGTGCTGGTGAAGTGGACCGGGGTCTTCCAAGCGGTTGTGCTATGCTTTGCTTCATCTGTGTGTCGCTCACTACTATGGAGATTGTGTCGATCCCTCAACCCGTTAGCAAGGCTGCCATGAAAACAGCCCGTTAGCAAGGCTGCCATGAAAACAGCCCGTTTCCAGGGGGCTACTAGGAAGCCAGTATGTTTTGCCTGACCAACATGTCTGATCAGTATATTGATCATGGATTGTAATAATCTTGTGTTTAGTGCATGGTCCTGTTCCGGACATCATTCCTCCTCTCCTAGTAATTTCTTTTCTCAAACATACCATCCTTCTGGAGACAAACACACATAACCCCCCAAAAAAAAATTTATTAAAAACACACACCTACACCTTTCAGAAAAAAATGTAACAAGAAACAGTAATGTAACAGTGTAACGGTTTTTTCATTTTGTCTCGAGATAATAGTATAGAAGTAATAATCAGACTGTACAATCTAAAATTGGACTATAAATATACATGAATCAAATACTACAAACTCACATCACAGACAGACATGTAAATGTTCTCTATTGTTGAAGGGACAATAATGTCTTCAAACCCAACTAGCTACACAGTAAAAATACATATTTAATGCTGGAAAACCCTATATTACTCATTGTTCGAACTTACCCCTCTTATCCTATCTGGCACCCCAACCCTGCATTGCCAGTTGATGTTACACATGGACATCCCATTCACGTATCTTACATTTAAGGACATTTGGAACTCTAAACGGGTAATATCCCTAATTCTTCACATTTATGACGCCGGGAGTCCCAGCCCTTGTATTAGACAAACCTGGTTTAACACCCCCCCCCCCCCCCCCCCCAAGTTCTTTATACGCCGCAAAGTCTGTAACAACAACTTGATCTAAAACTATAGGCATCCTATATATTCTACAATGCATTAATTTACCCTGCCTCCACTATTTCCTGTGACGATGCATTCCAAGTAAACACCACTAAAGTCTCAGGTCCTTCAGTCGACGTCTACGAATCGTTTTTCCCTGCACACAAAAAAAGTACAAAGACTCGTATTGAACATGACCGCTGTTTGGTTAACCACACCCCCCCCCCCCCCCCCCCCCCTCTCGTTGTTCTGCTGCTGCATCTTCCCACGCGGGTAAAACCCAAACAACTTTTCTCTCTTGTATCCTATATTATCACGTGAGGACTTCCGTGTGACAAGGGCGGGTCCCACGTGAGTCACAAGAATCTTGTTTACAAATGGACGATAATGGCTAGCTTACCCTCTATCACAAACACTTTTAAACCAAAGGCTGTCTCATTTTTACACTTAAGTGAGCCTGGTCTTATAAACAGGGATACATTTCATGGGGTTCTCAGCAAACTCGGGTGGGTGTGGGGAGGAGCCTGCGGCTTCTGCAACTCGGAGGAGTGGGGGAGGGGCCTGTGGGTTCTCAGCAATCTGGGGTGGACGGGGAGGGGCCTGTGGGTTCTCAGCAATCTGGGGTGCACGGGGAGGGGCCTGCGGGTTCTCAGCAAACTCGGACTGTCTTCAGATGGGGGCTAGGGGTTTTCAGCCGATGGGGTTGAGGGAAAGGTTTGCTGTCTAACAGCTGTGGGGTAGTTGAGGGAAAGGTTTGCTGCTTAACAGCTGTGGGGTAGGGAGAAAGGTTTACTATCTAACAGCTGTGGGTTTGAAGGTTTACTTGGTAAGTGGTAATGTTGACAAACTCAGGCCTATACCCGAAGTATGGCTGCCAACAAATCTAACCAACAGAACATACCAAACATATTTACACAAGAAAATACAAGAGTCACTAAATGTGAACAGATCAAAATCTAGCATTGCAACAGGCAATGCAATCTGGTTCTGGTGAGAAAATAAACAATTAGTCGAGAAGCCTTCTCTTTGTAAGAAATCAGTCGAAATTCTAGCAACAAAAATGATTCGTACGTGCATATTAATTATATGGGTAACAAAATTACGTCCAATCAACTGGCAGTTTTAGGCTGTTTTACAAAACACAAAGGTAATAACATATTTCTCAAGTCAAAAATAAATAACTGACAACTCCCACATAACAAATTCACACAGCGTATGGACCTGACGCAATCACTCAGACAGAAGTGCCTTGCACAAATGCATGCACGAATTGGGATACTTGTCTCCAGCATTATATTTTCGCATTATCTCCGGAACAGGGGAAAAACAATAACAATGATTTTTTTTTAAAAGTTTTATTTATATAAAGATTATTTTAAAAATAGTTTATAGTATTTACTTAAGTTTAGTTTTAATTACTGAACTGATAGTAATTGAAAAAAAGTAAACTGAATAAAATGATAAATTGAAAGAAAAAAGATCTATCTATCTTCAGTCCACTTATATCATTAGACATCATGGGGAAGTGTGACCTCCTTTGTTTCATATTTTTTGGGGTGAAAGTCCACTGGTGACTTACCAGGTCAATCCCAGCATCTTTTAGCCCCTGTAATATGCGATGTCCTATTTCTTGGGCTGGTGGTGGTGGAAACGTAAATTAGAGAAAGGTAGACCCGCAGCCTGTCAGGCGCCATCTATGCCGCTCTGCTAACCAAGACATGATGTTATAGCCACACAGTCCCCTATTTGTGACATATTACCTGTGTAGCGAGAATCTCTAGAATAATTTGAGTCGATTGTTAAGTTGAATTTTGCCTGAGCAGCGGCTGCTAGGCCTACTCTTTTCGATTTTCAACTGCTAAGGGATTTTTAATGTGCGCGCCATTGCACATGGGTGTCTGATCTGACTACTCAAAGATCAGGAGAAATTTTTAAAGCAGTTAAGTAAACTATTTTTTTAAAGGGTGGGGGGGGGGGGGGGGGGGGGCGGGGGTTTACGGTAACATTTATTTTTAAAGATATATATAGTTAAACTAATCATAATTTTTTTTAAATAGTTTACAGCAAACTAATAAACAATCTAGCTATTTTTAAAAATAATCACAGATGAAAGAATAGCTAGTCAAGGATGTGTGCAATGCATAGGATATCACAAAATGGTTTTATTATCAACAACAGAAAAAATGGTAAGGAAGTCGGGTAGCAAAGTGCATGTCAAGGATGAAGTTACAAATAACTTGCTACAAACTTACAAAACTTCACTTGAAACCACACAAAACCCAATTACTCACATTACACAATAACTACAAACCACATAATACAATAACTCATTACAGAACATGTACTTCTTAGTTCGTTCTCAATCTCCCGCTAACAAGCCCAAAAGGGCTTTGCAGCAGGATGTTCGTTCTCAATCTCCCGCTAACAAGCCCAAAAGGGCTTTGCAGCAGGATGTTATCCGGAGAACGGAATGCGTTGTGTCATAGTTTACAGCTAGACTGTTATATTTGCATCTTTCGGTCGGGCAGGTCCGATTTCAGCAAGCATTTTTTAGTACCAGTTTAGCCTTCCCTCTTCTTTATAGCCAGTCTGCTATCCTGGATCACTGCATGGAGGTGTAAAAGGATCTTGGAAGCTCTGGTTCGCTGGCCCTGACGCTAACAGTCAGCTATGGGTCGCTGTCCGCTACAGCTCATGCACTGACTGTTCAGCATCTTGATTCGACCCACAACACAATAACTTACTACAAACCTCATACGGAGGAAGGGCCAAAGATGCAGCAACGAACGGGCTGACAGCCCAGAGCTGACCAAGACCCTACTCCACCTCCATGGTGGTGGCCCAGGAAACCGACTGCACTAGTGTAGTCTGCCTAATAGAATAGGGATCGCTCAGGAAGCAAATCCGGTGCACAAAAAGTCAGCTGAAACCCATATGTGTTGGGACGAAAGGCGCATATATTGCAGCCTCGCTGTAAACCAGGATATATCACAACTTCCATTCCAGGATGAACGCTTAAGAAGAAGAACCACATAGAACTCACTTCAATTGTTCTCAAAAGACAGACAGCCAGGGTCATCCAAAGAATTTAACCTCAACCTCTGTCATATATTTATTATCTTCACTAAAAATGTTAAATACAGTCTTCGCTCATTTATATTACTTGTTCATACATAAATTAATAACATAAGCAACAATTCATTATTTGTCAAGAAAAAATTTCTGCTGCCATTTATGTCATGGAGGAAAAAAAATAAAACAATTTATGGTGCCCTCTTTTTCTGGTCCAAGTACATGCATCCCAAAACAAGGCGGGCTTGAAAGTGTTAAGTTATCAGATCAGTCTACTCAGTACAATTAAGAACCTCTGGATGGAACACGTTGTAAGGTCTGGTAAACTCATCATGTACCAAGTGCTTCAACGGGCTTTCTGTAAGGTACAGGGGTTGGCCGTTAATGCCTATGGAGTCCCAACAAAAAAAGGAGACCACATGAATAAATAAAAGCTGTGTGGTTAAGATATGTATCCCATAGTCTGGAGGCACAGGTTTAAACCCCAGGGACGCCTAGTGTCTCTATGGTGCTGTATTAATACTTCTGCATACAGCCCAGTGATGGACAGGACAAAGCAAGCAATATATATAAATTTCTCAGCTCTATACATCTCCCTGATAAGGAAAACAATTTTTATTTTTAAAAAAAAGTTCTAAACCTCACATTTGACCTAAAATTGTATTCTTCATCGTACGCCTTCTTCTTCTTCATCGTACGCCTTCTTCTTCTTCATCGTATGCAAATTGTATTCAATATATGGAGGATCTCCTAACTAGCTTTTCATGGGGGTGTTCTATGCTGAGGATCTTGTGGCCTTAGCAATAAGGCTAGTGGAAACTGGCAGACGATTATACAGTTACACGATAAGTTGAGAATGTGCTGTGTAGGTATGGAATGTTTGAGAAAGGCATGTTAGCTGTCAGAATCTCATTGAGGGGCCACTTTCGTAAAACAATGTCAATAATTTCTGTAACAAGTAGTATAGGTCAGTTCTAATTTAAACTAAATGCTTTAACACTATTTCCTTGATCTGAAAACTATGCACTTCTAATCTATTTTTTTTAAATGCATTTATTAACCCTGTCTCTACTATTTCCTGTGGCAATGCATTCCAAGCGGGACCTTTCTTTGATTAATATTTGTAACCGTACCCTCTTGTTATTGTAAGTGGTTGTATTTTGAAAAAATTGTTTTAGACTAATTTGCCCTTTCTGTTGATTATCTAATAAAGCTGTATTAAGTCACCTCGAATTGTGGGTACAAATAATTCTTTATCTGGGAAGTTCTAAAAGAATTTTTTTTAAAAATTAATTCATCTTAAATTTAGATGCACCTCGTCTAGAGAATATTCTATTGACATCTGAAGAGACACCTCATATAGAGAATGACATCTGAAGATACACTTTGTGTAGAGAATATTCTATTGGCATCTGATGATACACCTCATATTGAGAATGACATCTGAAGATACACTTTGTGTAAAGAATATTCTATTGACATCTGAAGATTTACCTCGTATAGAGAATATTCTATTGACATCTGAAGATTTACCTCGTATAGAGAATATTCTATTGACATCTGAAGATACACCTCATATAGAGAATGACATCTGAAGATACACTTTGTGTAGAGAATATTATATTGGAATCTGATGATACACCTCATATAGAGAATGACATCTGAAGATTCACTTTGTGTAGAGAATATTCTATTGACATCTGAAGATGCACCTCGTATAGAGAATATTCTATTGACATTTGAAGATGCACCTCGTAAAGAGAATATTCTATTGAAAACTGATAATACACCATATAGAGAATGACGTCTGAAGATACACAACTTAGAGAATATTCTATTGACATTTCAACATGTATCTCTTGAGCACAACATAGTAATGTGAGTGCATGTGGTACGGATTCTTGGCAACATTTCAGCTATTCGCCTGGCACTGAGAAATTTGAGTTATTTAAAAACATTAACACAAAGTTAAAACTTTGCATAGGTGCATGAGGGCAGGAAAGAAACGGGACAAAATGGCCCATCACACGCTCAAGAGGGCAAAAAATGTTGGAAATCAAATAAAAAATACATGGTGAACATTGGTTTAAGAGACAGAGGGGGAGGAAAGAGCCAGCTGCCCAAATGGATCTTACAGCAACAAATTGGGCGACTGCAGCCTTTAAGGCATGTCTTTAAAAAAAGTTGACTAAAGAGGGTTGTCAATGCACACTTGCAGGCTACTATTAAGTGTTTGGTGCAGGATTCCTGATAGGGCAGATGACATGCAGTGATGGCCTTTTGATCTGGCAGCGAAAATGAGGCAATGAATGCTGACATTTTATATTGTAGGATCAAATTTGTTCGTAAAGATCAAAGTGTTTGGTTATAAGACATTTGTTACGGTGACCAGAAAGGGAAGCAGAGACTGTAACCTGTAATAAGGCATTTAGTAAAAAGGAGACTACAGAAAGTGGAACACAAGGCTAGGCCACAACATCCTGGAGAGCTGAATGTCACAGGGAAATGAAGTGGAGTCCTGCATGCAGTTTGGTTAGGGGAGGGGGTGCCGCATCCATTATGAAGTTTGGTGGAAGTCTTCTATGCTGTTTGGTAGAAGGGGAGTTCTGTACACAGAGTATGGTTGAAGGGGAGTACTGCATGCAGTTTGGTTGGGGGAGGGGGTGCGGCGTCCATTATGAAGTTTGGTGGAAGTCCTCTATGCTGTTTGGTAGAAGGGAAGTTCTGTACACAGTATGGTTGAAGGGGAGTCCTGCATGCAGTTTGGTTGGGGAGGGGGTGCGGCGTCCATTATGAAGTTTGGTGGAAGTCCTCTATGCTGTTCGGTAGAAGGGGAGTTCTGTACACAGTATGGTTGAAGGGGAGTCCTCTAAGCATACAATGCCACGAAAGTACAGTATATATGTAATAAACCCAACCTCTTTACTTGGACTGGATATATTTTTATTTTAAATAATGAATGAAAATAAATAGTCATAGAAATGCATACATCAAACAAGACAAATAACTATATTATTAAGTACATTACTGAAACAATTTTGAATTTGATCTTTGCATATGTTATGGAGAACAAAGCAGGGAGTGGGGAGAGAGAAAGAGGGGGGAGGAGGAGGAGAGAATTGGTGCATAGAGGCAGAAGTTAAACAGTGGAGAGAAGGGTCAGGTGATGAGAGCAAAGATAGTCAGGTAAGGAGATGTTGAAAAAAAGTGTGGGTCGGTTGGCAGATCACAGATTATTAAAGTTACTTAAATTCTTTGCTCCAAAGAATTCAAATATTGTAAGGTGCGTGGGCATGGGACTTGCGACTTTATCTCAAAATCCTAGTACTCAATCAGGCACGTGTGTCTGTTGCTGCCAGGTAGTCAAAACTTATTTTGCTCTTTTGTCTTGTGTAGCATGTTAGGACCAGGGCATCCACCACATCCTCTGTCGCCTGCAGTTGTATGGCCATGACGTCACCATCTGTTATCCGCACTATACATGGCCGGCCTATCTGTATTTTCATAACAGCACGGCATCTATGTAGAGAAGGCAGTTTGCCATCTGATCTCTGCTCAACCTTATAATAATAAAAAAAATATTTAAACAAAACCCCCATGTGCAGTCTTCCTGGCCCTATGCTTTGCAGGGAGCAAAAATTGTAGATAGTGGCACTAGTGGTTTATAGAAGAATTATCAAATCAAGAATTGATAACAGCAACGGCACATGAGTTGTTAGAGTAAGTAGATATGATAGTAGTCCAAATAAAAACAGCATTATATCGAATGTGAAACATGATCTCTTCTTTGGTTTACAAGCGAGGAGAGGTCTCTTTGTGGAAACATTAGTGCACACATTTGACATGTACACGGCCACATTTGACATGTACACGGCCCTAGGTTTGTCCAAGATTTGTATAAACAATCATCACAAGAAGAAGTACATTTGGTTTGCTTTCTTGATTAACTCGCAAAATAAAAAAACCAATCACATACACAGTCTCTGTGTAACCAATCCTGGGGGTGGTAGGTGTATGTCCCGACCGAAACACAACAGAAAATTCCATCAATTGCGAATACTTGGAAATTACATACAATTTGGCATTGTACAAATAGTCTGCACAAGCTGCTTTGTATAATTTCAGACATGACTAGCAGAGATAAGGCACTGATTGGATGGTTGCTTGTCAAGGTCGTTCAGTATTTATTGTTGCTTTAAGAAGGTCACATTCTTAGACTGGTTAAATCTCAAAGTTATCCTGCTGTACTCGATCAACATACACTGGTAAGATTTGAGACTAGTCAATGTCACCACCTATGTCTGCTTTAGACACATTGGTCAGATCTCATGACCGTCTTTAGTGCATGACCAAGTGTCACTTAGGCAAGGTTTAGAAACAGCAGTCCCTACAGCCTAGGAACCCAAGAACATCCTAGCTGGCAGCTGGTCTCAAATACAGGTGGGCTCTTCGACATCTGGATGAGATGAGGTGATCACACCAAAATGTGACGCAATGAGAGCGAGGCAAGTGTGACGGTGAGGACTGTGGCAGTATGGGATAGGGATGCCATGATGACGATGATAAACAACTTTGTGAGGTTGAATGGTATGTACAATGAGATTTGAGATGGACCACTCTGCTGTCAGACCTCCGTTGCAAAATAGTCTTCGTAGTGCGAGTGCCTGTGGTGTTTGTGCTGCTGTGTTGGGTGTAAGCTAGCAGGCGTAGATGATGACGATGAAGCCGCGCTGCATACTGTATCCACGTACAGTGGGCTGTGAGCATTGTCTTTAGAACAGTGTTCTGAACCAGGCTCAGTGCCGCCATCGGGCTCCGACAGCTGCTGTTTGACCACTTTGTCTGCATCTTGGGAATGGTGTGAGATATTGTGTTCACTAAGAAGAAAGGGGAATACAAAAATAAGATGTTAAGATGGTGCATGATGGTTCAGTTGTTAAGATATGGTGCATGATGATTCAGTTGTTAAGATATGGTGCATGATGCTTCAGTAACAAACATTTGGATGGTTGGTGGGTGGATTGGATTCAATTTGATTTGGGTAAGTGATTTTATATTTGATTGGTGAGTAGGCGGGTGATTGATTGGAAATTAACTGATTAATTAAATTGACTGATTGGTGGGTGAGCGATTGTGGGTGGGTGTCTCAATGGGTGATTGGTTGCGGAAATTAAATCATATATTGAGTGCCAAGAGACAAAGGTGTTGGGTACCAGAACTAGTCTGGGAATTGAAGGCAGCCGGCATGATTTCAATATGATCAGACCATTGTAGTGGGATGTTAAAAAAAATATAGTCTGTATGTGGTGTCTTTAGAAAGAAGAGAGAGAAAGATCGATTAAGGCAAAGACAAACACTGAATTGTTGTTTTTGTCCAGTAAACCCTTAGTCGTCACGTTAGTGAAGACTTCTGAGCTTTTATTGGGGGCTGACTGGACATACACAATAATTGGCAGGCAGGCCTGGACTCTGGAGCAGTGCTGAAACGCCGCGCACTGATAGCGGAAGCTCCACGATTGACGACAGCTATGGTGGAATCTCCTTCCGTGTCATCATACGTCAATTTGATAATATCTAGATCAGTGGGCCATTAAAAAAAAAAGGGTATTACTCTAGGATGGAGAGTCCTAGAAAGGTAATTCTCATCCTTCGCCGTCCCTACCCCCTCCTAGACCAGTGGCGAGCCCTAAGCAGGTAATCATAACCAAGACCTGATGCTAGTATAGTCACATAGTCCCCTTCTTGCGACATATTCTCTGTGGGGGCAAATATCCCTAGAATAATTTGAGTAGATTTTTAAATCTGATTGTTTTATTTTAGTCTGATCTCACTACTCTAGATCAGGAGAAATATTTACCGGATGATCCACGCGGAAAAAAAAAATCAGGGCTCCACCGCGATTTGAACCCTCGACCTCCAGTACCCGAGGCGAACACCTTACCTCGAGACCATTGGGAATGGATGTTGTCTGTAGCACGAAATGAGCTGTGCCACAATTTACAGTGACTGCGATATTTGCACCTTTTGATTTGACTTCAGCAGGAATTTTTGGGTAGTGTGTTGGCCTTCACTCTTCGATCCATTCTCCTTCGTCAGCCTGTTATTCAGGATCACCTCGTAGAGGCGTGGAAGGGTCTTGGCAGCTCTGGTTCGCTGACCACTGCAGCTCATGCACGGCTCTGCATCTTGATCCCGAAATGGTATCACTCCGTTGCGTTGGGATAAGTGCAGAGGGTGGTGGTTAACCGATGTGCCAGTCCATCTTAATAGACTCAAACACTAGAGCAAAGTAGACCTGCAGACTGTTAGACGCCATCTATGCTGCTCTAAACAACACCACACCCCCCCCCCCCCAGCCGGTGGTGTATATACCCTGTCAGACAGTTAGTCGCCTCTTACCACATGCTCTTTGCGGGGGCAGTGGTGCTATTCTTGTCCTTGTCATACACAAAAACACCGGCAGACAACTCAGGACTCTCCCATCGACAGTTCATTCACTGGATTTCAGATGTCAACTTGAATTTATCTAAAGATTTCAGTGGTCAGTCCCAGGTTATTGACAATGGTGACACTAAATTTAAAAAAATAACACCGTACGATGCTAGCAGGACTCCAGGCCCAATTCGGCTCCGTCTGTTTGAGGGCTTCTCCCACGCTAAGGTTTCGAACTGGCCACCTGTTTCTTCCGTTAGCCAATGAGAAGACAGTTGATCGCCGGTCTGGTCTGGCATATTGTAAAGGCGTGTGTGTGTATCAAAGTGTATGTGTATGTGCGCGCGCGCGGTATCAAGAGTATAAGAGTCTGCAGAATAATAGTTTCGACCAGGGGTGTCTCTATAATAGTTGGGACCACGGGCCTGATGGTAAGGTAAATTAACAGAAGATACAGGTGACGACATCGTTAACAGGGTCTTGTATATGACAAGATTTCTATTGCCTGTCACTAAACTTGACAAGATATATATATATTGCCTGTCACTAAACTATTTCATTACCATCATCAGGTGCCCTGCCGGTTGGCGATCACGGACCTCCATCCCGTGTGTCGTTTACCAACTCTGTTGCTGGTTGTCGCCATTCCATTCTCTCAGGCTGTCCAGCATCTCTCTCTGTGCCTTCATCTGTATATTTCCTGTTGTTACAACGTGCTCCAAACTGTCTCTTCTCATAACATGTCCGAAGGGTGCCTGCCTTGTTCTCACCCTTGCAATAAGCTGTCGGTTGTCCCTCCTTGAGTACTGTATCATTAGTCTTTGTGTTTGTCCCTCCTTGAGTACTGTATCATTAGTCTTTGTGTTGGTCCCTCCTTGAGTACTGTATCATTAGTCTTTGTGTTTGTCCCTCCTTGAGTACTGTATCATTAGTCTTTGTGTTTGTCCCTCCTTGAGTACTGTATCATTAGTCTTTGTGTTTGTCCCTCCTTGAGTACTGTATCATTAGTCTTTGTGCCTCCTTGAGTACTGTATCATTAGTCTACCTTGCAGTCTATGGGATCCGCAGCATTCTTCTGTAAAACCCCATCTCCGCTGCTTCCAAAGATCTATGCGTTTGCTCGCTGATTGTCTATGATTTACTACCAAATGTCAGTACTGGTCCCACGTAGTATACAAGGACTCTTTCCCAGTTTCAACGACAAGATTTTGTTGCAAATGTGCTTAACCTCAAATATACAATGGGTGATGTCAATATTCGTCCAACATATGATGGGTGATGTCAATATTCGTCCAACATACGATGGGTGATGTTAATATTCGTCCAACATACGATGGGTGATGTCAATATTCGTCCAACATACGATGGGTGATGTCAATATTCGTCCAACATACGATGGGTGATGTCAATATTCGTCCAACATACGATGGGTGATGTCAATATTCGTCCAACATACGATGGGTGATGTCAATATTCGTCCAACATACGATGGGTGATGTCAATATTCGTCCAACATACGATGGGTGATGTCAATATTCGTCCAACATACGATGGGTGATGTCAATATTCGTCCAACATACGATGGGTGATGTCAATATTCGTCCAACATACGATGGGTGATGTCAATATTCGTCCAACATACGATGGGTGATGTAGCCAATTTTGAGTCTTGTGTAAGCACCATTCTTCTTTGACTTTGTCCAGAAAATGCTTTGTGCTGTAGTTACAGCGAGGCTGCAATTTCTGTGCCGTTAGGCCCGACACATACGATTTCTGCTGGCTTTTTTTGGGTACCTGATTGACCCTCCCTCCCACTGCGACCCCTATTCTCTTAGCCAGACTACACTAGTGCAGCCTGTTTCCTAGGCCGGCGCATGGATGCGGAATAGGGCCTTGGTCATCTATTTCGCTGACCCTGATGCAAACAGCCAGCTACGAGTCCAAGGCTGCTGTCAGCTCAATCACTAGGTGCTACATCTTCAGCGCCAGTGGCTATTGCAATCTGTTATGTCCTTATGCGGAACAAGATCACATGCTCTGCTCAATTAAGGCAGTGATAGTTGTCTCTTGTTCGGCTGACTTTTATGGTTTGGATATACGTCTTTTAATTAGATATATTCAAGTTGGCATCTAAAAATGTACAATAAGGATCTCACTGGAATGACAAAAATGAACTAAATAGATCTCACTGGAACGAAGTAAAATATAACGAGAACAGTAGTGGCCAAGTGAATGGCACTAAAGTAGGCGTCCAAACGCTGACGCCACTAACAGATGCAGCACACTGATCTTCACAACCGCCGACATCCACGTAGAAACATACTGTATTACAGCAGCCTAGCCAGCAAGGTGGGGGATCAACACTGATCCCTATAGTAGTGAAGCTGCTGGAAAGTCTTCCATTGCACTACAGCGTGGATGATTCGGGTTCCAGTTCTTCAGTTTGCGACCGCTCCCACCCCCAATGTTTAGCCACTGTAAACGAGTTACAAGAAAATGAGCAGCTTCCACCATCATATGTAAGACAGATGATCAGTGATCTCTTACAGCAGGCATAAACTGAAGGGAGCTCGTACAGGCAGCATAAACTGAAGGAAGCTCGTACAGGCAGCATAAACTAAGGAGCTCGTACAGGCAGCATAAACTAGAAAGCTCGTACGGGCAGTATAAACTAGAGAGCTAGTACGGGCAGCATAAACTAAGGAGCTTGTACAGGCAGCATAAACTAAGGAGCTCGTACAGGCAGCATAAACTAGAGAGCTCGTATGGGCAGCATGAACTAGAGAGCTCGTATGGGCAGCATAAACTAGAGAGCTCGTATGGGCAGCATAAACTAGAGAGCTCGTATGGGCAGCATAAACTAGAGAGCTCGTATGGGCAGCATAAACTAGAGAGCTCTTATGGGCAGCATAAACTAGAGAGCTCGTATGGGCAGCATAAACTAGAGAGCTCGTATGGGCAGCATAAACTAGAGAGCTCGTATGGGCAGCATAAACTAAAGAGCTCGTACAGGCAGCAAAAATAAAAAAGTAATCAAATAATTAGGGATAGAAGAGTATGAATATTTACCTTGGTGGCGGCCGTCTGCTATTTGCTGGCTGTGAATCCACATCTAACTTCCGATATGTTTTCTCAAAGCTATAATCACTGCTCTTGTTGCCTGCTGCCGAGAGGGGGCAGGGGGGTATTAAAGAGGTGGGACGGGTAGAGGATGTCGAAGGCAGCTCCTGCGGCGATGCAGCACTGTGAAGTAATTGCTTGCTGATGGATGTTTGCGATTGCTGTGGTGGATCGTCCAGACCACCTCCATCGGAGCTTACGAGGCTGTCAGAACCGAGCATCAGACGTTTCGTTTTCAGCTTGTTGATATCCTGCTGCTCTTCGTTGCACATCTTTATGCTGGAGGAGTTGGAGGAAGAGGAGGGGAGAGTGGTGAAGATATCCCGGATTTGTTAATGTTGTTGAGGAAGCGGTGCTCCTTCTCGCGAGCCAGGTTCTCCAGGTTCTGCTGTTGGGTATGCCGCTGTTGGAGATACGGTCCTTGTCGGCGCAGACGAATGATAACCACAATGATGATAGCAACCAGCGGGGTTCCTACTCCGAAGCAGACGATCATTAGGAGATGAGCCATGCTCAGGCCTGCATTGTCGTCGCCATCGTCCTGTCTGCTGGACCCTATCTGACCAGCAGTGTCGCCATTAGCTACTGTGGTGCTCGGGTGAAGGGTGGTTGAGCGGAACTGACTGCTGCTTTCCTGAGCATCGCCAACAGTCACAGCCCCTTCATACAAGTGACAGTTCTTGCCCCAGAATCCTCGCGGGCACGAACAGGAG
>JAVGWX010000013.1:51491903-51681903 GCA_036924085.1 Ariolimax columbianus
GTTATAGTTTTAATTTTCTTTCCAAGAGATCCTATACTGACGACAGACGAACCTGTCAATGTACTCTACGCCCAATGTCGCCCATCAAATAAACTCTCTCAACTGTATTCGAGTATAAACCATCCTCAGTTCAGCGGTTTCGTTCCAGTTCAAGATTTTCATTACCGCTGTCTCTTTCATCTGATGTCCATTGCATATTTCTGCACCATTTGCTTGCTCAAATATTATTGAATATAAATATATTCTGCTTTTTTTCCAATCTCGTATCTGCTAAAATTTAGTTTTACAGCAGAAGATCTGTTTCCTGTGTTTATTTTAATGAAATGTTCTTTAATAATTGTTTATGTGTGGGTAACATACACAAAATTATTAATTCCTGATGTCACGCCTGTTTGGCATATTGGAAATATGGTGTTAGACACATATTTATCTTGACCAAAGGCACACTAGGGGTGTTTCGGTCAACATTACGGGGCCGCCTTTCCTTTTCCAGGTTATTCTGGTACCCAATGCTTTATTCCGTATTCTCCCCGGAAACCGCATTGCCAGCGACAAAAATTCCGAACCAACTGAGGCACGAACCCCGAACGTTCAGCTTGGAAGCCAGTACACTAAACACTGCGCTAACTCAACTTATGTGTGGGTCTTGATCTTGATCTAGATTACCAGTTTCTAAACGTAGCGGGTCCCAATTTCGTCTCCCGTGGACATTGTCTTGGGCCATGGAAGTCCAATGGGTGATAAACTCTCCTCCAGAGGAGTCTTATAAGTTTTTTCAACCGACATATTGGAGGTCTTCCCCAACCGACATATTGAAGGTCTTCCCCGACCGACATATTGGAGGTCTTCCACAATCGACATATTGGAGGTCTTCCCCAACCGACCTATTGGAGGTCTTCCCCAACCGACCTATTGGAGGTCTTCCCCAACCAACATATTGGAGGTCTTCCACAACCGACCTATTGGAGGTCTTCCCCAACCGACCTATTGGAAGTCTTCCCCAACCGACATATTAGAAGTCTTCCCCAACCGACATATTGGAGGTCTTCCCCAACCGACCTATTGGAGGTCTTCCTCAACCGACATATTGGAGGTCTTCCCCAACCGACATATTGGAGGTCTTCCCCAACCGACATATTGGAGGTCTTCCCCAACCGACATATTGGAAGTCTTCCCCAACTGATATATTGGAGGTCTTCCCCAACCGACCTATTGGAGGTCTTCCCCAACCGACATATTGGAAGTCTTCCCCAACTGACATTTTGGAGGTCTTCCCCAACCGACCTATTGGAGGTCTTCCTCAACTGACATATTGGAGGTCTTCCCCAACCGACATATTGGAGGTCTTCCCCAGCCGACATATTGGAGGTCTTCCACAACCGACATATTGGAAGTCTTCCCCAACTGACATATTGGAGGTCTTCCCCAACCGACCTATTGGAGGTCTTTTTCAACCGACATATTGGAGGTCTTCCCCAACCGACATATTGGAGGTCTTCCCCAACCGACATATTGGAGGTCTTCCCCAACCGACATATTGGAGTTCTTCCCCAACCGACATATTGGAGGTCTTCCCCAACCGACATATTGGAGGTCTTCCCCAACCGACATATTGGAAGTCTTCCCCAACTGACATATTGGAGGTCTTCCCCAACCGACCTATTGGAGGTCTTCCTCAACCGACATATTGGAGGTCTTCCTTAACCGACATATTGGAGGTCTTCCCCAACCGACATATTGGAGGTCATCCCCAACCGACCTATTGGAGGTCTTCCCGTGGCCTACCAAATTGATATCACTGTTTTCCATCGACCATCGTTTCATAGTAACATGTGACCTGCCCATCTCTGTTTTGACTTGTCTGAATAGATTACCGCATCATTCAATATGTCTCCATCATAATGCTAAATAGCACTAACAGGCAAACAGTTCCTTCTCAGACCATCACCTCCTTTATCATGTCAGAATTATGAATACTCTCTATCCTCCTCCCCCTCGCTATTCATTTTATCGTGCCATTACAAGTCTTCAGTTGCTGTTTTCAAATGCTTCTGTTGCCCTCAAACTGTACTATTATTATATTGCTCTCTAGGCCTATTTTTTGAATGTGCTTTGTGAATTGTGAATGCCCTCTTTGATAACACAGATCGTCCAACAATGTTTTTTGTTCTTGTTTCGAATGCCCGAAATGAGTAGCTTTACTCTTTTGTGCACCCTGAAAAGGACGTTAAGTGGCGGGTTGCAGTAGCTTTCTTCACAACTCGAGCGTGCTGAGGAAGATGGACCGGGGTCCTCCAGGCAGTTGGGCTATTATCACTATCATTATCACTTTCACTGCCACTCATCTCAAAAAATAACAATTCTGAAGAGGAAATGAATTTCTTTAATTGGTTATTTATTGTCCAGAATTAACACCCATAAAGTAATAATGGTTGTCCTTAACACTGCAAGGCTCTCTCTTTCCATCTCACGTTCTGTGTCAGAGACATGGTAGAATTGTTATTTGTGTACGCCAGCGCCTTCTAGTATAATTATGTTCCTTATGTACGTTACGAGAGAGTTTCAATGTGCAGAACAGTGCATAAGCTGCAGCAGTCAGCGACCTATAGCTGACTGCTAGCATCAGGACCAGTAAACCAGAGCTGCCAAGATTCATCTCCACCGCCACGCGGTGATCCTGGATAGCAAGCTGCAACAGAGTTGACTGGGTAAGGAGAATGGATCGAAGAGGGAAGGCTAACCCGGTACCCAAAAATGATTGATAAAGTCGGATGTGTTAGACCGAAAGGTGCAAATATCGCAGTAAAGCTGTAAACTACGGCTCAAAGCATTTCGTTCTACGTACAACAGTCTGCTACTTGTATAGCCATTGTCAGGGCTTGGCAGCGGGAGATTAAGAACGAACGAAGAAGATGAAGAAGATTATGTTACATCGATCAGTCATTTACATTGCTCACCACGTCTCATACATTGTTAAACCTTGAGATAGAAACACCAAGCTCAACATTGGTAAGGTCTGCACCTGGCATTAGCCTTACTCATTACAACCCACTTCGCTGACCTATGCTACATACATTCATATCCCAGTTTGTGAAATCTTGTGATAATCCCTGTATAAGACATCTCGTCCTGTTCTCAGACTGTTCCGATCAGACCCCAACATGAAGAGGTTTTTTGTCAAGTTCAGGGACATTAATTCCATCGAGGAGCTGCGGTCGAATGAGGGTATGGAATACCACGCAACAGTGGTGATGACGACACTTGACGATGCCATCACTCACATTGACAACTACGATTATGTTCACAATCTCTTGACCAAAATCAGCGTCTCTCACATCAAGTTCCCCGGATTCACCCCGGAAGTATTTATGGTGAGTAGATATATGGCAGTGGCAGCTTTTCTATTCTTTCGCTTGGCATGTATTAGAATAAAATGACCTTAGACTGTCCAATACTGGACTCCAACCTTCTGCGACATGCAGTTATTTTATTGGCATATGCAGCGACATTGAAGAAAGCAAACAAATGCAAATGTAATAGCATTCCAGGTATGACCAAAACTGAAGCATAAATAAATTACAATAAGATAAAAGGGAATTCGATCAGTAGTACATTATATATTCATTCACACTGACTGTTAACTTAACGTAACTTCATTTTACTGGGTTAGAAGGCTCTAACGAGTTTCTATACAGTCAGTTTATTCCACTCCACCGATACCTAAACATAAAAGTGAGCATCCAATCAATTTTTGAATGCATTAACTGAACATGCCTACACTATTTCCTGCTGTAGTGTATTAAAAAAATTCACCACTCTGTGACTAAGAAAATAAAATTTACAAATATCTAATCTAGACCTGTCTTCAAATAGTTTGAAGCTGTTCCAACTTGTTCATGTACCCGGTTGTACTTTGAAAAAACTTGGTAAACTAGAATTGATCCTTTCCATTGATTAATTTATAAACTTGTGTCACCCCGAATTCTTCTTGATTCTACACACTGTAGACCAGTTTTCTGAGTCTTTCCTCATATCTGTAATTATGGAATCCCACGATCATTTTGGTAGAGCTTCTTTATATTTCTTCTAGCATAAATATATACAATATGATAAGGTCTCCACATCTGAACACAGTACTTCACTTTAGGTCTTACCAATGATTTACATAGTTATAAAACGACAAAGTAGGAAATGAACCTATTGTGAAAAGTGGACACGTTAACTAAACGATATTAAAAGAAACATACCTTTGAAAGTGGATACAACGTAACTGTTTTATATTTAGACAAGACACATTGAAAGTAGGCATCAGGAAAAACAATCTTGTTGAACATCAGAACGAATAATTTTGTTGGACAACAGAAATAATAATCTTGTTGGACATCTGAAAGAATAATCTTGTTGGACATCTGAATTAATATCTTTGTTTGGCAGAACAATCTTCAGAAAGAACAATCTTGAAGAACATCTAAATACAATATTTTGTTGGACATATGAAAGAACCTTCCTCATGGACATGTGAAAGCATGATCTTGTTGGATTTCGGGAAGAATAATCTTGTTGGACATGTGAAAAAATAAAATTGTTGGACATCTGAAAGAATAATCGTGTTGGACATTTGAAATAATACTATTCTTTTGGAAATCAGAAACAATAATCTTATTATACATCTGAATAAATAATCTTATTGGACATCTAAAAGAATAAACGTGTTGGACATGTAGAGAATAATCTTGTTGGATTTGTAGAGATTAATCTTGTTGGACATCTGAAAGAATAATCTTGTAAGACATGTAGAGAATAATCTTGTTGGACATCAGAAAGACCAATCTTGATAAACATCAGAAACAATAATCTTCCAAAACCATCTGAAAGAATAATCTATTTTGGATATTAGAAGAAAAAATGTTTTCTTCAGAAGGAAAAATCTGAAAGTATAATTGTGTTAGACATGTAGAGAATAATCGTGTTGGACATCTGAAAGAATAATCTAGTTGGACATGTAGAGATTAATCTTGTTGGACATCTCAAAGAATAATCATGTTGGACAGGTAGAGATTAATCTTGTTGGACATCTCAAAGAATAATCTTGTAAGACATGTAGAGAATAATCTTGTTGGACATGTAGAGAATAATATTGTTGGACATGTAGAGAATAATCTTGTTGGACATTTGAAAGAATTATCTTGTAGAACATCAAAAAAATAATCTTGTTGGACATGAGAAAGAATAGTCTTGTTGGACATAAGAAAAAATTTTCTTCTTAGACATCTGAAAGAATAATGTTTTTTGGAAAAGAGAAAGAAAAATCTCGTTGGACATCAGAAAGAACAATATTGTTGAACATCAACAATAATAATCCTGTTCGGCAACATAAAGACAAACATCTTGAACATCTAGAACAACAACATTGTTGGAATTGTGAGAGAATAATATTGTTGGACATCAGAAAGAAAAATGTTGTTGGAAATCAGAAAAAATACTCTTGTCGAACCTCTGAAAAAAATAATTTTTTTGGACATAAGAAAGAAAAGTGATTTCAGACATCAGAAAGACAAATCTTGTTGGAGGCCTGAAAGAATAATCTTTCTGGACATGAAGAGAATAATCGAGTTTGGGCATCAGAATGAATAATTTCTTTAGAAATTAGAAAGAATATCTTATTAAACATCTAAAATATTTTTTTTTTAAATCAGAAAGGATAATCTTGTTGGACATCAACAAGAATATTCCTTAACTTAACTTAATTTAACTCAACTAAACTTAACATAACGTCTTTATACTGGTTTAGAAGACCCTGCGGAGTCTGTATACAACCAGTTACATTTACATCATCTTGCTCTAAAAGCTATGCGCATCCAGTTTATTCTTAAATGCATTAACTGTCCCTGCCTCCACTACCTCCCCTGGCAATGCATTCTAAGCAGACACCACTCTCTGACTAAAAAAATATTTCCTAATATCGAATCTGAACCTCTCTTTAGTCAGCTTGTAGCTATGCCCTCCTGTTATTGTGGATGGTTGTATTTAAAAAAAACGTGTAACAGTCTAATTTATCCATTCCTCTGATCATCTTATAAACCTGTATTAAGTTACCACGAATTCTTCTCTCTTCGACTCACTGTAGGTGGTTTTTCCTCATAACTGTAATTCTGGAATCCCACTATCATCTTTGTCGCTCTTTTGTGTATTCTTTCCAGCATGTTTATGTCCCCTCTATGATAAGGACTCCACACCTGTACACAGTACTCCAATCTAGGTCTAACTAAAGCTTTATACAGTTTGACGATCACTTCCTTGCTCCTATGTGTAATATTTTTTTTCATCATACCTAACATTGCATTTGCCTTTTTCACTGCTACCTTAACTTGCTCACTCACCTTTCCTGTATGATCTATTATAACCCCTAGGTCACTTTTCTTATCTATCTTTTTAATATTGTTTTCTCCCATTATGTAATTATGTTCCATATTTGATCTACCCATGTGGATGACTGTACAAGTATCTACATTAAACTCCATTTGCCAGCTTACAGACTATTCTCAAATTTTATCTTAATCCGATCTCAATACATCAGCAAATTTTGCAATCATGGATCCCATATCAATGTCCAAATCATTTATATATATAAAGAACAAACTTGGTCCCAAAACCGAGCCCTGTGGCACACCATTTTTCACTTCACACCACTCAGAGTACTCCTTATTTATGCCCACCCTCTGTCTTCTTCCCATTAACCAATTTCCAATCCATTTGGCAACTTCTCAACCTATCCCATGTGATTTTAACTTTCGAAATAATCTTTGATAAGGTACTCTAACAAAGGCCTTTGCAAAATCTAGATAAATAACGTCCACTGGCTCCCCTTTATCTATCATTTTAGTAACCTCCTCCATGAATTCTAATAGATTTATTAAGCATGATCTCCCTCTAGTAAACCCATGCTGACTATTTCTAATTAGATTAAATTTGTCTACATGCATTACAATGTTTTCTTTGATTATTGACTCTAACAATTTACAGACTATGCTCGTTAAATTCACCTGTCTATAATTCGCTGGATCTAATTTTTTACCTTTTTTGAAAAAGGGGATCACTCCTGCATCTTTCCAATCCCGTGGAACAATCCCTTTTGTAAGTGATTGACAACATAATATAGGCAATGGTTTTGCTAGTTGGTCTCTAATTTCATACAGCAATTTTGGATGAATACTATCTTGACCTGGACATTTATCCACTTTCAACCGCTCCAATGTTTTTAAAACCATTTCCTCTGTAATACAGATTGATCTTAAACCCACTGTATCCATGTCTCTTTGAAAAATATCTAAAGGCTCTGGGATCTTGGAGCAGTCTTTTTTGTGTAGACTGTGCCAAAGTACTGATTGAGTAAATTAGCTGCCTCCCTATTCTCACTTATTATTTTCCCTGTACTGTCTATGAGAGGGCCTACTTTGTCTTTCGTTCTTTGTTTGTTTCTAACATAAGAGAAGAAGCTTTTACTGTCAGTCTTGATCCTCTGAGCAAGTTTTTTTTCGAAGTCTATTTTTGCTGTTTTATTCGCTGTCTAAGCTATGTTCTGCTTGTCTAAATATTTTCAATATGTTTCTTTTGATTGACCTACCTCTGTATATTTTGTCCATGCTTTATTTTAAGCTCTTCTACATTTCACTACAAATCTAGTTATCCACTTTTTACGCTTGGGGTTTACCTCCCTAAATGGAACATATTCCTCTTTTAGCGTTTCTAGAACTTGTTTTAAAACTCTCCCACTCCAGTTCAACATCTGTTCCTCTGACAATATCTTTCCAGATTATGTAGTTCGCTGCCTCTTTGATCCTCTTAACAGCTGCCTTAGAGTAGTCGTATGCTCGCGTGTTTATGTTTACTTCTTTTCCTGCAATAAGATCCCAGCGGATGATTTGATGGTCACTTAAGCCAAACAGTTCTCCAGCGGTAACGTTTTAAATTATATTTTCCTCTGTAGTAAAAACTAGATCGAGTGTGTTTTTGCCTCTGGTGGCTGCTTCTACATGTTGAATTAAACAATTGCCAGTTATGCACTTAACAAAAGGTTTTGACTATACAAGTGCTTCTACCATATCCCACTTTATTTCTGGAAAGTTGAAATCCCCCATTAATAATAATTTCCTTTCACTTGCCTTTGCTATGCTACTAATCAGCTCCTCATCTTCCTCTTTTTGACTGATGGGCATCTATAGCACACTCCACTGTTTCTGTCACCCCCACTTTCCTTTTCTCATCATACACTTTCATTTTTGTTACCACGTGATAAATCCTATTTGATCGTTATATTAACAGAATTTATACAATAAAATAAAACACCACCTCCCGTAGTCTTGTCTCCAACTATCATATCTTTCCTTAACATTGCTTATCCCTCTATTTCAAGTTCATTATCTGCAATGTCCTCATATGTCCATGATTCTGTTAATCCTATTAAATCTGATTTGTCTTCTTCTACATACAGTTCCAATTCTTCTCTTTTATTTACTATGCTTCTCACATTTGCATAAAAACATTTTAGTTTGTAATGTTGTTGATTTTACACTTTTTGTATCTGTTGGATACCAGAAAAAAATAATCTTGTTCATAATCAGATACAATAATCTTGTTTATTATCAGAAAGATGATTCTTGTTGGACATCTGGAAGAATAATCATGTTAGTCACCTGAAAAAACAATGTTGTTGGAAATCTGAAAGAAGTATTTTGTTGGAAATCACCAAGAATAATTGTGTTGGCCATCTGAAAGAAGTATTTTGTTGGACATCACAAAGAATAATCTTATTGGACATCAAATAGAAAATCTTGTTGAACATCTTACATTTTTTTTAAATCGTTAAATCAGAACGAATAATCGTGTTTGGAATCATCTTTTTTTAGACATAAGAAAAAATACTCATTTTGGAGATCAGAATGAACAATCTTGATAAACATTAGAAAGAATAATATTGTTGGTCATCAGAAGAAATAACCTTGTTTGACATCTGAAAGAATAATCCTCTTGGACGTCTGAAATAAGAATGGTTTTGTGCATCGGACAGAATAATGTTGTTGGTCATCAGAAAGAATATTTTGGTAGACAAGATAAATAATATCTTCTTTTGACATCAGAAATAATGTTCGTATTGGTTTCAGGCAGAATATACATGTTGGACATCGTAAAGAATAATCCCGTTGAACGTCAGAAAGAATAACTTCGTTAGACATCTATAATAATTTTTAATGCTACAGTAAAATCAGAAAAGTTATGCTCTCCAAGTATAGATGTGAAAAGAGGAGTGAGACAGGGATGTGAATTATTTCCTTGTCTTTTTAATATCTATACAGAACAAATATTCAAACAGATGCCAGGGGATACCAGGGGTTTTTATCGCAAAAAGTGAGTAAGATTTACAGGAGCTTGTGACAACAATATACACAATAAGTTTGGATTATACATAAACATAAAGAAAACAAAGACTATAATAATTGGAAAAAGTGACAAGAAACAATGTATGCAGATAATAATAAAATATCAACTACTTACACAGGTACAGAGTTTCTCCTATCTAGGTCATATAATAACTGGAGAAGGCAGCTGCTAAAAAGAAACCAGAAAGAGAATATGTATGGCCAAGTTGATATTCGACAACATGCGACACATACTGACATTCAAAGAGATAAATCATAATTAGAAAATGAGAAATGTCAGGTGTTATGTCTTTTGACACCTACTTTATGGCACAGAAACATGGACAATGAATAACAAGTTGGGAAAAGAGTATCGAAACCTTCGAAATGTGGGTATATAGACGATTGGGTCGCATTTCTTGGAAATAGAAGAAAACAAACTTTTAGGTATTAGAAAAGTTGGGGGTGAAAAGAGAATCAATGACCGAAATCAAGGGTAGACAGTTACATTTTGATGGTCATATAACAAGGCATATCTCCTTGTTGAAGACCATACTAGAGGGTAGGGTGGAAGGCAGTAGATCAATCCGCAGACAAAGTCTTAAGTGGGTGGATAATATCAGGAGATGGACTGGAAAAAGCCTCTCAGATTGCATAATTACGGTAAGAGATACAGCACACTAAAGATCTATTGCAGCCGGCCTTGAATGCGGAGATGACACTTGAACTGAACTGAACTAAGAAAAGCAAAGGCCAGCACAGCTTTTGGCCAACATGATGGCTCGTCGACGAATCAACATAACGACTAAGCTGAAGGTTTACTGTGCCACCATTTTCCCAACACTTTTATACGCTGGAGACTTGCGTTTTAAGTCACTTCCACATGAATTGCCAGAGAAGCATACCGCATATTCGCTAGCACGACCATTTCACAGGATAATGACGTGATATCCAGAGCCAACATGCCAGGTATGCATGCACTTCTGAATAAAAACCCAACTAAGATAGAATGGCCACCTTACTCGATTGTTAAGCGAACGGCTTCTGAAGAGGATCATGTAAAGTGCACTGAGTCCAAGAGAACATTTACAGGGACGTCTAAAAAGCGTTTCAAAGACCATCTGAAAAAGTCCATTATGTACTGTCAAATAGACATTAACATTTGGGAAAACCTGGCTTAAAATCGTTGAACTTGGAAAGTGCGGTCACAAAGGGCGTTGCGAACTCCTCTGTGTTCAAGCAGCTCAGGATTGACGCGTAATCAGGCAGTCTAGAGCAGAGGCAATACGAGAGGTAGCTGCGGACTATGTTTGACAGTCGTGCCATTGAACTTTCCGCGCTAGCATACGTTTGATGAGTCACATTCTCACATGCAGCATGACATGGGGTGATGTTGGCGGTCTTCGTCGACGACAATGGACAACTTATTATAACGGTTGTCATATTGAAGACAAGAGGATACGTTTACAAGAATGATATGTACTTAGATGTATAGAATATATCCACTGTAATAGATTAGCGAATAGGTTAGCATCAAAGCGTGGTTATCAGCAAGATTAGATAGTGTCTATATCGTATAATATTATACGGTGTAGGAATGAATATAATTACTAACGCTGCAAACATCCCGGTTTCGATACAACCTTTATATACCGGACACAGTTGATACGGTTGTCGCATGATGACTCCCACCGATATATAATGACGCAAGATTACGAAATATTCAGTGATTGCCATTCTAATTGCGTCGACAATCTCCAACATTGATGGATGTGGCGTGTTTACCCAACATTGATGAATGTGGCGTGTTTGCCCAACATTGATGAATGTGGCGTGTTTACCCAACATTGATGAATGTGGCGTGTTTACCCAACATTGAATGATGTGGCGTGTTTACCCAACATTGATATATGTGGCGTGTTTACCCAACATTGATGAATGTGGCGTGTTTACCCAACATTGATGAATGTGGCGTGTTTACCCAATATGGATTATTGATGTTAAATCTACAAAATTATTCATTGTATCGTCAAACCCAACATTGATTATTGAACTGTCAATATCCAATATTACTCATGACATTGTAAATCTCCAACATTGATTATTGAATTGCCAATATCTATTATTATTCATGACATCGTAAATCTCCAACATTGATTATTGAATTGCCAATATCTACTATTATTCATGACATCGTAAATCTCCAACATTGATTATTGAACTGTCAATATCCAATATTATTCATGATATCGTAAATCTACAACGTTGATTATTGAATTGCCAATATCTACTATTATTCATGACATCGTAAATCTACAACGTTGATTTTGGAGAGGCATGGCTGATGCTCGTGTTTCTGTCCGGTGTGATGACAGTCAACATACCTATCTCAGCTGTTGAACGACATCGAATTAGACAACAATGTTGGCCGTTTGCTCACAGTTAAAAATACTTTCCTTACAGTTTAATATCACCACTGAACAACAGTTTTGGGCCTGTGTAATATGATAACAGTCAAATATAGTTATCAGTGACCCATTTCAAGCGAAGATGGCGATAGCATCGATCAATTGTATTCATTTATGAATGATCGCACAGTCCGATAAGAGCTGGACAGACTGTTCCGCACGTTGGATATAGGTGGACAGCGTCTGTGATTGGGCCGTCATGTTTCCCGTCTTTTCGTATAGCTCGCTTTTTCCGCTCTGCAGCAGAGAGTATCTTCTCGGCAATGTGAGAACATTTTGTGATGGCAGAGCGCCAGACTGAGCTAATAAGTGCAGTAAGCTCCCTGGATGCGACCTCAATAAGAAAGCTATTCATACCTACCTTCAGAGGGTCGTTCTATCGTTTGTTCTGGCCTACCCCGCCCCTTTCTTAGTGTGTGTATCTGTCCTAAAATCACGATATAACAGCTGCTACTGGAAGTCCTTATCGGGCACGCGGACAGTATTACAAGGCCGTCTGATCTCAGCTCAGTGCAGGAGCTTAAACGATGCTCGAGAGCCTAGCTCTGCTAAAGACTTAAGGCTTGGTTATTTTATTCGGTCAATTCATTCCAAGCGGCCGGTCTGGACAATTAATGTGAAAATGACTGAGTTCCATGACATGTCTGATATAGACTGTCAACATTTGGCATGCGTTTAGAAGGGTGGTTATTACTACTTCACAAGAGATCAAGACGCTGAGCAGCGCATGAGCTGCAGCGGTCAGTGACCCATAGCTGACTGCTAGCGTCAGCGAACCAGAGCTGCCAAGACCCTTCTACACCTTCTAGCGATGATCCTGGGTAACAGGCTGCAACAGAGCAGACTGGCTAAGGAGAAGGGATCGAAGAGGGAAAGCTAACCCGGTACTCAAAAAATGCTTGTGAAGTCGGATGTGTCGGACCGAAAAGTGCAAATATCGCAGTCAAGCTGTAAACCACGACACAACGCTACCATTCTCTGGACTACATTCTGCTACGTAAGCTCTTTCAGTGTTTGGTAGCGGGAGATTGAGAACGAACGAAGTGAAGCCACTACTTCACAAAAGACTTTGGCATTGGTGGCAACATTGATCGCCTGCCGCGCTCAAACTATCGATCTGGGTCTACCGTATTACTTGTCTTGGTTTTCGTATTGTCGACCTCAGAGCTGATATTCTATTGATTGTACTACCGCTGTAGCTAAAGATATTACCTGCTTGTAGATGCTGGCCATGTGGAGTGATATTTGGTTCATGGCAAGACTTTCCAGGAGCGCGTAGAAACATTACTTCTGTTTTCCTTGTGTCGATGGTAAAACCAAAGATAGTACACCCGGGCAAAAACGTATCTATGGTTGTCGGCATATTTTGCATGTTCCGAGCACGTGTTAAGGACCCAATCAGCAACAAAGATGAGATCTAAGATGGGCCGTCATTCACCGCTGTGAGAGACATTAGGCCCCTAAGATTGAACAGATTTCTATTCCAAGGGTCTGATGCGTATGCCAGGGGTCCGGTCATGTGTAGCTACCAAAAGCATAGGAGCAACAATTATAGTTACTCGATAATTAACTGGATAACAGTGCTGGATTTGTGAACAGCGATCGTTAGTCAGTTATATTCACAGTTTGAAGTCCAAGGCTCGACAGCCGAGTTAAGCGAGGAGTGATCACAGTCAACTATAGCTACTCGACAGTCATGGATTGGTAATCAGTGTTTGATCTGTGTTGTGTGACCACACTCAAAAATAATTACTAATTTTAATATCCTGTATTTTAACAATCTCGTTTTCTTGCGTGATCACAATCATCTATACTCGACCGAATACTAAAGTCACACGGACAATAATGTTTGGCTTATGGGGTGTGACCTCAGCAAACTGAAATGAACACTGTAACCAGGTGGCATTGACAACAAGGTTAAAAAAAATCGTACAGCATCCCAGGAGTAATATCTAGATAATCAAGATTTTGCCATACACCCAGAACTTCAGCAAGGTTTTACGATTTAGCTGTTGAACTGAAGTGTAATGTTTTTATTTGCTTTTGTGTTAATATTTCTTACAGTTCTTGTGTGTTTTTGTTTAATTAATGAATTACATCGTTTGTATTTTCCATTTTGTGAAACATCCACACTTCTGCACTAGTTTTAAAAGTCATTATTATGACGTTAGCTATAGACTTATGACTAAATAGGACGCTGTAGTCAAGAGGTTAAGGCACTCGTCTCTCGCAGTGATGAACGGAAACGGTGGGCGATCTTCTTCTTCTTCTTCTTCTTCTTCTTCTTCTTCTTCGTTCGTTCTCAATCTCCCACTACCGAACCATGAAAGGGTAAGTAGCAGAATTTAGTTCAGAGAACGGAATACGTTGTGTCATAGTTTACAGCTTGGGTGCGATATTTGCACCTTCAGCAAGCATTTTTTGAGTACCGGGTTAGCATTCCCTCTTCGATGCATTCTCCTTAGCCAGTCTGCCCTGCTGCAGTATCACCGCGTGGAGGTGTAGAAGGGTCTTGGCAGCTATGGTTCGCTGGCCCTGGCGCTAGCAGTCAGCTATGGGTCGCTGACTACTGCAGCTCATGCGCTGCTCAGCATCTTGATCCCGGTGGGCGATCGAATTCCGCAAGTTTCAAGCGACCCCTAGTTTCACTGGAGGTAAGACCAGAGTGCCTGCATCCTGATTTATCTCAAGTCGTCTGGACCATTAATCTTGCCACTGATCCAAGGTAACTCAGGACAAGAAAGTGAGATTGATGACCAGCGCATTTCCTTTCTCACTATAATCCAAATACAGCGGACATTTAAACAAAACTATCTTTTTTTCTTCTTCTTTATTTCGCGTTTGCCTTATTTATCTATTCCCCAAGGCGGTGTGCGTTGCACTGTGGTTTTTATTGTGCGCCTGTCGGCCCAGTGCATCTGACTTCAGCATGCATTTTATGTAACGGCCTGCTTCCTCCTGCATTTTCTAAGGGTTTGCTTCCCTGGGGTAACGGCCAGTGCTGAAATGAGGATCAAACCCAGCACCTTCGGTTGTGAGCCGTGTCACTTAACCACTTACCCACGAAACCCCTCTGATGTTGCGCCCATCATCGCTTGCGATGACCAATAATTAATGATGTCTCTACAGAACACTATGAAAACATTAACAGCCTTCTCATAATTTCTTAAACAACATTTGACACTCACAATGTTAGCAACTTTTGCATTAATCTCTTGTTTTGTTTGCTCTGTATTTCAGAAAATACGCGAACCTTTCCTGGAGGCTGTGCGCGTGACACTCGGGGACAGGTACACTGACAACATCAGGAGCATCTATGAGCTGGCTATTACTTACATCCTTCAAACCATGGTAGATGGCTTGAACGATGCCTTGAAAAAATCAGGAGAAACAACTGTCAATGGAAAACCTCATATTGGTTCCATTAACGCTATTGGTTACTCAACCGCGTAGAAAGTATCGATACTATGAAACCGGTATCTGCCCCCGTTCTTTTACTCCAACGTGATGACGTCAGTTGGGCAGTGCTATTTGTAAACAATACGGCTCTGTGGTAACAGGACAATGATAAGCCATCCACCACCGCCTCAGTAAAAAGAAAAGAATATACAGAAAAAGAGAATACATGTCAGATGAGAGTCTCTGTACATTGACAACTACTACAGAATAAACCTGGGATAATGAATAACATTAGGAAATGACTGATCAGAAGTAACAAGATGCGTTCGTTTTAATGGCTACATGCTCAGAATGGATGGTGTGAATTTAGTACACATGAGGAAAGAGAGTGCACACAAAGGGTAATAGCGATACAAAGATGTGTGATGTCACGGCGATGTGTGATGTATTGCCCAGGTGTGATGTCATGGCGATGTGTGATGTCATGGACATATGTGATGTCATGATGATGTGTGATGTCACGGCGATGTGTGATGCCGTGGCGAAGTGTGATGTCATGAGAGAATAGTTATGTACACAATTAACATGTAATGTTGTAATGTTTTATCTGACTAATGCTGTTGGACTAGATTGTCACATCACACAACACGACACATCACGAAAAAGATGTTTGACATTGTTAAAACGGGTACTTCTTAATATCACTTTTCCGTTCCTGCACCAACAGAAGCATAAGAGCACCACTGCAGTTGGGGAATCAACTTACAGGAGCCCTAGCAAAGTGTTAACGTCCACTAGTTTGTGGCCTTTTCTGTAGCACTTTGTTTTACATGGTGAGGATGCCAACCTCATGATAGAACCGGATTAGTCGCTGTTTACGACATGCACAGTTGAATGCAGCTAGCTTGCTCTTTCCATTCTTATCAAAGAGCTCGTGATACATATGAAGACATACATATGGGACTGATCCTTACAAGTTTCGTAATAAATATGGGAAAACTCATTTCGAAATTTAATAATAAATGTGGGACTGACCATTTCGAATATTTCATTATAAATACGAGATTCATCATTTCGACATTTAATATAAATATGGGCTTGATCATTTTCTATATTTATTTTTAAATATGGGACTAATCATTTCCGAATTAATTTATGAATGTGGGACTAATCATTGCGGTATTTATCTATACATATGGGAATAATAATTGACATATATTTATTTTTAAATATTGGGACTAGTAATTTCAAAATTCTAAAAATAAATATGGGACTAATCATTGTGATATCTATTTATAAATGTAGGACTAATGATTGCGGTATTTATTTATAAATTTGCGACTAATCAATTTCGATATTTATTTATAAATATGAGACTAATCATTGCGATTTTTATTTATAAATATGGGATTTATCATTTCGAAATTTATTTATAAATATGGAACTCATCATTTAAAAATGTATTTATTTATAGATTTGGGCCTCATCATTTCGAATTGTGTTTATAAATATGAGACTGATAATTTTAAAATGTATTTACAAATATGGTTCTAATCATTTCCAATTTCTTTATAAATATGAGAATGGTCATATGGAGATTTGTTTTTAAAGAATTGTTGAACATCCCTGTGTCACCGACATGTGCGAAGGCACGAGAAAGGCATTCTTTATTGCCCACTGCATATAGCCTGTTGTTATATTACCTCTATTTTTTCTGAGCATTCTACACTTGAGCAAACATGTTTTGTGTCTACCGGTTGATGATACTTTGTTGTTAAATGAGACTAGACGCTCTGTTGTCTTCATTGTAATTGTTCAAAATCGCTCACCGTTGCATTGTGTCTCCATTATGATTTCTTAAGTTAATTTGCATAATTTTGCAATTTGTCTACGCCTGGGTATTCATGCAATTTCTTTACATATGTGTTTGCATGGAGTTTGTATACACATATGTACATTATTGCAACTGGTTTACCTACTTGCGTTCAACTGAAGTGAGGAAATACGAGAAAAATTGCAACAGCAAACATGACCTTTTGAAGACCTCTTGGCAAGGGTCAAAAGACGGAAATTAGCTTGGTATGGCCACATATCGAGATCATAAGGTCTTGCAAATACGGTCCTGCACGGAAAGGTGCAAGCCATATGACAAAAGGGTGGTCCTAAAAGATTTGGGAGGACAATATAAAATAATGGACCAATCTCCGACTAGAGAAAGCAGAGGCAGCGCCGCTGACAGAGAGGGATAGCATCCGGTTGTGGGGATGTCTTCACGTGTGACCTTATGACCTCTCCGATTACGGGATGACTTGACGTGAAGTACGTTTACTGCAGTGCTATCCTGCAGCTTTTATTAAATCTACGTTTATTCCTACAGTCATGCGCTGTGTTTACACTTGTGTAGTCCTGCACTGTGTGTCCATCAGTGCAATCATGTAGTGTTTTTGTTAAACATGTGAGGCTTTTATTGCAGTTTATTTACATCCTTAAACGTATTCGTGCAGGGTATTTACATACACATGTATATTTCATCAGCATGTTTACATCATCTTCATCAAGTGCCGTGCCGGGTTACGTTGATAATCATGGATCTCCACTTCTTCTTTATCGTGTGCGTTCATCAGTTCCGTGGTTCATCGTCTTCCCTACCGTTCCATCAAGCTGTTTAATATTATCTCTCTTTGCCTCCGTCTGGCCCCTTCCTTACCGTTCCATCAAGCTGTTTAATATTATCTCTCTTTGCCCCCGTCTACCCCCTTCCTTGCCATTCAATCAAGCTGTCCAATATTTTCTCTGGCTGCCTCTGTTTGCTACCCTTACCTTGCGATTCTGTCCGTTGTAACAGTGTTTTCCAACCCACTCTCTTACCCTGACATCTCAGAAAAAGGTTGCATGCCTTGTCCTGGATTTCGCCATGAGCTGTCTTTGCGTCTGTGTTGGTCGGGTACCCCGTTATTAGTTTTTGTTGCTGTCCATTGAATAGTCAACATTCTTCTGCAAAACCACGTTGCCTCTCCAATGATCCATGTTCGTGCCTGCTGATTGTCCATGACTCACTGCCTTATGTCTATACTGATTCCACGCAGTATCCAAGAACTCTCTTCTTGAATTCCAGTGATACGGTAATGCTGTTCAAGATTCCCCTCATACTCTGGAAGATTGATTTTATCTTGGCTATTCTTGTTCTTAATTTCAAGTGCATCTTCCATCAAAATTGATGGGGGTACCACGTTTTGAATTGCGTGTACTTGTTTGAGTTTCGTATTGTTCACATCATGTGTAATCCTGCAGCTTGTTTGAAAAAGTGTAATTTCACAGTTTGTTTACACAAGCGTGCATTCATGTGATTTGTTTACCCACCATGCATATTCCTATATTCTATTTACCTGTTTGCAGTAAACTAGAATTCTTTTCTTCGGTGTGCCGATTGTGACACGCCTGTTAATTAGTGACGTTAGATTGTAGATAAGATGTTTTCTATTTGAAATGGATGATAAGAGCTGTAACTTAGCTTAGTGTTTTCATGACAAATATTGTTGGTATTTGATGGTCTTACTGTTTCTATACCAGCAGAATACAAGGCTAGCAAGTGTGAAACAAATCTGTCTAGTGTGAACAAAGCTGTCTTTTATAATAGAAACAAATCAAATATATTATTAAGCTCTTCAGGGGGGCAAAAATATGCAATGAAGGAAAAAGCTGTGGTGAGCGACACCAAGATGTGTCGTTTGAGACAAAGATATATTGAGCGGAACAAAGTTATGTTAGGTGAGACGTTATACAAATATGTGGTTTGTGAAGCAAAACATGAGGATAACCGTATGCTTTTTGAGACAAAAATATCTTGTGTGGGACCAACCTATGTTGTTAGACAAAGATGAGGTAGGTTTGTGAGACAAAAATATGCTATGAGAGACAAATCTGGATCGCGTGAGGCAAAGACATGCTCTATGAAACAAATATGTGTCAAATGATATAGTTCTGTGTCGTGTCAGAAAAAAACATATGTTGTATGAGACAAAGTGGTGTGTCAGACAAAGTGGTGTGTCAGACAAAGTGGTGTGTCAGACAAAGTGGTGTGTCAGACAAAGTTACTGATTTTAATAGAAACATGTAAGAAATACTCTTCCTACCACAACGATGTGCAGTGTGTGATAAATCGGGGGTATTTGTAACACACGTAATGCCAGACAATGATTTGCCTTGCGGGACAAAGATGTGTCTTGTGAGACAAAAAATGTGTCGTGTGCGACAAAGATGTGACGTGTGAGACAAAGATGTGACGTGTGGGACAAAGATAATTGGGTGTGTGAGACAAAGATGTGACGTGTGAGACAAATATGTGACGTTTGGGACAAAGATAATTGGGTTTGTGAGACAAATGTCTAGTGTGATAACATGATTTAGTGGGGAAGGCAGAGTTGTAGTGTGAAAAAAGGTGTGCCATGTGCGCCATTGATTCTTTGTAGTGCTACAACAGGTTATGTGCGAGGCATTGATGTGTGATATGAGAAAAAATGCATTGTAAGACAAAGATGTCTCGTTTTAGATAAAGATGTCTTGATTGATGTAACAATATGGGGTGTGAAGCAGAGATGTGTCGCAGGAAACAGAAACGCGGCTTGTGAGACAACAGCGTTGTGTGTGAGAGATAGGGAACAAAGATGTCGCGTCTGGCACACATAAGTACCATTTGGGACAAAGATATGTCTTTACGACAGGTATGCGTCGTATAAAAATATTGTTTGTTAGACAATGACTTCGTGTTAAACAATGATGTGTGGTGTGAAACAAAGATGTGTGGTGTGAGGCAAAGATGTGTGGTGTGAAACAAAGATGTGTGGTGTGAGACAAAGATGTGTGGTGTGAAACAAAGATGTGTTGTGTGAAACACAGATGTGTGATGTGAGATAAAGATGTGTGGTGTGAAACAAAGATGTGTGTGTGTGTGAAACAAAGACGTGTGTGTGTGAAACAAAGATGTGTGTTGTGAAACAAAGATGTGCGGTGTGAGACAAAGATATGTGGTGTGAAACAAAGATGTGTGGTGTGAGACAATAATGTGTGATATGAAACACAGATGTGTGGTGTGAGACAAAGAGGTGTAGTGTGAAACAAAGATGACTAGTGTGAAACAAAGATATGGGGTGCGAAACAAAGATGACTTGTGTGCAACAAAGATGCATGGTGTGAAACAAGATGTGTGTGTGTGTGTGTGTGTGAAACAAAGATGTGTGGTGTGAAACAAAGATGTGTGTTGTGAAACAAAGATGTGTGGTGTGAAACAAAGATGTGTGGTATTAGACAATGAATTGTTTGAGAAAATGATGTGCATTGTGAGAAGACGATGTATCGTGCGAGATAATGGTGTGTTGTTGTGTTAGCATCTTGTGTGTAAGGTACTGATGTCTTAAGTTAGTAATATGATGTATATGTGACTGAGGTGCGTAGAACTAAGACCATGTGTGATGATGAGTGTTGGACAGACTAATTAGCATAGACCAATTGTCTTCAAGTTCAACATGTATGCGGAACCTATGCGTCGTTATTGGGAACGGAGGCATGTGAATAGATTCATCATCTTCAAGCTAACGAGTGTCACACCTTTGTCTAAGACCTGAACGGTCGTATGACGAGAGAGAAGCTTCCACTAAGCACTGTGAACTATATATTAACTTTTCTGAGAGATGCTATCCACCTCTCTGAGTGATTGGGTCACCTGACCTGTAGGAGATCTGACTGGTTCGACGAAAGCGACGGGGATATCTAAGTCCTGCTGGTTGACAAGCGCCGTATGTTCGGACTGTTCCAAAGCGACCTGTCCTCATCAGTTAAAATGTCTGCATACAACAGCATACGTACGATATTGCAACGTTGGCTCAGGTCTATGCAGGACGCTTGGCTTCATGACAAGGCGTAAGAGATCCACAGATATGCTGATTCTAATGACTCGACGCGATTTTATTGTTCGGTGATGACTGACTACGACTCTACTTTCCATCACTCATCTCTTGTTGTTGGTGATGATGATACAGTACTATTCACTGAAAAGATTCAGATCTTGGGGCGCTGGGCAAATTATTTTGACGTGATTCTCACCTGTTCGTTCATCATCAGCTCACAAGCCATAGCTAGCATGACTCAGACCACGGACTCCTCCGTTCTCGAGCTTCTCCTCTGCAACTTCTGAATGTTTTTCTCCTGCTAGGCGATAACATTGTTTCTATGTTTAGAATATGGAGAGACGGGATGGTGACTATGGTCTCGGGAGTTTTCGAGTGAAAATTGACATCAGGCTGTGAAGAAGAGCCCTTGAATATCACATCTTTTCTTTGGCCTCAAATTTCGCGACTGGGAAATGAGCGATATTTTATTAAACGATGCAAAGACCGTGAACAAAATGCATTGTAACTTGCGAAATACACCACTCAGATGAACAATACACCACTCAGATGAACAATACACCACTCAGATGAACAATACACCACTCAGATGACTAAAGATACCCTCACAGTAAAGCAGGGCAACAATCAGTGCAAATATTAATCCATTCTGAAACTTGAAAACATCCGAAACACACAAACACCGGAGCTAATCGTGAACACAGCTGATCAAGCACAACTAAAACTTTATCCTAAAGTCTGAAGCTGTGTCGTTAAATGGTCCTAGTTTAGCGACTGTTTAGCTAATCGGCATAGCTTTTCACAGTAAATGTACCGAATTAACCTATGTTACTGGGCCGCTGGAGTCGATGCAGTTGTAAATAGGTACCTGGCTTGCTGTCGTGGAAGGAACGGCAGTGATAACGAAGACTGACCAACCCAACCATTGAGACTGCAGTAGCCTGGTACAATGAAGTTATTAATTCACCTCCTTGCAGCAATGTCCGCTATAGGCACGTACAATCTATATTGAAAGCCCAAGCTGTACAATGTATTGGTTACAAATGGCAAGGTCTGAATATGCCATATGTTTTGTAGACAATTAGAATGCGCCAGGGAAACTCTTTTGCTATTTACAGACATGGTTCAAATATCTTGTTCTTCGACGTTGGTTCTGAAGAGGATGTTGTGACTTGGTATCTTAGTCGACCTGTACTTGTACAGGCTCATAAAGCCACTATGCAGGTCCCATCGCAGGTGTGAGTTGGATTTAGCCAGGTGGTGAATTTCCTGCTTAGCGAGGCAGACCGGAGCAGCTTATTACTTCACTAACTGATGTGCGAGTCCATCTTAATAGACTCAAACACTAGAGGAAAGTACACCCTCAACCTGTTAGACGCCATCTATGCTACTCTTAACACACCACCTAACCCTGTCCGGTGTTACGTCATGTCACTAAGTTAGTTGTCTCATACGACATGGTCTCTGTAGCGCAGTGGTGCTATTCTTGTCCTTGTCATACACATATAATCCGGCAAACAACTCTGGATGTGACTATATCTTTTGTAGGTTCACATTTCTGAGCTCATTTGAAAGATAATAGAGGATATGGAATAATCACTATATCACATTGTAATAACATTAACAAAGGATTTTTTGGGACGTAATCGGTGTGGTTACAACGGCTATTTGGAGGTAATTGGTGTAGTGACAACGGCTATTTGGGGGTAATTGGTGTAGTGACAACGGCTATTTGGAGGTAATTGGTGTAGTGACAACGGCTATTTGGAGGTAATTGGTGTAGTGACAACGGCTATTTGGGGGTAATTGGTGTAGTGACAACGGCTATTTGGAGGTAATTGGTGTAGTGACAACGGCTATTTGGAGGTAATTGGTGTAGTGACAACGGCTATTTGGAGGTAATTGGTGTAGTGACAACGGCTATTTGGAGGTAATTGGTGTAGTGACAACAGCTATTTGGAGGTAATTGGTGTAGTGACAACGGCTATTTGGAAGTAATTGGTGTAGTGACAACGGCTATTTGGAGGTAATTGGTGTAGTGACAACAGCTATTTGGAGGTAATTGGTGTAGTGACAACAGCTATTTGGAGGTAATTGGTGTAGTGACAACGGCTTTTTGGAGGTAATTGGTGTAGTGACAACGGCTATTTGGAAGTAATTGGTGTAGTGACAACGGCTATTTGGAAGTAATTGGTGTAGTGACAACGGCTATTTGGAGGTAATTGGTGTAGTGACAACAGCTATTTGTAGGTAATTGGTGTAGTGACAACAGCTATTTGGAGGTAATTGGTGTAGTGACAACGGCTATTTGGAGGTAATTGGTGTAGTGACAACGGCTATTTGGAGGTAATTGGTGTGTGCACAAGGCCTATTTTGCCAAATAATTGATGTGACCATACTTGCTATTTGGCAGCAATGAATGCAAGAACAACATGCAGTATAAAAACACTTTTTGGCAAAACCGCAAGCAATAACCAAAGTTATTTAGCAGTAACTGATATGGTTATCAGAACTATATAGCATTAACTGATATCGTCACCAGAACTATATAGCATTAACTGATATGGTCGCCATAACTATATAGCATTAACTGATATGGTCACCCGAACTATATAGCATTAAGGATATGATCACCAGAACTATATAGCATTAACTTATTTGGTCACCCGAACTATATAGCATTAACTGATATGGTCACCAGAACTAGAAAGCATTAACTGATATGGTCACCAGAACTAGAAAGCATTAACTGATATGGTCACCAGAACTAGAAAGCATTAACTGATATGGTCACCAGAACTAGAAAGCATTAACTGATATTGTCACCAGAACTGTATAGAATTATGGATATGGTCACCAGAACTATATAGCATTAACTGATATGGTCACCAGAACTATATAGCATTAACTGATATGGTCACCAGAACTATATAGCATTAACTGATATGGTCACCAGAACTATATAGCATTAACTGATATGGTCACCAGAACTAGAAAGCATTAACTGATATGGTCACCAGAACTAGAAAGCATTAACTGATATTGTCACCAGAACTGTATAGAATTATGGATATGGTCACCAGAACTATATAGCATCACTGATATGCTCACCAGAACTATATAGCATTAAGTTTGAAAAATGAACTACGAAAAAGAATACGATTATATGTTCTGAAGACAGTTAATATGACATGGTCGCATGTGCGGCAGATTGTTAATACGAGAGACTCTAATGTTCTTGAAATTGTTGAAAATGGAAAATTCCCGTGTGATGATAGTTGTTCATAATAGAGAATCACACGTGTTAAAGGTTGATAATATGACAACATGTTGGCGAAACATTGTTCATAAGAGATCGTTATATGTGATGACAATTGTTCATAAGAGATCGTTATATGTGATGACAATTGTTCATAAGAGATCGTTATATGTGATGACAATTGTTCATAAGAGATCGTTATATGTGATGACAATTGTTCATATGAGATCGTTATGTGTGATGACAACTGTTCATATGAGAACATTATATGTGAAGACAATTGCTCATATGAGATCATTATATGTGAAGACAATTGTTCATTTTAGGAAATCGTATGTGCTGGAGATTGCAAATATAATGGAATCATATGTGGTAGACATTCTTAATATAATAGAGTCACATCTTCTGGGGGTTGTTAATGAGAGGTAAGCAATTGTTTTTAAAGATGATAGGAGTGAAAATCAGTTGAAGATAGAAACACATTTTTATGAAAACTTGTATGGCAATATAATCACATTTATGTTAAGATTAATGAGGATATAGAAGCACATTTATGTTAAGATTAATGAGGATATAGAAGCACATTTATGTTAAGATTAACAAGCCGATAGAAACACATGTATGTTAAGATTAACAAGCCGATAGAAACACATGTATGTTAAGATTAACAAGCCGATAGAAACACATGTATGTTAAGATTAACAAGCCGATAGAAACACATTTATGTTAAGATTAACACGCCGATAGAAGCACCTTTATGTTAAGATTAATGAGGCTATAGAAAAACATTTCTGTTAAGATTAACAAGGCAATATAAGCACATTTAAGATTAACATGGCGATAGAAACACATATCTATTAAGAACAATGAGACTGTAGAATCACATGTTTATCAAGATTAATAAGGTGTTTTGGCCAGATGTTTGCTGGGCCTAATGGTGTTTACCAGGCCAATGAGAGCAGGGAATGTTCTTTTGGACGGTTTGCACATAATGGCTTTTGCAGGCGGTGAATGTAGTTTGTCTTGTCTTTCCTTGTGATCGAGCGTTTGAGTTGAGTTGTCTGCATACGGTGATACTCTCCTTCAGCAACGCATACGTCTACAGTACTTCTCCAGTCCAATCTGTTTTTTACGCAACATAAGACTAGATAAGACCACTACAGGATAATAGAGAAGCCCTTTGATTTCAGCTTTCCGTTAGGGCACTAGTTACCATTGAAAACAGTATGCTTCGTAAGGAGCAAGAATAACACAAAAAGAGCACAACTGGTACAAACGATGAGAAGCAACATATTCTCCACGTTCTGAATATCCATATTGTGCGTCAGATTAGTTTATTGACCCCAAATCAAACTCATAACGACTCAAGATATCCTATCACAAACGAGTGTCCATGTGCAATGAGAATCTACAAACCTAAATATGTCCTACCAGACAGCCCAGCCAACTAAGACATACGACACCAAAACTGGCAAAAAAGAGCAGAACTGAGGCAGAAGTTATGAGACTTCCATCCAGACCTGGCCACAGGGAACATAGCTGAAACATGAGTTATGAGGCTGACGTATAGATCTGGTTAGATGGAGCCGAACTGAGACAGGAGTTATGAGGCTATCGTCCAGACCTGGCTAAAGTGAGTAGAGCGGAGATAGGAGTTATAAGGCTGCCGTTTAAACCTGTGTAATACTGTGATCTGTTCCGAAAACGCAACTGCAGATCAAGCGTGACTAAACACCTCAGCGCACAAGAAGAAGCAGATATGTTCTCAAATATATATGTTACAAACAACGCTTGTTATGGAACAAGCGTGTCGTATGGAACCAACAACGCTGGTTATGTGTCTTATGGAACACTAAGTAATAACACAACTTAGCAACAAACATGTATTTATGAAATATTGTAGAAAGTGGGAGATGGGGGAGGGGGGAGGGGGGGGGGGGGTGTTGGCCCGAATGAGCTTGACAAACAAAACTAGTGTTTGTGTATTTTTACAAGTTTCGATCACATTTAAATCTTGACATTTCACTTTCCCTGTTTTATTATAATATGCTGATGTACATTTTCATGTCGCAGTTTGTTTATTAATATTACAATTAAAATGAAACGATTTTCTACTCAACTGACATAGTCCGTTCGGTCAAATATATATAAACAATGTGTACACTTTTAACATTCAGATTGTGTCATTTTGGTGTATGGCTCTACATGCTTCGTATATGGTTACATGAAAGCCTTATTCTTAAAGTAATATTCTCACTTCATCTCTTGCCAATGTACTTTCTATCTTTTTTCCTCTATTTCTATTTTTCTCCCTCTCTGTCTCTATCTTTATATACATAAATATAGACAGTGTGTTTCTAGAAGAAAATGTAAGTAGCCTGTGATTTCATTTTAATGAAGGGGCATGCATTTTAACACTATTTTTTGTTTCTCTAATGTATTGTTGTAAATCAATAGTAGAGTAATTGTAATGTGTACAACAAATGTGAATATATATATATATATATATATATATATATATATATATATATATATATATGGCTCAGTCGTCTCGAGGTAAGGTGTCGGCCTCGTGTGCCAGAGGTCGCGAGATCAAATCATAGTGGAGTTTGATTTTTCACGTGGATCTTCTGCTAAAAATTCCCCTTATCTCATTGTAGTGAGATCGGACTCTTGTGTCCAGTGTCAAGCACGTTAGAAATCTATTGGCAGAAATCGAGAAGAGTCGGCTTGTTAAAAACATATTCGAATTATGCGTTCATTTTTAATGATCATAGTAAGCCGCAGGAAGTTTTAAAATACCTCTACTACGTATAGCCGAAGCTTTCGGCTACCTGGCAACAGACATTAACATGCACGTTTGAATACCAGGACTCCATATATTCCAAGTTAGTATATGTCTTATAATTGCGTATACCCAGAAAAGCACTATATATATATATATATATATATATATATATATATATATATATATATATATATATATATATATATATATATATATATAATGTACCAACTGAATTAAACTATTATGCACGAGAAAAAAAAGGGTGAGAGACAGATAGACAGAGAGAGATATATATATAGAGAGGGAGACAGAAAGAGACGTATCCAGACATGATCAGATGACGGTAACAGTGTATTTATTGAGCGCAACTTGTAAGTACATTTGCTTAACTAACTTGAGGAAAGCAGGGATGTCTCTGCCTTTGTTATTGAAGAGGGCATGGAGCAGACCACCCTTTAAAGTCATTGGTTGAGGCCTATCCCCCACATTGAGACAAAGGGTGTTGATTGGTTGATCAAGCCCTAGCTTAGCAGCAAGTGACCAGGCTCAGACACTCCTTAGACTGAATTTCTTGCTGTGAAGGTCATTTGAAAGACTGCACTATTCAAGATAAACAAATGTTTATATATATATATATATATATATATGTGTGTGTGTGTGTGTGTGTGCTCATGTGTGTGTGTGTGTGTGTGTAGCATAGTGAAAAATAGAAAAGCTAATGAATGTGCTTGTGAGATAACACGTTAGATAATGCGTTAGCGTATGTTTAAGAGATAAATGTATTTAATTATTAGATGTGTACTTGAGAGCGAGAGGGAGCGAGGCTGAGCCTGAGAGTGTGTGAGAAATGGACTGAGAGGCACAATGATTGTGTGTATGCGCATTTATTTAAATAAAGAAATAACCTTTAAACAATCTATATGTCACAAATAGTAATTTCTCACAAGGATAATCTCTACATAGCCATTTTAGTTAGAAACCAAGAATATATGTACTGCAGTCGTTTTTTCGTGTTCCAAATTTTATCACAGATACAATTTATCATTCAAGAAAGTGATCTTCTATAAATCCTTGTTATGTATGTGAATTAGAACATTGAACGAGATTTCAATATTTGTTAGTGTGATTTGTTTTACGTTTGTGTGATATCAACTTACCATTGCTAAAGTCATGGGAATAAAGAAACGTCATGTTTGTATTAGTGTTATATATTATTATTGTTGTGGTTATTGTAAGTATTGCCTAATAATATTCGCTTAGGCGTCTGACGCCCGTTGCGTCGGTCAGCCACATCCACGACCCACGGCTGCGGCGTGGTTCCAGGCCTCGTCCAGAGCTGAGGCGGAGGTTGTTTTCTGCTGGAGTCATAGTGTGTGGGGTCGACTTCTTCTGATACTCCATCCGGTCGGGGGAAGACTTTTGTCGGCGATAAATAACTTCTGTAGTATCTTGGGAGCTGGGGTTTCCTGGCCCAATCGTACAGCATGACCGAACAAAGAAGCTCGGCCACGGTCAAGTGTTTCTGAGATTGGTGGGAGGAGGCGGGGGGGGGGGGGGGGGGAATCTAAGCAGAGCTCTCTACGTTGCGGATGTAGTCAGGCCATCGGATGCGCTGGGTACGACGCTGTTTGCCCATGTAGGAGGCTTCCAGTTTTGACATGTCATGTTTGAGTCATGTCCAGGTTTCGGAGCCGCAAAGCAGGACTGGGACCACACAGCACTGGTAGATCTGGATTCTTGTTTTAATGGATATCTTGCATCAAACATAAATTATTCAAAGAAAATGACCCCCAAGAAAACAAATGCCAGCATAAATTTACAGTGGGTGGTGAGAAAATAGATCGGGTCACGCATTTTGAACATCTCGGTTTCCTAATTGACAAAAATGGTTACTGCTCGAAAAAAATCAGAAGAAGACTAGCCATGCAATGCAAAGACTGAACAGTATGAAAAAATTATGGCAGAGCACCAACAAAACGATAAAAGTAAAAGTCTTGAGAGCCTGTGTTTTTAACATGGACGGTATACAGAACGGCGAGAGAAAGGGTTGAGTTGATAAGGGCAGTAATGGATAGTCTACAGAATGGCGAGAGACAGAGTTGAATTGATAAGGGCAGTCATGGACAGTCTTCAGAATGGCGAGAGACAGAGTTGAATTGATAAGGGCATTCATGGACAGTCTACAGAATGGCGACAGACAGAGTTGAATTGACAAGGGCAGTCATGGACAGTCTACAGAATGGCGAAATAAAAAGTTGAATTGATAAGGGCAGTCATGGACAGTCCACAGAATGGCCAGAGACAGAGTTGAATTGATAAAGGCAGTCATGGACAGTCATCAGAATGGCAAGAGACAGAGTTGAAATTATAAGGGCAGTCATGGACAGTCTACAGAATGGCGACAGACAGAGTTGAATTGATAAGGGCAGTCATGGACAGTCTACAGAATGACGAAGAGACAGAAGGTCGCGAAAATGCATATGTGCAGAAGGTGATAGATTTGAGAGGGGCAAGGTGAGCAAGTGTGTTCTGTATAGAAAAATCTGAAGAGCATGGAATCAACACCTGACTTGGACTGAATATAAATGTGCTTGGCTGGCTGCTTGGAAGAAGATAGAGCACTTATGGGAATGTCCCCTGTGGGATGATTGTATCTCCTAGAATCAAGAATAAAGGATATCAAGGGCTTTAAAAACTAATTGAACCTGCGCGATGTTGATGTGTCCAGATATATAGAGGGAACATGTTCTAATATCCGATGAATGTCTCCCAATCAGCTACTATACGGTGAACTCAAAACAGATAGACGCACTTCAGAGGGACAGAAGAAATGCTACAGAAACTCATTAAAAATATCTAAGAAAAGCTTCCACATTGAAGACACCTCCTGGGAGATGATGGCACAGAACCGCTCTATCTTGCGCGCTAGCATCAGACTAGGTACTTAGTTGGATGGAGAGCGAAACACTGTGACGAAGCTCAGACAACGCTAGACACGACCACGCCACAGCCGACTCTTCACAAGTGTGCCCCAAGTGTGGCACAGTATGCCGTGTCAGGATTAGAGTTTGCAGTCATATTAAATCACATCTTGAAGCACAAGTTTAATGTTGTCGCCATGTTCCATTCCGATGAGAATCGGCTGTTATGTTGAACATTACGATTGAAGCAATCTGCAGATAAGTAAACACATTATAACTATTCCTGTGTGAGACAAATACGGCTCTTTTTTTTCTAATTTGACGTCATCGGACATGTGGACAGATGTCGATACATGTTTCCAATCTTGAACGAATACGGACAAAGGTCTCAAGCAATCACAAATCATCTACGGCATTGCTGATGAGGGGGCAATGAAAGAGCTGCCATCTTGGTTCAGAACACACTTAAAGTGAGAACAGTGTGTATGAATAGAGGGAAGGGCATGATCAGGTAAACTATGGAACGTTTCACGAATAATGACAAGGTAGTGCAGTGGTTAGTGCACTGGCTCTTGAGCCAAGCGATCGGGGTTCAATCCTAAGTGGGTGCAGGTTGTTGTTTTTTTGGTATCGTAGACCAAATCCTGTGGTCGGCCAAGCCCCAGCAATGTGGCACCAAACAAAATCTGGGATGTAAAGACGGCCGGAGTGATGCTGACAACTTCCTCCATTATGTGCCATGGGTCACAGAATAATATGAGCCTAACCACAGCCTACTATATATACAAGGCCATGGCCTCACGCCATATTTCACATACGTGGCATGGCATCAAACTGAATCTTTACTTTACTTTTACTTTCTATAGCTTAAATGAAAACACGGAACACTAAATGTTGATGTAGAAACTAGTAGTATCCATCCCATACTCCAGTTGTTGTGAAAGACTAAGGACTTTTGGCCATACCATAACAGCAGCCATGTTGATTTTGCTTCACATAGTAAACAGGGGCAGTAATTGTGTAAACTAATCAGATTATATTTGCTCTTGTTATGAAAACCGCCTTTCTCGCCAGACAATTATTGGCTGTAATGAAAAGTCGAAAGGTCTGCTGTCGATCAAGTTTTGTTTTGACATAAAGATTATGTAAATTTAAAAAAAAACTGTCCAGCATCCACAAACATGTTTTGTGTGTAATGAAGTATCTTCCAAATTACAATATGCAGGTATTATACTTTCCTTGTCCTAGGCACTTTGTCACACTTTATTCTTACATAATTCAGCCACCTGGACTGGCTTGTCACTTGCACTCAGTAGGTAATCCACACTACAAGCCTCTGGGAGGTTTGGGCAGATCATCAGGTGGTCCTGGTCTTGTGTTACTCCACATTCGCATGTTTCCTCCACTCTGTTTCCCCGTATTTTCAGGTTTTTCCTGCATCGTGATACACCAGTTGGAAGTCTATTTAGTGACTTCCATGTTCCGTATAGCAGGAGATGTCCAGGCGCAGGTTCCTCCCGTAACTCGATCAAGGGGACCTGTGTCAGATGCGTCGATTTCTAGGACTAGTCTGTAGGGGCTGGTTTGACTGTAAGAAACTTTGTCTTGACTTTAGTCTGTGGGGGGGGGGGGGGGGGGGGGGGGCTGGGTACACTGTAAGAAACTTTGTCTTGACTTTAGTCTATAGGGGCTGGGTACACTGTAAGAAACTTTGTCTTGACTTTAGTCTATAGGGGCTGGGTTGACTGTAAGAAACTTTGTCTTGACTTTAGTCTATAGGGGCTGGGTTGACTGTAAGAAACTTTGTCTTGACTTTAGTCTATAGGGGCTGGGTACACTGTAAGAAACTTTATCTTGACTTTAGTCTTGGGTGCTACACCTGATGTCCGAGTGCCTTGGGTCATTTACCTGTTTCTCTCTTTCTATCTCTGACGCGGCTGTTATTCGTATCTCTTGGTGGCGCTATGCCGATTATGGGGTATGTTTTTCAGTTGGTTTAGGTTTTAGGCATTCAGTAACTAAACGGCCTGTCTCATTTATTGCTGTATCTATGTTTGACATGTGTAGAGTTCTTTCAGACTTATGGGGCGTACTCAGCTACAGAGAAACACAGAGCGAGTGATGATGTTCTGAGGACATCTGGCTTTGCTCCCCATGTTGTGCCAGTCAGTTTGCCTATGATATTATTTCTCGCAGGTATTTTCTGTTTTGTCTCCTGACAATGTGCGGCATAGGACATCATGCGGTCCAACTTTACTTCCAAGTATTTGGGGGCCGTGCTGTGTTCTACATCCTGTCCTTGCCATTTGATCTGCAACTTTCTGTTCGCCTCTCTATTTCTGAAATGGTAGGCACATACTTGAGTTTTGTTGGGGTTTCGTTTGAGGTGATTTTTTTGGTAATTTAGAGCAAGGGCATCACAGGTATCACGGGTGTTTGTCAGTTTCTGTTCGACTTTTTCGAAGCCCTTTCCATAGGTAGCTACTGCTGTATCATCGAAATATAAAAAGAAAATATAAAGAAACAATCCGAGCAGAGAAGCGTCTTCCACAGTGTGTGCAATGAAAGTCTGGACCATTTGCGGCATCGCATGGTGTGGCGTGTATTCTCAAACTCTGAGTCTTTAGCCTATCAGCAACCAGTTTCTCCTTCGTCTGTATTCTATGCTTAATCCTGCCACTCCATGTAACATGACCCATGTTGTCCTGTTTCCATGATTCCATATCGATGACTGCCTCATTCATATCCCGCTTGCATACATCCTTGTACCGAAATAATGGCCGGCCCAGAGATCTTTTCCCCAGCTGTAATTCCCTGTTGAGAAGATCTTTTGATATTCTGCATCAGCCATCCTCCGAGTGTGCCCCATCCATCGGAACCTTTAAAGATTAAGCATGGAAAAGATTGTGAATGTTCCTGTTCTCTACGCCACCCCCTGCGTTGGTAAAACTGTCAAAGTTTGTATTGGACAACTAATGTACAAGACAACAATATTCTTATTTTCCACAGAGTTGTGACTGAGTTTTCTAGAACCGTCGACAAGAAATGATCAATATTAACGCATGTTTCAATAACAGATAACATTTGAAAAGACAATCATTATGAATAAAAAGGATACGTTAATTATCAAAATTGGATTATATAACAACTGGGGCTAGCAATAATTGTGAAGAAAACACTGTCGTTAGGGATGGACTGTTGAAAGACATGTGTGCTCGGTGTAAGCCGTTTTCTGAAGTAAGTGAAGTGACATGCTCCATTCCACGCTGCCGTCCCTTACCTTAGAGTAGGCCATGGACCCATTTATATATTCATAGGCGTAAGCGTTGCAAGACTGGAACGGGTTCTGTCAGTTTGTTTTATTAAACAAGCGCTGTAAGCGCTCCGACGCTCTTCTACGTGGTGTAAAAACATGATGCAAAGGCGGGAAACGACGTGTATAGTCAACATCATATTATCAGTTAAATCATATAACAACACATAGTCCGTAATATAATTATACAACCCCTTATAATCTCTAACATAATCATATAACACATAGTCCGTAATATAATTATACAACCCCTTATAATCCCTAACATAATCATTTAACACATAGTTGGTAATATAATTATACAACCCCTTATAATCCCTAACATAATCATATAACACATAGTCCGTAATATAATTATGCATACCTTATAATCCCTAACATAATCATATAACACATAGTCCGTAATATAATTATACAATCCCTTATAATCCCTAACATAATCATACAATACATAGTCCTTAATATAATTATACAACCCCTTATAATCCCTAACATAATCATATAATACATAGTCCGTAAAATAATTATACAACCCCTTATAATCCCTAACATAATCATATAACACATAGTCCGTAATATAATTATACAACCCCTTATAATCCCTAACATAATCATATAACACATAGTTGGTAATTTAATTATACAACCCCTTATAATCGTAACATAATCATCTAACGACACATAGTTGGTAATATAATTATACAACACCTTATAATCCCTAACATAATCATATAACACATAGTCCGTAATATAATTATACAACCCCTTATAATTCCTAACATAATCATATAATACTTAGTTGGTAATATAATTATACAACCCCTTATAATCTCTAACATAATCATATAACACATAGTTGTTAATATAATTATACAACCCCTTTTAATCCCTAACATAATCATATAACACATAGTCCGTAATATAATTATACAACCCCTTATAATCCCTAACATAATCATATTAACACATAGTTGGTAATATAATTATACAACCCCTTATAATCTCTAACATAATCATATAACACATAGTTGGTAATATAATTATACAACCCCTTATAATCCCTAACATAATCATACAACAACACAATCTCCATTACATAATCATACGACAACAGACATGCCCTTATATAAGCATACATCCTCATCATCATCATAGGTCCCGGAACCTGAAAAGTCATTCGCGCACCAATACTGCAGATTGTAGGATCAGTTCCCGCCACTCCTCGGTTTTGTGCGAGGAAATCAAATATTTCGTCTGGACGAGTTAACATCTGTGGTATGATTGTTATTGTTGAATATTAAGACGACTGATGCATTTCTTTTTTTTTTCCCCAATGTTTTCTGTACTATCAGTGTGTCTTGGCCCGTTTTGCACCTGTCGGAGCAAATCGCTCTCCGGGCAACGTGTCTCTCTACATAGTTAATATTTCTATGATCTCCCTTTCTACTTAAGCATGGCGTCACATGGTCACTCTGAAGGTTATATCTTTTTTCCGGCCTCGTTTTCATCTTAGCCGTTTGCTTTTAATCGCTCTTGTGTATTCTGTGTTCCACTTTATCCTATAATATGTCGATTGAAATACATCTCGGTGTTTTGACGGGTACAAGTTCAATTTGAACATCGCACACATCGCACACAAAACACGTTATCCAAGAGAAATCAGTAACACTACAATTGTAGAACCAAAGATTACAGAAAAACACATGATTCAGATCAGTAGCCATGTTGGCGCACAACCCAGAAGAAAACCCTTAATCGTAATACATCATTTAATTAATTACATAATCATATAACAACATATAATCACTTAAATCATCATACAACAACATATAATTACTTACATAATCACAGAACATCACATAATTAATAAAATAATCATTCACCAATATATAAATAATCATACAAAAACAGATAATCACAGAACAACATATTCACCATTATATAATCATTCATCAACATCTATTCATTTATAAAGTCATACAACAGCACACGCACTGATATTCTAATATAACAACATATAATCCCTTATTTAATAACCCACTATAACATTCATTAATTAATAGCTGTCCATCGTTGTCGATGAGGACCGCCGACATCATCCTTGTCACAGATTTCCCTGTTGGGTGTGGGTGCGCATGTGGCTGAACAGGCCAATGCGGGCACGAAAACATCTGCTACATATAGGGCACACGAGGTTTGTAGAAGGTGATGGTGGTCCCGCTTTCGGGATTTCCCGGTCTCGCGTCTGCTCTGGGCTTTCACAACACAGTCGTCTTCACCGGCAGCTACACCCGATTTGACTGCGCTTCTCCAGTCAGATCTGTTTTGCGCAAGACATTCCCAGGTGTCGATGTCTATTTGGCAACTTTTTAGTGAGTCCTTCAGACCATCTTTATATCGTTTCTTTAGGCGCCCTCTCTCGCGCCATCCCTCTCTCAGCTCGCCGTAGAGAAGCTTCTTTGTGAGCCGCTCGTCTGACATACGGACGAGGTGTCCGGCCCATCCTAGTCGTGCTTTTTCTAGCAGTGCACGGATGCTGGGCATGTTAACCCTCGAGAGAACCTCGACCTCAGTGGCACGATCTTGCCATAGAATAACATAATCACTTTATAATCATACAAAAATACGCAATCTGTTATATAATAATATTCCAATTAATAATTACTTTTATAATCATATACCAACATATATATCATTATATAATTATACACATCATATACTTACTGATATAAACATACAACACCACATAATCACTGATTTTATCCTTATAAACAATATAATCGCTGATTGAATCATTCATCACCGTATAATCATTTACACCCTCAGTTGTCCAAATACTCCCCTATATAGTCATATACCAACAAATAACCACCTACACACTAAAACAATACCATATAATCACTGGTATATTTATACACCAGCCTATAATCACTGTTAAAGTAAGAGACCAAAATATAATCACTGATTTAATTATACACTTCTATATAATCAGAGATTTAATGATACACCATCACATAATCACTTATATAATCATCACTATATAATCTCTGACATAGTTGTAATACCAATATATAAAGACTGATATAATCATAATCCAACATATAATCACTGAAATTGCCAAGACTCTTCTACATGTCCATGTGATGATCCTAGATAACATACCGCTTCATAGCAGACTGACTAAGGCGAAGAGATCTTCTTCTTCTTCGTACGCTGTCAGACGTCAACTTGAATTTGTTCGAAGAAAGCAGCTGTCATCCTGAGGCTGTCGACACTGCCATAGAGCTTGTCTAGTGTTGCCACTGGTGATGGCCACGTGTGCTTTCTCTGGTCCTCGTATGTCGGGCAATTTTGCAGCAGATGTTAAGCGGTCATTTTCCCTGTACCACAGGTGCATTCGTAAGTGCCACCTATCTTAAGTTTATTGAATAGATGGTACCTCAGTCTATTATGGCCTGTGCGGAGTCTGAAGACCACGACCTGCTCTCTTCTGTTCAGCTGGTAGTAGGCATCATTTTTTGTGTAGCCAGTATGTTCTGTTTCCCATTTGGCCATGTATCTGGCCATAATAAGCCTTTTGGACTCTTCGTAGAATCTGGTTGTAGTAGTCTTGCACCTTCTTTTGCCAGTCTGTCTGCATCCTCGTTGCCTTGGATGTTACAGTGGGATGGAACCTCTGCAGCCTTCAGTGCCTCTACCTCCGCTCTGAAATTGCTTGAGTATTTTCCAGTTGCCACTGACAGTGTTATTTTTCTACCATTTGTTAGGCTTATGAATACCCCCTCCCCCTCCATTCTGTGTTGTGTTTGTTACAGAACCGTCGGTGTATGCATTGGTCTAGTCCATGCTTTGGTAGTTTTCCGCTATGTACCTTAGGGTTATGTCTCTTCTTTCTTTTTCAGTCTGGCTGTTCTTGTTTCCAATACCTGGTATATTTTCTACAACCTCTGGAATGATATGCTGCTTCCATGTGGGTTTGCGTACAGTAGGGATGGGCTTTGGTGTTGTTATGGTGTTCATAGGGTCTTCGCTCATCTTTGCTTTGGCTATTTCTGAAAAGTTTCTCCGCTTTAGTTTCCCATTTCCAAATCTACTTAGTCCCTGATGCATTGGATGGTCTGTCAGTCTTCTGAGTTTCTCTGCTTGCTGCTGGGATCTGCAGTCTCTTCTGTCGGTCATATATTGCAGATTTGTAATCTTTTCAAGTTCTACAATTGGCGTTGACATTCATGCCTCCTGTTATAACTCTCATGTTCTTTGCTGCTGTTGCCCATGGCGCAATGCCATACTCGAGAACTGGTCTCACTCTTCCAGTGAACAGTTTCTTCAGTATTCTTTCGTCTGCTACCCAGATTGTGCCAGAAAGTTTCCTCATGATAGCCATTCTTTGTCTGGCTCTCATTTGGTTTATCTCGATCTAACTTTTCCATGTCATGCGCCGAACAAATGTGACGCCCGGGTAGTTTGGGTTGTCGTTTGGTCGCAGATATTTGCCGTTAAGACTTATTTTGGTGTGATGTGGTTTATTTCAAAGCGAGAATATCGTACATGTTTTTTCTTCATTTATTTTGACCAACCATGATTTCGCACACTCCTCCATCAATGTTAAGGCCTGCTGCATCCGATTGTTTGCTATGGTGAGATATTTTTCAGAGGTCCATATAACCAGATTGTCTGCAAACATGGAGCTATGGACTCTTCTTGGTATATTCTCTATGATGTTGTTTATATACACCAGAAAAAATGTGGGGGACAGTACTCCCTTTGGGGGTATTCCCTGCTCCAGTTTCACATTTTTGCTCATCTGCCCTTGTACTTGAACTCTGGCTGTTCTGTTTTCGAGGTAGTGGCTGATCCATCTGTACATTTATCCAGATACTTCACTTCTTCGTAGCTTGACTTTAAGTCCCTCTTTCCACACGTTGTCAAATGCCTTCTCTGGATCCACCCAAAAACGCTACTGTATGCGTTTTCTCTTGGTAAGCATCCTCTATTTCCTGTGCTATGAGAGTGATCTGGTCCTCAGTGGATCAGTGTTGTCTAAATCCTGCTTGCTGTGGAATTAACATGTGTTTTTCTTCCAGGTGCCACATTAGTCTGGTGTTTATCATACGCTCCATCAGTTTACTTACACAGCACAGTCGACTGATAGGCCAGTATCCATTTGGATCTGTTCTATATTTTTCTTTCTTTGGTACTGGTATAAGTACAGCATCTTTCCATGTCTGCGATACAATTCCCCTTTTCCAGCTTTTGTTCAGGACTGACAGTAACTTCCTCTTTGCTGTTTGGCCAACCCCATCAGCATTTCATTTATTACCCCATCTTTTCCGGGCGATTTCTTTTTCTTTAAAGTTCTCATGGTCTCATTCATTTCATTCATCGTTAGTTTTGCCAGCATGTGCTCCTCTGGTGCAATCTTGATGTTGTCGCGGTTCTTTTGTTCTTCACTAATGTATGAATACCTGTCTGTATGGACATCAATGTGGTTTGCTCTGGCATAATGTTCTACAAAGGCGTTTGCTGCTTTTTTTTCCGATAAGCATGTTGTCAGCCTGCTTGATGGTAATTTGTTCATTTGGTGGTGTTTCGTCATCCATGGCTCTGACTAAATTGCATAGTTTGCTCCATTCTTTATCTAGATTGAGGCTTTCAGTTTTTATTTTCAACTGTCTCTTGTTATTTGGTTCAGTGTTCTTCTGTATTTCGCCGTGATGGCCTTGAGGGCGATATTTGCTTTCATAGATTGCTCTCTCTCTCACTCTGCCATGTTCCTAGCATTTGAGACGTCAAATTCAGCTTTCTGCAGTTCATGATTCCAATATGGCTTGTAGTTTTTTCTTGCCGCTCTTGGGATGGCCTCGGTGGCTGCTTGCAGTATTGGTTTGCTTATGGTTTCCACCATAGGTTTCATGGAGAAGACATCGAAGAGAGAAGTCTAATCCGGTACTAAAATAATGCCAGCTGAAGTCGGATGTGTTGGACCGAAGGGTGCAAATATCGCAGTCAAGCTGTAAACTACAACATAACGCATTCCGTTCTCTGGACTACATTCTGTTACTTGCTCTTTTCATGGCTTGGTAGCGGGAGATTGAGAACGAACGAAGTCAAGCCAAAACAAACACCAACGATTAATCACTGTGTATGGTTATACATCAACATCTTATGGATTATTAAGTCGTTCAATATGCAAACGTACTGATGGTTTTCTTATTAAACTAAGCATCGCGTAATGACCTCTGATGTAGACCTCTGATGTAGGCCTCTAAGGGGGATATTTCATTGGGACCGAAATTGGATTAAAACTGCCAATTTGAACTGAGAAAGCCTGCACTACTGCAGCGATCTGCAAGACCTAAACACTAAAACTAACTTGTGTCGTGGAAGGAAGTGGTGATACGAGTCAACCTCACCTCTATTGCGTGCAAACCGAGCCACTATGACTGTGAGGTCATAGAATAACGAGGCTCTGACTCGCCTGGTTGGATGGGCTCTTCCAGGCCAGATTTAGGTCCATGCATGGAGATTGGCACCACCAAGCGTCAACGGCCCAAGACATACCCATGATGACACAACCAGGATCGGTCATACCAGCTTGATCGAAGTCGGGGTTAACAATGACCACTACTACCATCCCACACCAGGGCAGAGAAGACAAGTGTACCGGAAAAGGCACATAACGAAATCGGAGACAGAGATGGATAGTGCAGGATTGTGAAGCTGTCAATAGGGGTGCCCCAACAAGCTCACGATGTCACGGGATGAACTAAATTAAACTATTTAGTAATACAACTATTTAAAAATAACTGTGTACTTAAACAACGATGTACCAAAACTAATGTACACGGTACATTCAGCACATCATACTAGAGGGTATACTAGAGTAGTTGAAAGAAGCGAAAACCTTAACTTATATGGGCAGCACAGTTGGGTCAGAAGGCTCGATGAAACAGCTCTTGACTATGGTATGGAGATAAACGCTGGAAGGACAACATTAATGACCAACAACGCCGAGGGCTTCAACAGCAGGATAAAAGCTAACGGTCAGGAACTCGAAGTGGTTGACAGTGTTAAATATCTAGGGTCGATTGTCAGTGATGAAGGATCAACATGTAAGGTGTTGGCCAGAATAGCAGAGACAATAGCGGCACTTGCACGGCTTAATAAAATCGGGCAAGATAAACAGTTAGAACTATGAACGAAAATCAGATTAATGCGTACACTGGTCCTGTCAGTATTCCTCTATGCTTGTGAGACATGGATAGTTACAGCAGACCTTCAGCGAAGGATACATGCCTTGGAGATGAGATGGTTCCGAAGACTTTTAAACGTCACGTACAAAGATCGAGTAACAAATGAGAAAATACGAAATAGAATTACAACAGCAATGGGGCCGTTTGAAGAACTCTTGGCAACTGTAAAAAGAAGGAAACTCGTTTGGTACGGTCACATATCGAGATCAAGTGGCATTGCAAATACGATCATCCACGGAAAGGTGCAAGGCAGACGACGAACAGGCCGTCCCAAAAATAGGTGGGAGGACAACATAAAAGAATGGACCAATCTCCGACCAGAAGAGGCACAGACAGCGGCCGCTGACAGAGAAGGGTGGCGTGGTGTTGTTTTGATGTCTTTATGTGTGCCCCAACGACCTCACCGGTTACAGGATGACCTGACCTGGCCTGACAGTTAACACATCATGAGACACAGAAGCAGATTTAAATACCAGTATTCGTATCTCCGTAATTAAATAGTTTTTGGAGATACAGAGAAATCAGGATTAACACAAGAGGATATTCACCGCCAGTGACAAGTCGGTACTGATGTCTGGAGCTGAGACATGAACAACGACCAAGGTTATACAAGAAAGACGGCAGTCTTTCGTTAACAGATGCCTTCGAAGGGTAATGGGCATAAAGTGGCAGGACATGGTGAGGAACGAAGAGCTATGTGAAAGAAACTGACAACACTCACTGGAACAACACAGTAAGCGAAGAAAATGAAACTGGATAGGACATAGGCTATGAAAGGCACAGTTCAAGATAGCCAGACAGGCTTTTACATGGAATCCTGAAAGGGAAGAGAGAAGATTGTTGTTGTTTAATGCCCATAATGAGTACGTTTACCCTTTTGTGCGCCCTAAAAATTGAGTTAAGTTGCGGGTTGTAGTAGCTTTTCTTACATCCCGAGCATAGATAGGTTGACCTAAAACTACACGGATAATAGAATAAGAGAAGGAACTATGATTAAGTGATCACACTTGGAGAGGTGCAGAAAGAGCTGCCTAGGACTGTGTATGGTTCCGGGATGTTTGTGAATGGCCAATACACCAACAGGAGCGGCGGGTTTTGATTGATTGATTGATTTGATTGCATGTACACGTTGTACGATAAACATACACTGTGTGCCTAACGAAGCCCAATGTCGTGTAGTCTTAAAGATGTGTCTGTTGAGACTTAGTTAATGTCAAGATTCCCTACCACAGACTGACACATTCAGAAGCTGGTGTACTTATTTGCAAACGCACTTCAATAGACGGATAGTTATTTACCAGAGTCAAACGTAGCTAGAACAAAATGTGTCGTTTAGGCATACTTTGAATAAACCTTTATATGCAAAGAAAGCGATCGAATTGTGGATCGATAAGACGCGAGCAAGCCAGATGCATGAGCGAGCACGAGTAGAGAGAAGAGTTCTGTTGTGTGCCTCGTTCTATTTTCTCTCGTTCTGAAATGTGTTAACAGACACACGTGGCCATCTTGCAGTCACTTGTGAAGAATATGACTGTTACTATTGGTTAATCTTCTATGGCATGTTGGGAAAGCGTCAAGTTTTCTTGTTCTTTCTATTTATTGTTCACATTGGCAGTTTTTAACCTGCGTTCCAAGGAAGGAAGACTAACGTCTGGTCAGGCAAAATATACTGATAAGACATGTTAGTCAGGGTCAGGCCAAACATACTGGCCAAGACCCTCACCTCGTAACTCTCACTGGAAACTTTATGGCAGCCTGGCTAACGAGGTGTGGCATTGTGGCAGAGCGTATGTTTCGCTGAGTAGTTATTTATCTAAAGTATTACTACAAACACACCACGACACTTCACAGTAAATAACACATTAAACAAATTGTAACGGGTTTACACACTCAGATCCCTTCATTCAGGTTATATGTAGGTCCACATTCGATCGATTCACGTATACTCAGGTGATCTGTGCGTTCATATGCAATTAGATCACGTCACTTATAGTCGGAATCACGTACTCACTTGTGGTCATGTACTCACTTGTGGTCACGCACTCAGGCGATCTGTGCATACACATACCTCAGACAGCACATCATCTGGGGTAGTTGTCTCGCCGCCGCGATTCAATATCATCCAGTGTTCGTAAAGCGATCTCAGTCCCGCCAGACGGAGCGATAGCGCGGGCTTGCGGAAAACGCTTGCCCGCCTTTTCCCGTAGAGGTATCGGGAAGCGGTTTTTTTCTGTCGTGGCCTCAAATGAGGTGCGCTGCTCTGGTACGTAACGTGAAAGTTTGACAGTCGGTGGTGATTTTTCGAAGGCTTATAGCAGAGCTCGACAGTTCGTCTCGCTGGTGGTCAGACTCTCGCAAAGAGCTTGTGACCGGCAAATGAAAAGCAGAAATCGTGCCTGAAGGCCCTGTGTTCTCCCGGGGACCAACCCTCGGGAGAAGGGCAGGCCGGCAGGCCAAATTGTCTCTAGTCCCAATGAAATTCATCGCTGGGTTCGTTGGGATCCGTTCTGCACAGAGCGCTGCCATCCCTCCCCGAGCGAGCCCGGTCGGTCGGTCGTCTGGTGCGTGTAGGGGCCCCTGCCGGGCGGTCCTAGGTCGACGGAGTGAGGGACGGGGGGAACAACCGTCCGTCCGTCAGTCGGTCCCTGCGGCCGTCCCAGTGAGGCTTTATACACACCCGTCCTCTGCCGACCGGTGTGTGCGGTACGTACGTCTCCGACATATATCTGGTTGATCCTGCCAGTAGTCATATGCTTGTCTCAAAGATTAAGCCATGCATGTCTAAGTTCACACTGTCTCACGGTGAAACCGCGAATGGCTCATTAAATCAGTCGAGGTTCCTTAGATGACACGATCCTACTTGGATAACTGTGGCAATTCTAGAGCTAATACATGCTTACCAAGCTCCAACCCTCGCGGAAAGAGCGCTTTTATTAGTTCAAAACCAATCGTCGTTGCCCTCGCTGGATTGCGGCGTCCCCACTGGTGACTCTGGATAACTTTGTGCAAATCGCATGGCCTCATGCGCCGGCGACGCATCTTTCAAATGTCTGCCCTATCAAATGTCGGTGGTACGTGACATGCCTACCAGGTTTGTAACGGGTAACGGGGAATCATGGTTCGATTCTGGAGAGGGAGCATGAGAAACGGCTACCACATCCAAGGAAGGAAGCAGACGCGCAACGTACCCACTTCCGGCACGGGGAGGTAGTGACGAAAAATAACAATACGGGACTCTTTCGAGGCCCCGAAATTGGAATGAGTACACTTTAAACCCTTTAACGAAGATCTATTGGAGGGCAAGTCTGGTGCCAGCAGCCGCGGTAATTCCAGCTCCAATAGCGTATATTAAAGTTGTTGCAGTTAAGAAGCTCGTAGTTGGATCTCAGGCGCAGGCGGGCGGTCCTGCTCGCGCCGGTTCACTGCCCGTTGTCTCCTGCCCTACCGTCTGCCGGCTCTCTCCCACGGGTGCTCTTCGCTGAGAAAAAATTAGAGTGTTCAAAGCAGGCCTCGGCTGCCTGAATAATGGTGCATGGAATAATGAAATAGGACCTCGGTTCTATTTTGTTGGTTTTCGGAACTGGAGGTAATGATTAACAGGGACAAACGGGGGCATTCGAATTGCGGCGTTAGAGGTGAAATTCTTTGATCGCCGCAACACGAGCTACTGCGAAAGCATTTGTCAAGAATATTTTCATTAATCAAGAACGAAAGTCATAGGCGCGAAGACGATCAGATACCGTCGTAGTTCTGACTTAAACGATGCCGACTAGCGTTCCGCAGGAGTTACTTCGATGACTCTGCGGGCAATTTCCGGGAAACCAAAGTGTTTGGGTTCCGGGGGAAGTACGGTTGCAAAGCTGAAACTTAAAAGAATTGACGGAAGGGCACCACCAGGAGTGGAGCCTGCGGCTTAATTTGACTCAACACGGCTAAACACTGAAATGATTGACATGCAAAGAGCACTGTCGTTGGGTCTAATATGGAACGGGTGCTGGAATTAGACACTCGGAAATCTGGGACTTTCCTCTCGGTTGCTTTGCTTTTCCGCATCCAGTGTTCGTTAAAGGAATTGACGGAAGGGCACCAAAAGAAGTGGAGCCTGCGGCTTAATTTGACTCAACACGTAAATACTGTAGAACGACTGACAAATCGAAAGCACTCTCGTTGGGTCACATAGTGAACGTGTGCTGGTATTAGACCCACGGAAGACAGTACAGCTCTCTAACCTTCTAATGAATGAACCCTACGGAAATCGTGTCTTAACCCCGCAGAAACCGCAGGTTCAATATACCTGGTCACCGTCAAACAAAAGCCCTCGATTAATTCGTCCTGGCCAAATAGTGAACGGGTGCTGGAAATAGACCATAGGAAGACATGTCAGTTTTACCCTATAAATGACAGGGCGTTGCTACGGAAATCCTGCTCAACTCGAGAGGAGCCGCAGACATTTGGTTCACGTACCAGGCTGATAAGCCAATGGCGCGAGGCTAACATGTGAGGGATTACGGCGGGATTCCGGCTTACAGGCGTCCACTGCAATGGGAGGCTTCGAGATGGTCGGGACCCGGGGATTGTGCCTCAACCCTACCAGGTCGAGCCACAGAAAGAGGTCTCTTCCATCCGCCGATCAAAGCGGGCGGATAGCTTTTCGATATTCACCCTATATGGCGATGGGGGGCGAAACCACCAACATAAGACTTAGTTCTTGGTCCAGGTGTCGAAAACAGTAGAGCAGCCACCTCACTGTGAACTGTCGAGACTCTTTTCTTGACCACGAGATATGTCCGCAAACCAGGCGAACAACATCTCCGTGACATTACCAGGCCTGTCCCCTGGTTAAAGTTACTTCTGCTTCGATCTATACCTCTGTACGCTATCAGCCATACCAATGGACGCAGAAGAGATGCAGACTAGCGGACATTGCACAACTGCCCCACTGTGTCAACATCCCAGGTGGCGGGGCATGCTAGGCGTACCATCCCTGAACAGAAGAAAAGAAAATAAAGGGAGCAAAGAAATACCCCACTCACATGCAAATGCAACGTTTCTGGCAGGACGTGACGATCCTGGGATACAGACACACTGGACTGCCTCTCTTCCGGGTAAACCAGTCCATATCATATATCATCTCATATATCATCACCGCACCCTATAGATACGAGTAGTGAATACTCGTTAGTCTGGTAAGACAACTTCCATAAGAGAGACAACTCTGATCACAAACAACTGCTGAATTGCAGATAGGCTGAGGACAGCCAAAGGCTAAGGAGGGCATCCCTACAGAAACGCCTGTTGAAATCGGAAGCCTAACGAAACAGTGCAACGTAAATCGCAGTATGATGACAGTACGACCGATTAGAAAAACGTATGGCGCTCATCCTGCGGAGTCCCACCAGGCAGCGAGAGTGCCGGGCCTCACGCCTCGAAGGGGCCTACCCTTGACTACTGGTGGTCACCCACCAATGTGTCGTGGAGTAAAGGCACATGGCTATGGGGCAATTCCTATTGACCAAAAACTCAAGACCATCAAAATGCTACAGGGGAATGCGGAGGGTGTCGTTAACAAAAAGCTTTCCCTAACACATCACCTGCATGAAGGTAAGATTGACGTGGCATGTATCCAGGAAACGCACCTCAACAATAACCATAAATTCTCAATCAGAGGTTACCAGCCCTTCCGTCTCGATAGAGAAGGTCACAAAGGAGGGGTCCTGATACTGACCCGAAACTGCATACCGAGTAGCGCGGTATATGTCAATCACACCGGTCAAGAAGAAATTGTAGGAGTTGACATAATGGCTAAAGTGACGAAGCTCCGCATTTTCAATCTGTACGGACCACCAAATAAAGACCTATCGCTCTCGAGTATGGAAGTCAAAGACTCCAACTGCATAGTAGTTGGAGACTTCAACAGCAACTCGGAGATATGGGGATACTCGGACACAGACAGCAGAGGTGACGAAGTGGAAGACTGGGAGATAGACACAAATCTCTCCCTAATCAATAGGCCGGAGGATAGCCCTAGTTTCTATTCTAGAACATGGCATACCACCTCGACTCCAGATTTGGCCTTCTCCACACAGGACATACACCATAAAATAGACCACCAGGTGCTAAACCAATTGGCAGGTAGCGACCACAGGTCGATCAAGCTAGACATTGGTATGGAAGTAGGCCCACAGGAAACAAAACCGCTCCCACGTTGGAATTACAAACGAGCCGACTGGGACAGATTTGCAATCCTGACAGATGGAACGTATGATAAACTCCAGACTGATGTGGCATCTGGAAGAAAAACAAATGCTAATTCCACAGCAAGCCGGCTTTAGACAGCACAGAACCACTGAGGACCAGGTCATCCTCATAGCCCAGTAAATAGAAGATGCCTACCAGGCACAGAAACACACAGTAGCGGTTTTGGTGGACCTGGAAAAGGCATTTGACAAAGTCTGGAAAGACGGAATTAGAGTCAAGCTAAGAAGAAGAGATGTTTGTGGGAAAATGTACAAGTGGATCAACCACTACCTCAAACAAAGAACGGCCAGAGTCCAAGTACAAGGGCACATGAGCAAAAAGGTGACAGTCGAGCAGGGAGTACCCCAAGGGGGAGTACTGTCACCCACATTCTTCCTGGTGTATATAAACGACATTACAGAGAATATACCAAGAAGAGTCCATAGCTCAATGTTTGCAGACGATCTGGCTATGTGGACCTCTGAAAATAATCTCACCATAGCAAGAAATCGGATGCAGCAGGCCCTAACATCGCTGGAAGAGTGGGCGAACTCATGGCTGGTCAAAATAAACGAGGAGAAAACCACATGTACAATATTCTCGCTTTCAATCAAACCCCAAAACACCAAATAAAGTCTAAATGGCAAATTACTGCAGCCAAACGACAACCCAAACTATCTGGGAGTCACATTTGATCGGCGCATGACATGGAAAAGTCAGATCGAGAGAAACCGAATGAGAGCCAGAGAAAGAATGGCAATCATGAGGAAACTTCCTGGTACAAGCTGGGGACCAGACGAAAGTATACTACAGAAACTGCATACGGGAAAAGTGAGACCAGTTCTCGAGTACGGCATTGCGGCATGGACAACAGCAGCAAAGGCGAACTTCGATAAAGTTAGCAAACTTCAAAACCAAGCCATGAGAGTTATAACAGCATTGAAGTCAACGCCAATTGTAGAACTTGAAAATATTACAAAACTGCAATCCATTACCGATAGAAGAGACTGCAGAGCCCAGCTGCAGTCAGAGAAACTCCGAAGACTGACTGACCATCCAATGCACCAGAGACTAAACAATTTGGGAAATGGGAAACTAAAGCGGAGAAACTTTGCAGAAATAGCCAAAAGCAAAGATGCACGAAGATCCCATAAACGCACTAACAACACCAAAGCCCATCACTACTGTACGAAAACCTACCTGGAGGCAGGATATGTTTCCAGAGGTAATAGAAAATATACTAGGTATTGGAAACAAAAAACTGCCAGACTGAAAAAGAAAGGAGAGATACTACCCTAAGCTTTATATCGAAAAACTACCCAAATATGGACTGGACCCATGCATACACCGACGGTTCTGTAACAAACACTACACAGAACGGAGGGGCAGGAGCATTCCTGAACCTACCAAATGGCAGAAAAATAACAGTCATTCGCTACTGGTAAGTACACAAGCAATTTCAGAGCGGAGGCAGAGGCATTTAGGGCGGCAGTGGAAGAAATGGTGACACATAAAGAAAATGAAAGCCATACAGTCCTGCTTACATGTGCTCTGGCCGTAGTCACAGCGCTAAAAAGCCAGAAAAACACTGAGCTTAATGACTTAAGAACAGTGCTCTGTCAACTATGCCAGCAGTCCGCACCAAAAAGGGTAGTGGTACAATGGGTCCCATCACACTGCAACATCAAAGGCAACGAGGAGGCAGACAGACTGGCAAAAGAAGGTGCAAGACTACCACAAACAGATACTAGTATGACGTACGAAGAGTCAAAACGGCTTTTTAAAGCCAGATACATGACCAAATGGGAAACTGAACATACCGGCTACACGAAAAACGATGCCTATTACCAGTTGAACAGAAGAGAGCAGGTCGTTGTCTTCAGACTTCGCACTGGCCACAATAGACTGAGGTACCACCTATTCAACAAATTGAAGATAGGTGGTACCGACGAATGCCCGTGTGGTACCGGGAAAATGACCGCTGAGCATTTGCTGCAGAACTGCCCGACATACGAGGATCAGAGAGAGTGGATGAGGCCATCACCAGTGGCAACACAAGACAAGCTATATGGCAGTGTCGACAGCCTCAGGATGACCGTCGCTTTTTTCGAAAAAATAATGGTTACTGTCTGATTGCGTACGATGAAGAAGAAGAAGAAGACCGCACATCGTTCCCAAAATGTACTGCATCCACATACCAGCAGGTATTCTTGCGTTCATCTGTACTAGATCAAGCATCTTTTACTATTCAGACTGCTAGCTACTAGCATCATATCAATCGCTCTCTAGTCGTCCTCTCAGTCTTTCTTTCTAGGCCAGTCTGCTTTAACATATGTTGAGTATGTTATAGTCACAAGCAACTTCATGGCTTTCTAATGGTCTTATGTTGATTGTCTGACTTGGTCATCCTTTTAATATGAATCTACCTTTAACTAGTTGTTATTGGACGAATAACTCCGAATTCCTATCACTCTTATATCGTAGCAGGTTATGGCGGCCTCTGACCGTTACCAACCAACTACGCTAAATCGGAACGCCAGAGTGGTCAGCTTCGAACCCCCACCTCAGCACCGAACACTCCCTACCTGTACATAGACATTCTTCCATCTAGCACTTCGTTTACTTTGTCCACCTAGTGTCGAGACGGTGAGTGACCTTGGCACACATCCTGGCAACCTTTGTTCCCAGAGTCGCCGGCCCAATCACCCTTGCCTTAAACGCCCATGATCTAGCTGGAACTATTACATAATCGATGCGATCCTCGTAATAGTGAGTGACACGCAGATGAAGCCAAGCATAGCACAACCGCCTGGAGGACCACGGTCCATCATCATAAGCACGCTCAGGATGTGAGGAAAGCTACTGCAACCTGCCAGTTAACGCCATTTTCATGGCGCACAAATGAGTGCCCTACGCAATGTGCACATTCGCAAACAAGAACCTGCGGTCCGCGACCCTTGTAGTCCTGTCAGGGTGTCAGAGAAGGCTTGAAGAAATGTTATGGAGAAATGTTATGTCATGTTTATTTAAAATCAGAAGATAAATAGAAAGATGTAAACAATGGAAAGACTTGAGCAAAGACAAATGCAACAGCAGTTAATGTAATCAACGTTCACACACATTCGTAGTTCTTAGTTGACTTGTACTTCTACAGGAGAAGATGCCTCTGTGCAGGTCCCACTTAGTGGACTTGTACTTCTCCAGGTGAACATTCCCCTGTGCAGGTCCCAGCTCTGATGTGAGCTGGATGTAGCCGAGAGAAGGATTTCCTGCTTAGCGGGCTAGGATCGAGCAGCTATATACTCCGCTGCGTTGGGACAAGCGCTGACGAAGGGCTGTTAACCGATGTTCGAGTACATCTTAATAGACTCAAACACTAGAGATAAGTAGACCCGCAGCCTGTTAGACGCCATCTATACTGCTCTAAACAAACCATCCAATCATGGCCGGTGGTATGCCATGTCACACAGTTAGTCGCCTCTTACGACATGCTCTCTGTGAGACAGCAGTGCTACTCATGTTTTTGCCAAACACAAAGACCCCAGAATACATTTCCAGGCACAAAATTCGTTGGTTTTTACGATAATGCATTCTCCACATTTCCACTGATAGCTTTGCATGCTGGTACATTTATCTACAGAGAAAGGGGCAGTCGCGAGGCAGGTGAATAGGTGACATTAGAGTGATTGTGCAACGACACGGGCTCACATTGACCGATGCAACGCACTTTGCGCAGGACAGACGACTTTGCGCTTCCCACGACGCTTAACAGGATAAGAGGAAAGAGAACTAAAACACAGATAAAACATTATTAAACATTTTCTTAAAAGAACAATTGTGAGGGCAGGCGGCAAAAAAAGATATTTAAAGGACATCAGAGAGATCAACAGGTTGAGAACTGGTGGTTTAGACTCTTGTCTCTCTCGTTCTTTGTTAAATGGTGTGCCTGCTGGTGAAAGGGATCATGTCATTCTACAGAATGTAGGTCCTTGTATAGATTGTCATGTAGGTCCTTGTATAGATTGGCATGTAGGTCCTTGTATAGATTGTCATGTAGGTCCTTGTATAGATTGTAAACACTACTATGACTACTTCTTCTTTTCAATGCTGCTAAATGGCTTCACAGTAAAATCATGAAAGATATGCTCTCCAACCATATATGTAGAAACGAGAAGTGAGAAACGGATGTGTATTATCGCCTTGTTTATTTAATAACTGTCTAGAACAAATATTCAAACAGATGGAGGGGGGGGGGGGAGTGGGGAGAATCCAGGTCTTAACGTTGCAGGTTGGCAATGATGACCTTAGATATGCAGGTGATGTAGTTATGATTGTAAAAAAGGGAGACAGATTGCAGGAGCTTGTGACAACAATATACACAAAAAGTCAAGAGTTTGGATTAGATATAGACATAAAGAAAACAAAGACTATGAAACTTGGCAAAAGTAACACGAAACCATATATGCAGATAAAAATGAAAGATCAAATACTGGAACAGGTAACGCATTTCTTCTATCTGGGACACATGCACTATAAAGATGGCAGTGCACTGACAGAAAGCAAAGACATATTGAAGATATGGAAGGACTACTGCAGAGGAATGCATGAAAACAAAGCAGGCGGCTTCATCACAACGCCTGCGCCACCTGATCCAGAACCGGAATCTAGTATAGAAAAGATCCGTTCCGCAATCAAAGTTATTTTTTTTTTTTTTGCGTTTGCCTTATTTCTCTAATCCCCAAGGCGGTGTGCGTTGCACTGTGGTTTTTATTTTTCGCCTGTCAGCCCAGTGCATCCGACTTCAGCATGCATTTTACGCAAGGGTCTGCTTCCTCCTGCATTGTCTAAGGGTTTGCTTCCCCGGGGTAAAGGTCGGTGCTGTGTCGGGGATCGAACCCAGCACCTTCTGGTTGTGAGCCATGCCATTTAACCGCTAGGCCACGCCATCCCCAATCAAAGGTTTGAAGAAATGGAAATCACCATGGTGCGATGATAAATCCAGTGAATTTATTCAAGCAGGAGTGAAAGCCAGTGTCAGCTTACATCATGTACTATGTAGGAAGGTCTGGCACGGCGCAACATGGATAAGAACATGGATAAGAATATGGCTAAGAATAGCGATAAGAAAATGGATAAGAACATGGCTAAGAAAATAGATAAGAACATGGCTAAGAACTGTCTTCCAGAGAAAGACGATTTGAAGCGATGCACCAATTATCGAGCCATCGCTTTAATAATTCATGCCAGCTAAATCGCTATGCGGATCATCAGGAAAAAGCTAGAAAATAAGATCAATGGAGGTGTTATATTTCCTTATACCGTCGTCTCGTCATATTGTAACCGGTGAGGTCGTTGGGGCACACATGAAGACACCCCCACAGTCCAACGCCAACCCTCTCTGTCAGCGGCAGCTGCCTGAGCCTCCTCTGGTGGAGGATTAGTCCATTATTTTATCATGTCCTCCCGTCTGTTTTTGGGGCGATCTTTGTCGTCTGCCTTGCACTTTTCCGTGCATAATTGTTTTTACACGACCGTTTGATCTGGATATGTGCCCCTATAATGCGAGTTTCCGTCTATTAGCCGTTGCCAAAAGGTCTTCAACAAGCCCTATTGCTTTGATCATTCTTTCTCGTCTTTTCTCGTTCCAAGTGCAAAGATAGTTCAGGGCTTATGTAGCAGATCCCACTGTTTGCCTTGGCCGTGATCGAACTTAGACCATTCTCACACTCATCCACATCATCATGACCATACTCAGTAAATGACATATCACACAGCAGGTGGCATATTTATTATATCATACTCATATCATAGAATGAGTAGAGAAATTACAAACACAATATAATACATATCTTAACTAAACATTCAACTAAAACGGGAATTGTAAGCATTAGCTATTGATGGAATTTCCAACTATCTAAAAACCCAGTTCTATTGCCTTGCAATTACATCACACACACATCGCCTTAACTGCGTCTTCAACACACCTTATCAAATACTCTTCCTCACTGAAATCCCCTTAGGCGGGCGATCTCGACATAACTCGTTCACAATGTTTGCTTACAAACACTTTCACATTATCTATTAATGCAAAACTCACACACCTATTTGAGCGATCCTGTTCTATCACTAAACATTCGTCCAACCGTCAATCAATCGCTCCTCTATCTAAGTCGGTGAGTTAAACATACTATCCACATTCAGTCTCTCTCTCTCTCTTCCATACAGCCTCTCTCTCTCTCCAGCCTCTCGAGCTAAACTTTGTCTCGAGTTATATATCCTCAAGCAACGCCAGAGCTTGACCAATCGATCTCAGGTATGGTCATCTTCAATCCCAATTGGAACGAAACACTTTGCACACCTGTCACTCATTCTCTCGCAGCAAGCCCCGTTGCCAATTTCGTCTGTCAATCAATCTCCCCCTACCAAAATCAGAAGGCCAGTGGTCAGTTTCTATCTGTCCACATTCCTTAACCCAACTCTGTTCTCCTTTGCTGAGATGGTGAGTGACCTTGACATGCATTCAGGTAGCTTTAGGCTTTAACATGTTCATGCATCCTAAACTCCCCTTGCTCCGGCGGGAACTGTTACACTTATTTAACCATCTTCGAACGCATGCGAACAGTGAATGTTGAGAAATGATCCTCATCGATTTACGGCAGACGAGCAAGACATGTCTGGTCGTATTGCGAGGTCTCCATCTCAGGTTGTGTCACACGCATCTCGACTCCTTGCCGCCAATCTTCAGTTGAATCAACTGACGTCACGCTGTAGTCGTGTATGCCGTTGCACCCGATCAACCATTACGTCGACCACACGACGGCAGTCTCCGACGAAGATCCACTGTCAGGATGCAATGCTATTTACACAATGAAATAACCCCATTCCTTACAAAACGACCGATTTTACCTTAGTGAGGAGGCTGGTTTTGAAGTCATCAGATTGTGTTACGCCATTGCTCTCTATTAGTCAGTCCGGAGACCGGTTTTGAAGTCATCAGGTCGTGTTACGCCACTGATAGTCAGTCCGGAGACCGGTTTTGAAGTCATCAGGTCGTGTTACGCCACTGATAGTCAGTCCGGAGACTGGTTTTAAAGTCATCAGATCGTGTTACGCCACTGCCCTGTCCCCTGCAGTTGATAATGCACAACTACCCATCGTTCTTGCATGCATGTGTGATGTAATTGTCTTTGGTCGACTGCTTCTTCTTTCTCCTTCAGTTTAGACTTCTACTTGTTTCAATACTAAGCTTGCCTGTCTCATGTTATGACCGAACCAAGACACTCCTACCGTGGTGTATACTCCTCTAAAAGTATCTATCTGACCCTATTTCGTCCAGCCCTTGTTCGTTTGATTCTTTGTCTATTCAGATTACAACTTGCATCCTGCGATAGCATTACATCTTCAAATCTTCTATCTTTTCATCTGACCACATTAAACATGGCGTCACAGTTGCATATATACTCTACTCCCGTCAGTGACACCCCATAAATAGATGAAACCTGGAATCTCTCTCCGTGTGGTGTCTGTGTCTCGCGTGTACTCTTAGCGCCTCTGTTCTGTAACGCCGATCTACAACCTCGACCTGGACGCCCACACATCGCACTGCACACGCGACAGGAGACATAGCAGGATCTTCCAGCTGAGGATAAAATATCCAATGCTCTCCGGTTCTCCCGCCGGCCGCAGCCTACCACAACCAACACTTGTCGCAGCACACATCGCCGAATGACCTTCACCTTAAGCTACAAATGGGTCCGCAATGGCGCCTCAATAGCCCGCTCAGCAATTTTGTATTCTCTCTCTCTCTCTCTCTCTCGCTCTCTCTCTCTCTCTGTCTCGCTCTTTTTTCCTTTCTCACTCTCTCTCACTCTCTCTTGTTATTTGTCTCTTTCTGACATTATCACACATCTTCACACACATTGAGGAATGTTCGAGGGATGTTCAAATGAAACCGGATCAAACTAAAACAAGTGAACATATGCACGATGCGCATTATGACGTCACTGCTGGTGTAAACACAACATGTCAACCGTCAAGTTTGCAAAATTTCATTATCTTCTGACTCATAGTTTTCTCAGCAGAACGTTGAAGATATGGATGGTGTGATATGGAATCCGTCCAGACTTGATCAGCGAACGATGATTTGGTTTCTAACAACTGTGAGACGTCGACCAGTTGATATTCATCGCAGAATAAGATGGCGACCAAGCAACAGCTGCTCTCATGGTCTGCTATTTTAACGTGGTTTTTTAGTTCCAATTAATGTATGGAGAGCGGTATTGTATCTAGCACGTCCTACGCTATTCACAGGAAGTCTAGGTGTGTAATTTTCCTCGGAATTCGGAGAAAACACGATCTGTTCTTCGTATGTTATAGAATAGACATTGTTGGATAGGACGTCACTACAGATTTACTCACCGTCCTTGGTTTGTGTGCACGACCTACTTGGAAACTGCGTCCATTTGTATTGCATGCCCCGACCGGAATCTCCCCTCAGCAATGACTTAATTGTCCCTCACCTAGACCTACAGATGTGGACGCTGGTCAGCAGCAGCGTCTTCTAATCTACGCGTAGGGACTGCTGCTGTCGAGAGGAATGACATTCGCCTGTCAAATCGTCAAGGAAACGGTCTACAATTGACTACCACAAGTTTCCAGCGACCCCTGGTCTCGCGGATTGTACGACCTGAATATCTGCATCTTGAGCTACTTCCAGTCATCTTGTTTGTATGTCTTGAAGAGAGAGTAGGATTGATCTCCAGCCCAGCTTCTTTCTCACTATAATCCAAATTAAGCGCAAGTTCATTTTCAGGACGAGGACAGTCTGATGATGTCGCCATCTTCGTTTGCAATGGACAACTTATTTACTTACATCGCAGAATGCAGGCAGTGTATTGTGACAAAAGTGTGTCGACGACAACAGTGAAGAACTGGACAACGATATTTAAAGAAGGGCATGAGTTAACGCAACAATATGAGCCTGACCAGATCTCGGATCTGACCTGATCTTCTTTAAACATCGTTGTCTAGTTCTTCACTGTTATCTTCGACACATTTTTACCACCATACACTGCCTGCATTCTGCGATGAATGTCAACTGGTCTACCTCTTCCAGCTGTTAGAAACCGAATCAACCTTCGATGATAAACTCTCGTTGGATTCCTTATCACACCCGCTATGTTTTAAACGGTCTGCTGAGGAAACTATGCGTCGGAGGATAATTACAATTTGCAAACTTGACGGTTGGTAGGGGCTGTTTACACCTGAAGTCACATCATCATGCGCATCATACGTATGTTCACTTGTTTCAGTTTGGTCCGATTTCATATGAACACGCCTCGTATGTTGCAGCCCGCGCCTCTCATTCCCCAAACGATTCCACAGAATCGATGTGTCAGTTCCATAATTGTTGATAGCCGCCTTTCTACAGTACAAGAACGGACGATCAAAATGGTGTTACACGGGAAGAGAGTTGATTGTCACAACAACTAAACGTTGCAATGGCCTGAAGTCCTTGGGCAGGATGAGGCAGTTGTGCCAAGTACTGTTGTCCACAAACCGACTAAGTACAAAATGACACCGAAATGAAGAACAGGTAGCGTGCTGACCATGTGCTCGACTATGTTACATATTACACTAGAGAATTGATCATGTGTGTCTAGAGAACTGACCATATGTGTTACTACATTACATATTACAATAGAGAGCTGATCATCCATGTTATTACGTTACATGTTAAACTAGACAGAAAACTCTTAATCTAAATTACAATTTGACATTTTACATCAGCAAGAGGACTGTTCATTTGTATTACGAAGTTACAGATTACACTAGATGGAGAACTGTTCATTTGTAGAACGAAATTACATTTTACACTATATGGAGAACTGATCATTTGTAGTACGCAATTGTTATATTAGGTAGAAATATTATAATTTGTATTACGATGTCATATTTTACACGAATTAGAGAAATGAGCATCGGTTCTACTATGTTGCATATTAAGATCCAGACGATGATTAGTGCATGAACTTTAGCGGTCAGAGACCCATAGCTGACTGCTAACGATGTTTAAAGATTGTTGACTGATTCGTCCAAGTTGAGTTTAAAAACTGTAACGGTCAGTTCCAAAACAACAATTGCCGTCGGGAATAAAGATCACTCTTCATGTACTAAACCGAAGCCTATGTGAGGTATGTGGCTAGTTCTCTTCCTTGCTGTTTTTAACCTTCACTAACTCATACGTCAGGTACTCATTTACAGCTGGATCGACTGGAGGAGCGGTCGTTCCAGGGTAAACTACGTTTCAGATGTTTCTGTACATGAATTCGAAATTTGGCACGATGTAATCCCAGTCTTAGCAACCTAGTTGGATGCCGTCTAGGCTATACGCTGTGATGCTCCATACTGATAACGATTTATCATGCTCCACTCCAGTACACAGTCCACATACAAGAAAATATTTACAATAACATGAAATAAATGTTACACATTGTTCACTGTGGCAACTAGATGTGACAGTTTTGCGCTGACCTGAGGGTCCTTACTATTTAATGAGGCTACATGTGAGTTAGGGCAGTTGTGCATTCTTCTGTATATCTGTAAGAATCGTACCAGGACTTCTCATTAACAGAACAATGATTCGCATCCAGAACAATCACTTGAGCCATGGAAAATAAATGTACTTCAAGAATCACTTCTAGAATTCAACAAGAGAGTGATTTCTCCTTTCCACATCCAACTTTGAAACAATGAAAAAATGTGTAAAGGCCGTGGATCAGTCACATTACTAGGCTACATATTAAAGCATTTTTCTCAAACATTGTTACACGAAAGAGCATTACCGGTGTCTGGATGTCCTTGAACCACGTTTGTTGTCTCAAGGCAAGTCTTGGTGGTCTATTAGATGGGTTTTGAGCCAGCTTCTAACAGGCTTAGCACGGAGACGGTACATCAATTTGGGAAACATTTTGGTCGCAAGCCGACCCAACAATCATGGCAACATTTATCAAAAGCTAACATTATAAACGCCGCTACAATTAAAACCAAACAGAATCAATGACTACATGAGGTATAATCAATACCAATACACGACATTAGGAACACAACAAAGTTACAACGCACGACAGACAGAAAAGATATTACATACTGCAACAGACAGGTAAATTCAAACGATTTCTAAATCATACAATGCATAACGGGCTGGAACAATATGATTGGACAAGCTCCAGAGAGACTGCTTTACGCAAACAGCAATAAAAACAGCCACCTGCGTTTATACCCGTATCCCCCCATTTTTATGTTGTTGTTGTTGTTGTTGTTTTGTTTGTTTTTAATTCGCCTTATTTTCTCTAATCCCCAAGGCGGTGTGCGTTGCACTGTTGTTTTTAATTTGCTCCTGTCGGCCCAGTGCATACGACTTCAGCGTACATTTTTTGTAAGGGTTTGCTTCCTCCTGCATTGTCTAAGGGTTTGCTTCCCCGGGGTAACGGTCGGTGCTGTGTCGGGGATCGAACCCAGCACCTTCGAGTTGTGAGCCGTGCCACTTAACCACTAGGCCACGCCGTCCCCGTATCCCCTAATGATAAGAAAACAATTTCCAGCATGAAGGAAAGCACGATTCACAGAGCGGATATACAGCACACCAGAAATATCGAAAAAGGCATCCAAGCAGATATGAAGCAAAGACATACAGTGTTGAAATAAACTTCTTAATAACCACGCAAAGCCCATAAATAAAAACATGAAAAAATACTCTGACACCCTAGCTCATATGGTGATGATTCATGGAAAATATCGTTCTAGGAACTGGACAACGAATAAACAGATGGATCTGTAAAAAATTACCCAAAGCACATTCACTACTGGGAAGATTTCTTCCAGCTTCAGGGCAGAGTCTATTATGGTGGTCCTGCAGGCAATAATAATGTTTACCTTATCTGACGAACGACATCAGCTCAGGTTGCATTCATTACAGATTGCTCACCACTTTTAGAAGCAATAAAAACACCAGAGGTGAACAAATGCCGTAAAAATCAGATAAGAACTAAGCAAAATCAATAAAACCTCAACAGTTGTGTTCCAGTGTTTTACCCTCCCATTTCAAGCCTTTTCTCTACACAACCCGTTATCATGCAGATATCATAAGAAATGTCTATAATATCTATGAAAAAAACATCCGGCAACATAAATAACACACATCTCAAGGAGCTGCACATTTTCAAGTAAAAAAACACAGAGTGGAGGCAGACGGGGTGGTACGCAGCTGGACTGGAGGCAGACGGGGTGGTACGCAGCCGGGGTGGAGGCAGACGGGGTGGTACGCAGCCGGGGTGGAGGCAGACGGGGTGGTACGCAGCTGGAGTGGAGGCAGACGGGGTGGAGGCAGACGGGGTGGTACGCAGCCGGAGTGGAGGCAGACGGGGTGGAGGCAGACGGGGTGGTATGCAGCCGGAGTGGAGGCAGACGGGGTGGTACGCAGCAGGGGAGAACTAGTGAAGTCATGATCCCTGATCAGTACTGGCCTCGTGGCCAATGACAAGCCCAGATCCATCAGCTCAGACCCTACAACGCCAGCATGACTACGCAGATGGGATTTCGGGGGACATGAATATCCCAATCGTCTGGTGGTCCCATTTGGGCCAATGTACACGACTGGAATGCAACACTGGTTGTATAAATACTGCAGAGTGTTCTAGGTTCGCTGTGGTCGAGACATCACTCGCCTCCCAAAGCGATGAACAGAAACGCTGGAATGTCTAATCCCACAAGTATCATTGTGACCCCTGCCCTCACGGGTGATGCTATCAGAGTGCCTGCATCCTGAGTTGCCTCCAGTCGTCTTAACTAATGTCTTGCCACAGGTTCACGATAGCTCTGGGACCACAGAGTGAGGTCGATTGCATGATCAGTTCCTTCCTCACTATAATCCAAATTCACCGCAAGCTACATCATCAAGACCTAACCGTCTGCAGATGGGTGCCATCATAGCTTACGATGGGCAACTAATAATAATTATACCCTCTCATTATAGAATCATAGGGAATGAGAGAGCTGATGCCCTACCCACAAGAGGTGGGGGGGGGGTGGATAAACTTATCCATGCAGTGTCCTACCGAGAGGCAAAAACTACCATCTACAACCAGAACAACTCGAAATGGAATAAAAACATGGACGTGAACAGTAAACCTGACCCAATCCCCCAGCTCCACGTACACCAACAAATCAACAGCTCCACGTACACCAAGAAACCCCCAGCTCCCCGTACACCAACAAACCACCAGCTCCACGTACACCAACAAATCAACAGCTCCACGTACACCAAGAAACCCCCAGCTCCACGTACACTAACAAATCACCAGTTCAACGTACACCAACAAACCACCATCTATCGCCTGAGAACATTCCACTGCAGACTATTTGGTCACCTACATTGGCTCAAGATATCACACACAAGTAACTGCACATGTGGAAACGGAGTCCCCACCCCTGAACACATCCTACAGGACTGCCCAATTGACATAGACCTACAATGCCAAACCTGACCAGAGGAAGCAGAGGTAACTCATAAGCTGTGGGGGCTACCACCCGGATCTGCAGATGAATGTTGACTTCGTTCCAGCGACGGGGAGACATATCTAGCAGATAAAAAAAAAACCCTAACGCAGAAGAGGAAGACCAAGTAGGTTGGAGTAAATTTAAAAGACATACGCAGCCACAGAATGAAACCAGAAGCGAAGCAGCAGTGGCAGCTATAAAAATGGCCTTGTACGTGTTTACACATAATTAATGATGTACAGGAAATGCAAGTGTCAGTGACTAATATAAAACTATCAAACTTTAGAGTTGAGGCTGAGACTAGTAGAAAACTATCAAACTTTAGAGTTGAGGCTGAGACTACTAGAAAACTATCAAACTTTAGAGTTGAGGCTGAGACTACTAGAAAACTATCAAACTTTAGAGTTGAGACTGAGACTACTAGAAAACTATCAAACTTTAGAGTTGAGGCTGAGACTACTAGAAAACTATCAAACTTTAGAGTTGAGGCTGAGACTACTAGAAAACTATCAAACATTAGAGTTGAGGCTGATACTACTAGAAAACTATCAAACTTTAGAGTTGAGGCTGAGACTACTAGAAAACTATCAAACTTTAGAGTTCTTGCTGAGACTACTAGAAAACCATCAAACTTTAGAGTTCAGGCTGAGACTACTAGAAAACTATCAAACTTTAGAGTTGAGGCTGAGACTACTAGAAAACTATCAAACTTTAGAGTTGAGGCTGAGACTACTAGAAAACTATCAAACTTTAGAGTTCAGGCTGAGACTACTAGAAAACTATCAAACTTTAGAGTTCAGGCTGAGACTACTAGAAAACTATCAAACTTTAGAGTTCAGGCTGAGACTACTAGAAAACTATCAAACTTCAGAGTTCAGGCTGAGACTACTAGAAAACTATCAAACTTTAGAGTTCAGGCTGAGACTACTAGAAAACTATCAAACTTTAGAGTTCAGGCTGAGACTACTAGAAAACTATCAAACTTTAGAGTTGAGGCTGAGACTACTAGAAAACTATCAAACTTTAGAGTTTAGGCTGAGACTACTAGCAAACTATCAATCTTTAGAGTTGAGACTGAGACTACTAGAAAACTATCAAACTTTAGAGTTGAGGCTGAGACTACTAGAAAACTATCAAACTTTAGAGTTGAGGCTGAGACTATAAGAAAACTATCAAACTTTAGAGTTCAGGCTGAGACTACTAGACAACTATCAAACTTTAGAGTTAAGGCTGAGACTTCTAGAAAACTATCCAACTTTAGAGTTTGAGGCTGAGACTACTAGAAAACTATCAAACTTTAGAGTTAAGGCTGAGACTACTAGAAAACTATCAAACTTTAGAGTTAAGGCTGAGACTACTAGAAAACTATCAAACTTTAGAGTTTGAGGCTGAGACTACTAGAAAACTATCAAACTTTAGAGTTGAGGCTGAGACTACTAGAAAACTATCAAACTTTAGAGTTGAGACTGGACTACTAGAAAACTATCAAACTTTAGAGTTGAGGCTGAGACTACTAGAAAACTATCAAACTTTAGTTGAGACTGAGATGTTAAGAACAGCTGTAACAGTCATAGTGGTTAACAAGAAAATGGACAATGGCTCTCTGAACCGACTTTATTTGCACCTGGACGCGCTCAAAGGTGGTCGTTCTATTTCATGAATGAAAGTATCGGCGACAGAGCACTAACTCCGTACCTCCCACAGCAAGCTGTACATTTCTACCTGATAGCAGGCGTTAAATGTGACTCAAGCGTTGGCTGATGTGGGTTGTGCATGAGGCTGGCAACCTGACCACGACAAACAATTTGCTGCAGCAACATTAATTGTTAAACATGACATGGACGTATCAAGGCGTGCTTTCTGGTTTATTAATTTGCTTGGGTGATGTGGGGTGTGGGGTGAGAAAAGGGAAGAGAGTCAGAGAAAGGAAGGGGGCGAGGAGGAGGGAGAGGGGTGGGGGAGGGTGAGAAAAGGAATGGGGTGAGAGAAAGGAAGGGGGCGAGGAGGGGGTGGTGTCACAGTTACGGGTTGTCATGTATCTTGCATTCAGCGAAATGTAGAGACAAGGAGACGGGTGCACTTATGCGTGTTCCCATTAAAACTCATCATTTGTTTGGTGTGCTGAGTGTAGGGTGTGTATGTGTGTATGGTGTGTGAGGGGGGTGTGTTTTCGGGGGGGGGGGGCGTGGGGGGATATGAATGAAAGGTGTGTGTGTGGGAGAAGGTTTTGTGGAGTGTTAGAGGCGTGTGTATGGGCTGTGCTGTGCAGTGTGTTTGTGTGTGTGTGTATGTCTGGGGTGTGACAGTGTGTGTGTCCGGGGTGTGACGGTGTGTGTGTGAGTGTTGTGTCCGTGGTGTGCCAGTGTGTGTATGTGTAACTATGTGTGTGTATGCGTGTAAGTGTGTTGTGACTATGTGTACGATAAATGTTCTAACCGTTCTATATGGTATGGGAGATAATACTTAATAAATTCTTGCAACGTTTGCTTATTTGGTTATATCCCCTGCCATCTTGTTATATATATATTAACGCAAGCGAACCATGGCCAGTCTATAGAAGCGCACTTCAACCGTGTTGCTTCGCCCACTAGTAGGTGATTTAAGCTTTCATGTGGGCGGTAGCAGAATTATTAATTATTAAAAACACAAACTGAAGAAAATATAATAGAATACCAGCACACCAGCAAAAGTTTAAACCTGTAGTTTTCCCGTGGAAGTATACGACTGTAAAACATGGACAGTTACCTTAACCTCGCATCCTTCGAGTCGAAATATTATAGAAGACAGTATGCGGACATTCGACAAGAGTTGGGCACAGATGGGAGCTAGTTCATAAATTTAATCGTGAACCAAAATTTGAAATACTTTGGTCACACAAAAGAACACAACGGTCTTCATAGAGCCGTAATGGAAGGTATGGTGCCAGACAAGAAAGGCAGATGTAGACGATGAAAGCGATCACACCATGTTGTCATGGAATGGCTGTACGTGACTCTGGAGCAGCTTTAGATTTAGCAAGAGATCGAGTTTCTCTAAGACGGGATGTGATTGGATTCAGGTCAGGTCAGGTCATCCCGTAACCGGTGAGGTCGTTGGGGCACACATGAAGACATCCTCACAACGCCATGTCACCCTCCTCTCACAGATGCCGCTGCCTGTGACTCTTCTGGTCGGAGATTGGTCCATTCTTTGATGTTGTCCTCCCATCTCTTTTTGGGACGGCTCTTCGTCGTCTGCCTTGCACCTTTCCGTGGAGGATTGTATATGCAAGACCACTTGATCTCGATATGTGACCGTACCAAGCGAGTTTCCTTCTTTTGACAGTTGCTAAGAGGTCTTCAAAAGGCCCTATTGCTGTTGTAATTCTATTGATTAGAGTAATGTTCTGCAAAGGACATGCCACATGGTAATTTAAAAAAAACCCAAATACACAGACTTAAGAGACGATCGCAGAGCTTTCCTCAACTTACATTGTAGTGGGCGCTAAATAAAACTTACTGTCACTAAAGTTATACGATTGCACCCCAGGTACGAAACGGTTGAAAAGCTCAGGATCTTTTGCCAGGATAAAGTGCCCAACTGTGTATTTTACTGTACTGTCAGACGACATTTTTTCCATTGCTGGGGTAGTCGAGGGGTTTTGAAGGCTGAGTACTACAGACAGCTTCGCCACTGCTGTCACCTATTTATTTCACCCCCAACAGAAAACCAACATATGCAATACCGGGAATTCGAACCGCTGCCCTCCTTGTCGGCAGGCAGACCTCGAAACCATTCGGCCACTCGCTCCTCTGTGTATTATCTTTGGCATCAACATGCTTCAGCAGAGAGCCCATATCGGATGCTGCCATGTCAGTTCAGCGCTTTCTTAAACAACTGATGTACGGTGGGTGCAGTTCACGTCAGAGGAAGGCAAGGGTGTAGTGTTTGTATATTGGGGGGGGTTCTGGAAATAGTTTCGTATTCCATGTCGCTGCCTGTGAGCAGCTTGCTCCAATCCGATCATCGTGACGTATTATCATCACACATGGTGCTCACATAGCTGAGCAGAGAACCGTTACTGACACCGGGAAATCAAAACTAGCTGGACGAAAGAACAGAATACATGACAACCGGCCCAATGAATAAAGCTGTCCACGTGTGCCCTACGTACGGTAGAGTTTTCCCGGCTCAAATCGGACTGTATAATCATATCCGGTCACATCTGAATAAACATGTCAGACGCTGTTGCCATCTTCGCTTCCGATGGGAAACTATTGTTCTTATATTAAATATATATATATATATTTATATATAAATATATATATATATATATATATATATATATATATATATTAATAATATGCTTACCACGTGGTATGCATGCGTGACAACAGATGTGCACGTAAAGTGACGTCAGATGTGGCCCTACACCTCTAATTCTCGCCCTGTCGTCCACAAATGAGATGGAGAGATGGCCTTGGACAGGACCTTAGTCCGGCATGGTACTTACTAACAAAGGACAGAGATCAGTTTAGATGACATTTGGTTACCTGGCATAGGGCACAAAGTGTGCCTGAATGGAACATCAGGAATCCAGGATTACAATTTTACACTATATATATATATATATATATATATTCCTCTTCTACAAACTTGTGTCGTCAGAAGTTATGGGAAGTGTAGGCTTCTGTTGCGCGCTAGATGCATCACCGATTTTGTCATTTCATGTTTCTTCATGTCTCACTGATACCTTCTATCTAACTTATGTTTCTGCTCCGTTTCGCTTTCCAACCCAATGTGTTTCATCCACATTCTGTCTGATTTCATCGTTCGGTTCTATCCAGCCGCAGATTTTTCCTCAGGGTTTATTCCGAAGCCTTTCCCGTAAACAGGTACCCGCCAGGCAGCCGAGAGGGGATGACATCTAACGTTGTGTGGTGTGCCTTTTCCATAACCACAAGAGGTCGTAGGGATATCACTCAGCGTGTGAGTGAGTTTGGCAGCTCTCCCCGGCTGTGTTCACTTTATTTTAGTGTCTAAATTTTTCACTCGATAAGTTCATGAAGTATATATATATATGTTTTTGTAGATGTCATGGACGTGTTGGTGGGAATAGAAGTGGGACTCCAGGAATGGGTCAGAAGGCTCCCTGAAACCGCTCTTGACTATAGTATGGAGATTAACTCTAGAAAAACAAAATTATTGACCAACAACGCCGAGGGCTGCAACAGTCGGATAATAGCTATTAGCGCGGAACTCGAAAAGGTTGACCATTTTAAATATCTGGGTTCGATTGTCAGTGATAAAGGATCAAAATGGGAGGGGTTGGCTAGAATGGCACAGGCAATAGCGACACTTGCACGCCCTAACAAAATCTGGCAAGACAAATAGTTAGCCATCTGTAGGAAGAACAGATGTATGCGTGCTTTGGTCCTGTCAATATTTCTCTATGCTTGTGAGACATGGACAATTACAGTTGCCCTGCAGCGGATGATACAGGCCTTAGAGATGATATGTTTTCGAATACTTCTAAACGTCACATACAAAGACCAAGTTACAAATAAAGAAATACGAGAAAGAATTAGAACAGCGATACGGCCTTTTGAAAACCTCTTGGCAACTGTCAATAGATTGAAACTCGCTTGGAACGGACATATATCGAGATTAAACGGTCTTGCAAATACGATTCTGCACGAAAAGGTGCAAGGCGGACTACGAAGAGGTCGTCCCAACAAGAGCTGGCAGGGCAACATTATAGAACAGGACCAATCTCAGACCAGAGGAAACGAAGGCAGCGGCCACTGACGGAGATGGGTGGCGTGGGTTTGAAGGGGTATCTTCATGGGTGCCCCAACGACCTGACCGAAAATAGGATGATTTGATACACACACATACACACACACACACATATATATATATATATATGCCCGTGAAGTATAGTTCAGCTTGCTTGCTAAGACTGGGATTACACCGCGACGGGCTTCAAAATCACGGACGGACAGAAACATATCAGAGCGGGGCTCGTTCCTGGTACGACCTCTCTTCCAGTTCACCAAGCTGTAAGTGGGTTACTTGGCATATGAGTTGGAGAAGGCATAACAGCGAGGAAGGGAACTGGCCTCCCTAATTCACATAGCCTGTGGCTTAGTTCATGAATTAATTTCCTAACCGGAAACAGTTGTTGCCATGGGACCAACCATAGTGATGTAGTGTTTGGAATGAAATCACATGTTATGATAATATACTAACAATGATACATGTTATTCAACTCGCTACATGGTTCCTTATTTTAAATCACATTATTTCAAAGGGCAATGCTAAATCTTGCGAGAACACTAACTTGCAGTTTAGGTTTCTCTGTAAATGAAACTGATTGTATTCACAATCTGCAGAATCTTTTGAACCAGTATAAAGGCGCTAAGTTAAGTTAACGTTTGAAAAGTAAGAGTAACATTGGATCGAATTTTGTGCTTTCTTCTTACAACCATACAATAACATGTTTATAGTTAAAAGTTCAAGAAAAAATAATGTATTTTACAAATTGGTAACTGTATTAAATTATAGTTAATATTGAATAAATTTGAGATTTTGACTACTATTTTGACATTGTCAGAGATAGTTACGAAAGTATAAAACATTTAGGGCCACCCTCCCTGCATCCCTCTCCACATTGACATTCCCCCAGCACTTCCTTCACACCTCCCTCCCCCCCCCCACACTCCGCCCCCCCCCCCCCCCCCACACCCCGAAGTGTGACGTTTCACACGATACTTCAAGTATTGCCCATTTTTCCGCGCCCTTCAATCCAACGTCAACCAATCCCAACCAAGCCTTTCTCTAGCTTAAACTCTTGCTTCGCAAAAATCTGTATCATTAAGCCGCCCATCCGTCCGGTCATGCGTTCTGTCCTTCAGTCTTCTCATCCCCTATCTCTTTGATCACGCCCATTCCTTGTCCACCTCTCCTCACTTCCCACCTCTCCTCACTCACCACCTCTCCTCACTCTCCACCTCTCCTCACTACCCAACTCGCCGAGCCACCCCATTCGACTTGTTCAGCTTTCTTTTCATTGAATACATAACCGAGACATCAAGATGGCAAGTGACACGATGCAGAGAAAGCCGCAAAGGCTAATACAGGGTATTGATAGTTCGGATTACTGTTGTATGTTGTTGTGGAATGTCCACAATTAGTATGTTTACCCTTTGTGCACCATACAAAAGGCGTTAAGTGCGGCTTGTAATACTTTCATCACATCCCGAGCCCACTGATAAAGGTGGATCGCTGTCCTCCAGGCGGTTGTGCTATACTTGGCTTATTCTACGTGGATCACGTCAATTCACATCTCGTCAGCCAGAATGACTTGATAACACCATGTTTCCAGGGAACGCTACGTGGAAGAGATAGTGGTCTCGGTCAGTATGTTGTATCTGACCCGGACGCGACATCCTGGTCGGTATGTTGTATCTGGCCCTGACATGAAACCTAGTCAGTATGTTGTATCTGGCCCAGACATGAAACCTGGTCAGTATGTTGTATCTGGCACCGACATGAAACCTAGTCAGTATGTTGTATCTGGCCCCGACATGAAACCTAGTCAGTATGTTGTATCTGGCCCCGACATGAAACCTGGTCAGTATGTTGTATCTGGCCCCGACATGAAACCTAGTCAGTATGTTGTATCTGGCCCCGACATGAAACCTGGTCAGTATGTTGTATCTGGCCCCAACATGAAACCTAGTCAGTATGTTGTATCTGGCCCCGACATGAAACCTAGTCAGTATGTTGCATCTGGCCCTGACGCGACACCCTGATCTGTATGTTTTATCTGGCCCTGACGCGACATCCTGGTCAGTGTGTTGTATCTGGCGCTGACGCGACATTCTGGTCGGTTTGTTGTGTCTGGCCCTGACGCGAGATCCTGGTCGGTATGTTGTATCTGGCCCTGGCGTGACATCCTGGTCGGTATGTTGTATCTGGCCCTGACGCGACATTCAGGTCGGTATGTTGTATCTGGCCCTGACGCGACATCCTGGTCGGTATGTTGTGTTTGGCCCTGACGCGACATCCTGGTCAGTATGTTGTGTCTGATCGTGACATGAATTCTGGTCAGTATGTTGTATTTAACCCTGACACGACATCCTGGTCAGTGTGCTGTGTCTGACAGTGACGTGACGTGGTGGCCAGTATGTTATGTCTGACCCTGACGCGACATCCTGGTCAGTATGTAATCCCTCATCCTGATAAACCGTTCTGGTCAGTATGTTGTACCTGGCCCTGACGCGAAGTCCTGGCTAGTATGTTGTGTATGACCCTGATGCGACGTTCTGGTCAGTATGTTACATCTGGCCCTGGTTCGACGTTCGGGTCAGCATGTTGTGTCTCAACCTGGTGTGCCGTCCTGGTCTGTAAGTCAAGACTCACCTTGACACGAAGTCCTGGTCCGTATGTTGTGCCTGATCCTGACACGATGTTCTGGTCAGAATATTTTGCCTGACCCTGACACGATGTCCTGGTCAGTATATTGTGCCTGGCGTGCTGGTGAGTATGTTTCTTATGTCTGCAAGTAATGTATTAGCTCTCTCTCTCTCTCTCTCGCTCTCTCCCTCTCTCTCATTCTCTCTATTCGTCGTCTTGCTAGTACCAATATAAATGTATAGAACTGTCTTAGCTGAAGAACACACTATTTCTTTTATTTTTAAATCCAGAACTTTGTCAAATACAAAACTCTGAAACTGAAATGGGTATCGTTGTTAAAGAGATGGATTCACACATATTTCTCAATCTAAATCTGAAACACAAAATTTTTTTTTTTGTCCGTTCGCCTTCTTTATCTATTCCCCGAGGAGGTAGGCTCTATTATTCTGCGCCTGTCGGCCCAGTGTATCCGACTGCAGAACTCATTTTATGTAAGGATCTGCTCCCTCCTGCATATTCTAAGGGTTTCATTCCCCGGGTTAACGGCCGGTGCTGTGATGGGGATCGAACCCAGCACCTTCGAATGTGAGCTGTGTCACTTAACCACTTGCCCACACCGTCCCCTACAAAAACAGTATAAGGTGACACAAATAGAAGGAATGTGATATTTTATTTAAATCCAAACATCTTGCATTCCAAGATATCTAGGGTAGTTGTCTCGCCGCCGCGATTCAATTTCAACCAGTGTTCGTAAAGCGATCTCAGTCCCGCCAGGCGGAGCGATAGCGCAGGCTTGCGGAAAATGCTCGCCTGCCTTTCCCCGTTGGAGCTATTGGGGTGCGGTTTGTTGTGGCGTCTCCTCCACCGAGGTGCGCTTCTCTGGTCCGTATCAGGAAACGTAGTCCGTCCGTGGTGATTTATCTAAGGCTTATAGCAGAGCTCGACAGTTCGTCTCGCTGGTGGTCAGACTCTCGCAAAGAGCTTGTTACCGGCAAATGTAAAGCAGGAATCGTGCCTCAAGGCCCTGTGTTCTCCTCGGGAGAAGGGCAGGCCGGCAGGCCAAATTGTCTCTAGTCCCAGTGAAATTCATCGCCGAGGTCGTTGGGATCCGTTCTGCACAGAGCGCTGCCATCCCTCCTCGAGCGAGCCCGGTCGGTCGGTTGTCTGATGCGTGTAGGAGGCCCCTATCAGGCGGTCCTAGGTCGACGGAGTGAGGAATGGGTGGAACAACCGTCCGTCCGTCCCGTCAGTCGGTCCCTGCGGCCGTCCCAGTGAGGCTTTTTACACACCCTTCCTCCGCCGACCGGTGTGTGCTGTACGTACGTCTCCAACAGATATCTGGTTGATCCTGCCAGTAGTCATATGCTTGTCTCAAAGATTAAACCATGCATGTCTAAGTTCACACTGTCTCACGGTGAAACCGCGAATGGCTCATTAAATCAGTCGAGGCTCCTTAGATGACAAGATCCTACTTGGATAACTGTGGCAATTCTAGAGCTAATACATGCTTACCAAGCTCCGACCCTCGCGGAAAGAGCGCTTTTATTAGTTCAAAACCAATCGTCGTTTCCCCTCGCGGGGTTGCGGTGTCCCCACTGGTGACTCTGGATAACTTTGTGCTGATCGCATGGCCTCATGTGCCGGCGACGCATCTTTCAAATGTCTGCCCTATCAAATGTCGATGGTACGTGACATGCCTACCATGTTTATAACGGGTAAGGGGGAATCAGGGTTCGATTCCGGAGAGGGAGCATGAGAAACGGCTACCACATCCAAGGAAGGCAGCAGGCGCGCAACTTACCCACTCTCGGCACGGGGAGGTAGTGACGAAAAATAACAATAGGGGACTCTTTCGAGGCCCCGTAATTGGAATGAGTACACTTTAAACCCTTTAACGAGGATCTATTGGAGGGCAAGTCTGGTGCCAGCAGCCGCGGAAATTCCAGCTCCAATAGCGTATATTAAAGTTGTTGCAGTTAAAAAGCTCGTAGTTGGATCTCAGGCGCAGGCGGGCGGTCCGGCTCGCGCCGGTTCACTGCCCGTTGTCTCCTGCCCTACCGTCTGCCGGCTCTCTCCCACGGGTGCTCTTCGCTGAGCGTCCTGGGTGGCCGGCGCGTTTACTTTGAAAAAATTAGAGTGTTCAAAGCAGGCCTCGGCTGCTTGAATAATGGTGCATGGAATAATGGAATAGAACCTCGGTTCTATTTTGTTGATTTTCGGAACTGGAGGTAATGATTAACAGGGACAAACGGGGGCATTCGTATTGCGGCGTTAGAGGTGAAATTCTTGGATAGCCGCAAGACGAGCTACTGCGAAAGCATTTGTCAAGAATGTTTTCATTAATCAAGAACGAAAGTCAGAGGCGCGAAGACAATCAGATACCGTCGTAGTTCTGACCATAAACGATGCCGACTAGCGATCCGCAGGAGTTGCTTCCATGACTCTGCGGGCAGCTTCCGGGAAACCAAAGTGTTTGGGTTCCGGGGGAAGTATGGTTGCAAAGCTGAATCTTAAAGGAATTAACGGAAGGGCACCACCAGGAGTGGAGCCTGCGGCTTAATTTGACTCAACACGGCCAAACACTGACATGATTGACATGCCGAGAGCACTTTCGTTGGGTCTAATATGGAACGGGTGCTGGAATTAGACGCTCGAAAATCTGGGGCTACCCTCTAAGTAACTTGATTGTCTCGCTAAAGGAATTGACGGAAGGGCACCACCAGGGGTGGAACCTGCGGCTTAAATTGACAGAGCACGCCAATACTGTAGAACGTCTGACAAATCGAGAGCACTACCGATGGTTCTAATAATGAACGTACGCTGGAATTAGACTCACGGAAGACACGTTAGCTCTCTAACACCCAAATGAAAGAACGCTACGGAAATCGTGTTTAACCCCGCAGAAACCGCAGATTTCAAATACCTGGTCATTGACAAACAAAAGCCCTCAATAAATTCGTCTGACCAAATAGTGAACGGGTGCTGGAAATAGACCATCTGGACAGGTCAGTTTTACCCTACTAATGACAGGGCGTTGCTACGAAAAACCAGCTCACATCGAGAGGAGCCGCAGACACTTTGGTTCACGTACCAGGCTGATAAGCCAATGTCGCGAGGCTACCATGTGGGGGATTACGGCCGAACTCCTGTAAGTCGCAATCCCGCCCAAAATCTCAGCACCACTGCAATGGGAGGCTCCTACGTGTTCGGGACCTGGGGCTCGCGTCTCAGCCCTATCCGGTAGAGCCGCAGAAAGAGGTCTCTGCCGTCCGCAGATCAAAGCGGGTAGACAGCTGCTTGATACTCACCTTATACGGCGATGGGGTGCGAAACCACCAACATAAGACTTAGTTCCTTGTCGGGGTGACGAAAACAGTAGAGCAGCCACCACACTGTGAACTGTCAAGACTCAACCAATGACCATGAGATCTGTCCGCACACTAGGCGAAGAACATCTCTGTGACATTAACAGGCTTGTCCCCTGGTTAAATGCACTTCTGCTTCGATATCTACCTCAGTACGCTATCAGCCATATAGCTATCATGCTGGACGCAGAAGAGATGCAGACCAGCGGACATTGCACACCTGCCCCACTGTGTCAACATCCCAGGTGGCAGAGAATGCTAGGCGTACCATCTCTGCATAGAAGCCAAGAAAATAAAAGGAGAAAGAGATACCCCACTCACATGCAAATGCTACGTTTCTGGCAGGACGTGACGATCCTGGGGTACAGACACACTGGACTGCCTCTCTTCCGGGTAAACCAGTCCATTTCATATATCTCATATATCTCATATATCATCTCACATATCATCATCGCACCCTATAGACACGAGTAGTGAAGACTCGATTGTCTGGTAAGACAACTTCCATAAGAGAGAAACCTCTGATCATAAACAACTGCTGCCTTGCAGATAGGCTGGGGACAGCCAAAGGCTAAGGAGGGCATCCCTACAGAAACACCTGTTGAAATCGGATGCACAGTGCCGCAAGCCTAACAAAACAGTGCAACGTAAATCGCAGCTTGATGACAATACAACCGATCAGAAAAACGCATGGCGCTCATCCTGCGGAGTCCCGCCAGGCAGCGTTAGTGCCGGGCCTCACGCCTCGAAGGGGCCCACCCTTGACTACTGGTGGTCACCCACCCATGTGTCGTGGAGTAAAGGCACATGGCTATGGGGTAACTTTTATTGACCAAAAACTCAAAACCCTCAAAATACTAGTGGAATGCGGAGGGAAGTAATTAACAAAAAACTTTCCCTAACACATCACCTGCATGAAGGTAAGATTGACGTGGCATGTATCCAGGAAACGCACCTCAACAAAAATCATAAATTCTAAATCAGAGGATATCAGACCTTCCGTCTTGATGATAGAGAAGGCCACAAAGGAGGGGTCCTGATACTGACCGGAAACTGCATACCGAATAGCGCGGTACCTGTCAATCACACCGGACAAGCAGAAATTGTAGGAGTTGACATAATGGCTCAAGAGACGAAGCTCCGCATTTTCAATCTGTACGGACCACCAAATAGAGACATATCGCTCTCGAGTATGGAGGTCAGAGACTCCAACTGCATAGTAGTTGGAGATTTCAACAGCCACACGGAGAGATGGGGATACTCGGACACAGACAGCAGAGGTGACGAAGTGGAAGATTGGGAGATAGATACAAATCTCTCCCTAACCAATAGGCCCGAGGATAGCCCTAGCTTCTATTTAAGAACATGGTATACCACCTCGACTCCAGAATTGGCCTTCTCCACACAGGACATACACCATAAAATAGACCGCCAGGTGCTAAACCAACTGGCAGGTAGCGACCACAGGCCGATCAGGCTAATCATTGACATGGAAGTAGGCCCACAGGAAACAAAACCGCTCCCACGTTGGAATTACAAACGAGCCGACTGGGACAGATTTGCAATCCTGACAGATGCACTGTGTGAAACCATCAACACACGAAACAACAAAATCAAGCCTGTGGTGGAAAGCCTAAGCAAGGCAATAATGCAAGCCGCCACTGAAACCATCTCAAGAGGAGCTAGGAAAAACTATAAGCCCTACTGGAATGATGAGTTGTAGAAAGCGGAAGATACAGTAACAAATGCTAGGAACATGACAGAGCGAGAACAATCCATGGAGGCAAACATCGCCCTCAAAGCCGCCACGGCGAAATACAAACACACTCTCAAGCAAACAGCAAGAGAAAGCTGGAAAAATAAAACGGAAAGCCTAAACCTGGACAAAGACGGGAACAAGCTATGGAAGCTAGTCAGAGCCATGAACGACGAAACCCCGTCAAACAAACAAATTACCATCAAGCAGGGCGAAAACTTGCTCACAGGTAAGAAAGCCGTAAACGCTTTTGTCGATCACTATGCCGGAGCAAACCACATCGAGGTCCCTGCAGATAAGCATACAGACATTAGCGAAGAGCTAAAGGGGCACGAAAACATCAATACGGCACCTGAAGAGCACATGATGGCCAAATTAACAATGAGCGAAATGGAAGAGGCCATGAGAACATTAAAGAAAAGGAAATCTCCCGGAAAAGACGGGATAACAAACGAAATGCTGATGGGGCTGGGCCAAACAGCGAAGAGGAAACTGCTATCGGTCCTGAACCAAAGCTGGAAAAGGGGAATTGTACCCCAGGCATGGAAAGACGCAATACTGGTACCAGTACCAAAAAACAGGAAAGGACAAAACGGATCCAAATGGATACAGGCCCATCAGCCTACTGAGCTGTGTCGGCAAGCTGATAGAACGGATGATAAACACCAGACTGATGTGGCATCTGGAAGAAAAACGAATACTAATTCCACAGCAAGCCGGCTTTAGACAGAACAGATCCACTGAGGACCAGGTCATCCTCATAGCCCAGGAAATAGAAGATGCCTACCAGGCACAGAAACACAGTAGCTGTTTGGGTGGATCTGGAAAAGGCATTTGACAAAGTCTGGAAAGACGGACTTAGAGTCAAGCTAAGAAGAAGTGATGTTTGTGGGAAAATGTACAAGTGGATCAACCCCTACCTCAAACAAAGAACGGCCAGAGTCCAAGTACAAGGGCAGACGAGCAAAAAGGTGACACTCGAGCAGGGAGTACCCCAATGGGGAGTACTGTCACCCACACTCTTCCTGGTATATATAAACGACATTACAGAGAATATACCAAAGGGAGTCCATAGCTCAATGTTTGCAGACGACCTCTGAAAAGAATCTCCCCATAGCAAGAAATCAAATGCAACAGGCCCTAACATCGCTGGAAGAGTGGGCGAACTCATGGCTGGTCAAAATAAACGAGGAGAAAACCACATGCACAATATTCTCGCTTTCATTAAAACCCCAAAATACCAAATTAAGTCTAAATGGCAAATTCCTGCAGCCAAACGACAACAAAACCTATCTGGGAGTCACATTTGATCGGCGCATGACATGGAAAAGTCAGATCGAGAGAAACCGAATGAGAGCCAGAGAAAGAATTGCAATCATGAAGAAACTTGCTGGCACAAGCTGGTGAGCAGACGAAGGCATACTAAAGAAACTGTACACTGGAAGAGTGAGACCAGTTCTCGAGTATGGCATTGCGGCATGGACAACAGCAGCAAAGGCGAACTTCGATAAAGTTAGCAAACTTCAAAACCAAGCCATGAGAGTTATAACAGGAGGCATGAAGTCAACGCCAATTGTAGAACTTGAAAAGATTACAAAACTGCAATCCATGACCGATAGAAGAGACTGCAGAGCCCAGCTGCAGTCAGAGAAACTCCGAAGACTGACTGACCATCCAATGCACCAGAGACTAAACAATTTGGGAAATGGGAAACTAAAGCGGAGAAACTTTGCAGAAATAGCCAAAGCAAAGATGCACGAAGATCCCTTAAACGCAATAACAACACCAAAACCCATCACTACTGTACGAAAACCTACCTGGAGGCAGGATATATTTCCAGAGATGGTAGAAAATATACCAGGTATTGGAAACAAAAACTGCCAGACTGAAAAAGAAAGGAGAGATACTACCCTAAGCTTCATATCGAAAAGCTACCCAAGCATGGACTGGACCCATGCATACACCGACGGTTCTGTAACAAACAATACACAGAACGGAGGGGCAGGAGCATTCCTCAACCTACCAAATGGCAAACAAATAACACTGTCATTCGCTACTGGTAAGTACACAAGCAATTTCAGAGCGGAGGCAGAGGCACTGAGGGCGGCAGTGGAAGAAATGGGACACACAGTGAAAATGAAAGCCATATAGTCCTGCTTACAGATGCTCTCGCCGTAGTCATAGCGCTAAAAAGCCAGAAAAACACTGAGCTTAATGACTTAAGAGCAGCACTCTGCAAACTGTGCCAGCAGTCCGCACCAACAAGGGTAGTGGTACAGTGGGTCCCATCACACTGCAACATCAAAGGCAACGAGGAGGCAGACAGACTGGCAAAAGAAGGTGCAAGACTACCACAAACAGATACTAGTAGGACGTACGAAGAGTCAAAACGGCTTATCAAAGCCAGATACATGACCAAATGGGAAACCGAACATACTGGTTACACCAAAAACGATGCCTATTACCAGTTGAACCGAAGAGAGCAGGTCGTTGTCTTCAGACTTCGCACTGGCCACAATAGACTGAGGTACCACCTATTCAACAAATTGAAGATAGGTGGTACCGACGAATGCCCGTGCGGTACTGGTAAAATGACCGCTGAACATCTGCTGCAGAACTGCCCGACATACGAGGATCAGAGAGAGCAGATTGTGCCATCACCAGTGGAACTGCAAGACAAGCTCTATGGCAGTGGCGACAGCCTCAGGATGACCGCCGCTTTTTTCGAAAAAATAATGGTTACTGTCTGACTGCGTACGAAGAAGAAGAAGAGGAAGAATTCCAAGATGTGTCGTTTACTTCCCCTTATGCCACGTTGTTTGTTCTGAAGTTTTGTATCAAGATGATGGGTACTCCAAGACCTGTTGGATGAGACTGTTCGTACAGGGCCAGTGAACAAGAGCTACCAAGACCCTTCTACACCTCCACGCGGTGATCCCGGATAACAGGCGCCACAGAACAGACAGGCTAAATAGAAGTGATCGAAGCGTGAAGGCTAACATGGTTTTCAAAAATGCCTGATGAAGTCGGAAATGTATAAATACCGCAGTTATGTTGTAAACTACGACACAACGCATTCTGCTGCCCAGACTACTTCCTGCTACTTGCAAAGCTTTTTCCATGGCTCGATAGAGGGAGATTGAGAACGAACGAAGATGAAGAAGATGAAGATAAAGAAGAATGAGATAAAGAAGAAGAAAAAGAAGTAGAAGAAGAAGAAGAAGAAGAAGAACAAGAAGAACAGGAAGAGGAAGAAGAAGAGAAAAAAACGAAGCAATAGTAAATGAAGAAAAAGAAGAAGAAGAAGAAGAAGAAGAAGATGAAGATAAAGAAGAATGAGATAAAGAAGAAGACGAAGAAAAAGAAAACGAAGCAGTAGTAAATGAAGAAAAAGAAGAAGAAGAAGATGAAGATAAAGAAGAATGAGATAAAGAAGAAGAAGAAGTAGTAAATGAAGAAGAAGAAGAAGAAGAAGAAGAAGAAGAAGAAGAAGAAGAAGAGGAAGAAGAAGAAGAAGAAGATGAAGCAGAAGAAGTATGAAACCAGCAGATATGTATATCAACGAGAACGTTCTGGACTGATCGCGTGACATGGTACGATAATGATGATGATGGTATTCTTGTTCACGAATGTGATACGGACGATAATCAGCCCACTGCCACACTGACATGTACAAAACAGGCGGTAAAGAGTAGTTTAATCAGGGCAGTGCAGAAAACCAGCCAACTCGTGGTCACTCTCTTTCTCTCCCTCTCTCTTTCTGTCTCTCTTAATCACCCTACTGTTATTAGCGACTTCTGTAAGGTAAAAGGTATAGTCAGTTTGTATAATCTCTCTCCCTCTCTCTTTCTGTATCTCTTGATCTCCCCACTGTTATTAGCGACTTATGTAAGGTAAAAGGTATAGTCAGTTTGTATAATCTACCACTCTCCCTCTCCCTCTTTCTCTCTCTCTCTCTCTCTCTATCTCTATTAAGCTCCCCACAGTTTTTAGCGACGTGTAAGGTGAAAGTGAAGTCAGTTTGTAAAATCTCCATCACTCTCTCTTCCTCTCTCTGTCTATCGCGCCGTATGTGCTAGATCCGAGACACCTCTTCTTAGCAAAACTAATGAAGTAAACAAGTAAAGTCATTTTGTGTAAATCACTCTCTTTTTCTCTGCCTCTCTGTCTCTCTTGCCCTCTATCTTTGTGTATGTCGAAACCAATTGGAATGACGTTACACAACGTATTCCAGTTTAGGAAAGATTAGAAGCATTAAAACATGATCTTCACGGATATCAGCTCTACCAGTGGAACAGTTTCATGATGGTTCACTCAAACTCGATTAAAGCACATGCAGCATGAGGGCGAGAGAAAGCTGGGGTAGCCAGCACTGTCTTTGGGGCAAACAAATGTCGATATTGAAGATTGTCTAAGACTGGTTGTAAGGTTGTCTGAGCAAGTCTCTCCACTTAACCGTATCCTCAGCAGCTCTCTTCATTTTAATACAGGTTCCAATATGAATGTATCTGCATGCCTGGGATGTAAGGATAAGTCGTGGTCGGCACCTTTCTCTATCCCCCTGAATCATGCCCTGTGGTATCCTCTAAAGAAGACATTCAGGTCTCATATTGTGCCCCAGCCAACGCATCCTTCATGTCTGACTCTTTTTCAATATTGGTTTTTATGCGTCTACTTTAGTGAAGACATTATCATTAGATCTCCTTTCTGTCCAACTCACTTTTTCTATTCTACGGTAGCACCACATGTCAAATGTTTCCAAGTTTATCTCATTCTCCTCTGTAAGAGTCCATTTTTGAGCCCCAGATAGTGCAACTGGTCATATATAGGTGGTGATTATTCATTTGTAGAGAGTTTAATTTAGGCCTGTACAAGGCCTTCGATAAAACATCAACATATGTGGAACATAATGCAGGAAATGGGGGGTGTCCTGTGCATATTATCCATCTCATTGAATCATTATATCAAGATCAACGAGTATATGGACAAACATCAGATTGGTTCGCAGTACAAAAGGGAGTAAGACAGGGATGTAACCTCTAACATTATCTATACAACATCTATGCCGAATGTATAATGAGAAATGTTAGAGAAGATGAGAACATTGAAGGTTTTGATACATTTTACTATTGGCGGTTACGAGATTCCAGTTACGTTACCCAGACGACACAGTGATACTATCAAGAAGTGCAGAAGGGCTAGAGCAGCTACTTTCAGCCGTAAAACGACACAGTAAAGATGAAAATCTGTTTATAAACATGAAAAATAAAGATAATGACAACCGACAAAACACAATATCAGTATACATTTACAGTGGGTGGTGAGGAAATAGATCAGGTCACGCATTTTTAATATCTGGACTCCAGAATTGACAAAAATGGCGACTGCTCGACATAAATCAGAAGAAGAATAGTCATGGCAATGCAGAGACTGAACAGCCTGAAGAAATTATGGCAGAGCACCAACAAAATGATAAAAGTGAGTCTTGAGAGCCTGTGTTTTTCCTGTGGCATCATTTGGCTGCGAATCTTCGACGATTACCAAAACGTCTAGAAAAATAATCGAATCCTTAGAGTCAAAATGTTACCAGAAAAAAAGTCAGAATACCATGGACAGATAAAAAGACAAATGTAGACACCCGGCAAGAGTTGAGCATAGAGGAGAACTGGTTTATAAATTCCATTAGAAAATGTAAATACTTTGGTCACACCAAGAGACACAACGGTCTTGAGAGAACAGTGATGGAAGGTATGGAGCCAGAGAAAAGAGGAAGGGGTAGACCAAGAAGACGATGGCATCAAGATATCCAGGAATGCCTGGGTTAACTGTGGCCGAGGCTGGAGTTTTGGCAAGGGAAAGAGTTTCTTTAAGACAGACTGTGATGGGAGCGACGTTCTGTAAAGAACATGCCACATGATGATTATGAGTCCGATCTGGCACAATAAACTGACCAAGATAACTAACTCTCTTCCATCTAGTCTTTCCTGGAAACAGGGTGTTTTCAACTCTGACGAAATGTGGATCGACATGATCCATGTAGTAGTGAGTGTCACGCAGAGGAAGCCAGGTATAGCACAGCCTTCCGGATTAACTCGGTCCACCTTCATCAGCACGCTCGTGGCGTGAAGATATATACTACTAACCACCACTTAACATCCTTTCAAGGACGCACACAAGATTAAAAATACTCATTATGGGCATTAAACAACAACAACAAGAACAACAACAACATTCCTTTTGTCAGTTCTGTCCTGATATTATGTCCTGAAGGACAGAAATGCAATTAGACGTCATTTGGTTACCTGGCATCAGACATCCAATGTTTGATTGAATATCAGGATTACAAGTTGAGAGGCAATTATTCTTGGATATAGCCCTGATCTCATTCTTACATTTCCGATACCACATACCACCCATTATATCAAAGAGAGATTGATTTGAAACGCTGTAACTTCTCCTGGCGAAGATTTATTGTTATCCAAGAGAGATTGATTTGAAACGCTGTAACTTCTCCTGGCGAAGATTTATTGTTATCCAAGAAAGATTGATATCTTCTTCTTCTTCTGCGTACGCAGTCAGACAGTAACCCTTATTTTTTCGAAAAAAGCGGCGGTCATCCTGAGGCTCTCGCCACTGCCATAGAGCTTGTCTTGCAGTTCCATTGGTAATGGCCACATCTGCTCTCTCTGATCCTCGTATGTCGGGCAGTTCTGCAGCAGATGTTCAGCGGTCATTTTACCAGTACCGCAAGGGCATTCGTCGGTACACCCTATCTTGAATTTGTTGAATAGGTGGTACCTCAGTCTGTTGTGGCCAGTGCGAAGTCTGAATAAAACGACCTGCTCTCTTCGGTTCAACTGGTAATAGGCATCGTTTTTGGTGTAACCAGTATGTTCGGTTTCCCATTTGGTCATGTATCTGGCTTTGATAAGCCGTTTTGACTCTTCGTACGTCATACTGGTATCTGTTTGTGGTAGTCTTGCACCTTCTTTTGCCAGTCTGTCTGCCTCCTCGTTGCCTTGGATGTTGCAGTGTGACGGAACCCACTGTACCACTACCCTTTTTGGTGCGGACTGCTGGCACAGTTTGCAGAGTGCTGCTCTTAAGTCATTAAGCTCAGTGTTTTTCTGGCTTTTTAGCGCTGTGACTACGGCGAGAGCATCTGTCAGCAGGACTATATGGCTCTCATTTTCACTGTGTGTCACCATTTCTTCCACTGCCGCCCTCAGTGCCTCTGCCTCCGCTCTGAAATTGCTTGTGTACTTACCAGTAGCGAATGACAGTGTTATTTTTCTGCCATTTGGTAGGTTCGGGAATGCTCCTGCCCCTCCGTTCTGTGTAGTGTTTGTTACAGAACCGTCGGTGTATGCATGGGTCCAGTCCATGCTTGGGTAGCTTTTCGTTATGAAGCTTAGGGTAGTATCTCTCCTTTCTTTTTCAGTCTGGCAGTTTTTGTTTGCAATACCTGGTATATTTTCTACCACCTCTGGAAATATATCCTGCCTCCAGGTAGGTTTTCGTACAGTAGTGATGGGTTTTGGTGTTGTTAGTGCGTTTATGGGATCTTCGTGCATCTTTGCTTTGGCTATTTCTGCAAAGTTTCTCCACTTTAGTTTCCCATTTCCCAAATTGTTTAGTCTCTGGTGCATTGGATGGTCGGTCAGTCTTCGGAGCTTCTCTGACTGCAGCTGGGCTCTGCAGTCTCTTCTATCGGTCATGGATTGCAGTTTTGTAATCTTTTCAAGTTCTACAATTGGCGTTGACTTCATGCCACCTGTTATAATTGTTATGGCTTGGTTTTGAAGTTTACTAACTTTATCGAAGTTCGCCTTCGCTGCTGTTGTCCATGCCGCAATGCCATACTCGAGAACTGGTCTCACTCTTCCAGTGTACAGTTTCTTTAGTATGCCTTCGTCTGCTCCCCAGCTTGTGCCAGCAAGTTTCCTCATGATTGCCATCCTTTCTCTGGCTTTCATTCGGTTTCTCTCAATCTGACTTGTCCATGTCATGAGCCGATCAAATGTGACTCCCAGATAGGTTGGGTTGTCGTTTGGCTGCAGGAATTTGCCATTTAGACTTAATTTGTACTTTGGGTTTTAATGAAAGCGAAAATATTGTGCATGTGGTTTTCTCCTCGTTTATTTTGACCAGCCATGAGTTCGCCCACTCTTCCAGCGATCTTAGGGCCGTCTGCATCCGATTTCTTGCTATGGTGAGATTCTTTTCAGAGGTCCACACAGCCAGATCGTCTGCAAACATTGAGCAATGGACTCTTCTTGGTATATTCTCTGTAATATCGTTTATATATACCAGGAAGAGTGTGGGTGACAGTACTCCCCCTTGGGGTACTCCCTGCTCGAGTGTCACCTTTTTGCTCATCTGCCCTTGTACTTGGACTCTGGCCGTTCTTTGTTTGAGGTAGTGGTTGATCCACTTGTACATTTTCCCACAAACATCACTTCTTCTTAGCTTGACTCTAAGTCCATCTTTCCAGACTTTGTCAAATGCCTTTTCCAGATCCACCCAAACAGCTACCGTGTGTTTCTGTGCCTGGTAGGCATCTTCTATCTCCTGGGCTATGAGGATGACCTGGTCCTCAGTGGATCTGTTCTGTCTAAAGCCGGCTTGCTGTGGAATTAGTATTCGTTTTTCTTCCAGATGCCACATCAGTCTGGTGTTTATCATCCGTTCCATCAGCTTTCCGACACAGCTCAGTAGGCTTATGGGCCTGTATCCATTTGGATCTGTTTTGTCCTTTCCTGTTTTTGGTACTGGTACCAGTATTGCATCTTTCCATGCCTGGGGTACAATACCCCTTTTCCAGCTTTGGTTCAGGACCGATAGCAGTTTCCTCTTAGCTGTTTGGCCCAGCCCCATCAGCATTTCGTTTGTTATCCCGTCTTTTCCGGGAGATTTCCTTTTCTTTAGTGTTCTCATAGCCTCTTCCATTTCGCGCATTGTTAATTTGGCCATCATGTGCTCTTCGGGTGCCGTATTCATGTTTTCGTGCCCCTTTAGCTCTTCGCTAATGTCTGTATGCTTATCTGCAGGGACCTCGATGTTGTTTGCTCTGGCATAGTGATCGACAAAGGCGTTTGCGGCTTTCTTACCTGTGATCAAGTTCTCGCCCTGCTTGATAGTAATTTGTTTATTTGACGGGGTTTCATCGTTCATGGCTCTGACTAGCTTCCATAGCTTGTTACCGTCTTTGTCCAGGTTTAGGCTTTCCGTTTTATTTTTCCAGCTTTCTCTTGCTGTTTGCTTGAGAGTGTGTTTGTACTTCGCCGTGGCGGCTTTGAGGGCGATGTTTGACTAAATGGATTTTTCTCGCTCTGCCATGTTCCTAGCATTTGTTACTGCATCTTCCACTTTCTGCAACTCATCATTCCAGTTGGGCTTATAGTTTTTCCTAGCTCCTCTTGGGATGGTTTCAGTGGCGGCTTGCATTATTGCCTTGCTTAGGCTTTCCACCATGGGCTTCATTTTGGTGTTTCGTGTGTTGATGGTTTCACACAGCCCATCTGCCAGGATTGCAAATCTGTCCCAGTCGGCTCGTTTGTAATTCCAACGAGGGATCGGTTTTGTTTCCTGTGGGCCTACTTCCATGTCAATGGTTAGCCTGATCGGCCTGTGGTCGCTACCTGCCAGTTGGTTTAGCACTTGGCGGTCTATTTTATGGTGTATGTCCTGTGTGGAGAAGGCCAAATCTGGAGTCGAGGTGGTATGCCATGTTCTTGAAAAGAAGCTAGGGCTATCCTCCGGCCTATTGATTAGGGAGAGATTTGCATCTATCTCCCAATCTTCCACTTCGTCACCTCATTTGTCTGTGTCAGAGTATCCCCATCTCTCCGAGTGGCTGTTGAAATCTCCAACTACTATGCAGTTGGAGTCTCTGACCTCCATACTCGAGAGCGATAGGTCTCTATTTGGTGGTCCGTACAGATTGAAAATGCGGAGCTTCGTCTCTTGAGCCATTATGTCAACTCCTACAATTTCTGATTGTCCGGTGTGATTGACAGATACCGCGCTACTCGGTTTGCAGTTTCTGGTTAGTATCAGGACCCCTCCTTTGTGGCCTTCTCTATCGAGACGGAAGGTTTGGTATCCTCTGATTGAGAATTTGTGATTATTGTTGAGGTGTGTTTCCTGGATACATGCCACGTCAATCTTACCTTCATGCAAGTGATGTGTTAGGGAAAGTTTTTTGTTAATGACTCCCTCCGCATTCCACTGTAGTATTTTGAGGGTCTTGAATTTTTGGTCAATAAAAGTTGCCCCATAGCCATGTGCCTTTACTCCACGACACATGGATGGGTGACCACCAATAGTCAAGGGTGGGCCCCTTCGAGGCGTGAGGCCCGGCACTATCGCTGCCTGGCGGGACTCCGCACGATGAGCGCCATGCGTTTTTCTAATCGGTTGTACTGTCATCATGCTGCGATTTACGTTGCACTGTTTTGTTAGGCTTGCGGCCCCGTGCATCCGATTTCAACAGGCGTTTCTGTAGGGATGCCCTCCTTAGCCTTTGGCTGTCCCCAGCCTATCTGCAAGGCAGCAGTTGTTTATGATCAGAGCTGTCTCTCTTATGGAAGTTGTCTTACCAGACTATCGAGTCTTCACTGCTCGTGTCTATAGGGTGCGATGATGATATATGAGATGATATATGAGATATATGATATGGACTGGTTTACCCGGAAGAGAGGCAGTCCAGTGTGTCTGTACCCCAGGATCGTCACGTCCTGCCAGAAACGTAGCATTTGCATGTGAGTGGGGTATCTCTTTCTCCTTTTATTTTCTTGGCTTCTATGCAGAGATGGTACGCCTAGCATTCCCCGCCACCTGGGATGTTGACACAGTGGGGTTGGTGTGCAATGTCTGCTGGTCTGCATCTCTTCTGCGTCCAGCATGATAGGTATATGGCTGATAACGTACAGAGGTAGATATCGAAGCAGAAGTGCATTTAGCCAGAGGACAAGCCTGGTAATATCACAGAGATGTTGTTCGCCTAGTGTGCGGACAGATCTCATGGTCATTGGTTGAGTCTCGACAGTTCACAGTGTGGTGGCTGCTCTACTGTTTTCGACACCCCGACCAGGAACTAAGTCTTATGTTGGTGGTTTCGCACCCTATCGCCGTATGAGGTGAGTATCAAGCAGCTGTCCGCCCGCTTTGATCGGCGGACGGCAGAGACCTCTTTCTGCAGCTCTACCGGATAGGGCTGGGGCGCATGCCCCGGGTCCTGAACATGTAGGAGCCTCCCATTTCAGTGGTGCTGAGATTTTGGGCGGGATTGCGGCTTACAAGGGTTCGGCCGTAATCCCCCCACATGGTAGCCTCGCGCCATTGGCTTATCAGCCTGGTACGTGTACCAAAGTGACTGCGGCTCCTCTCGATATGAGCTGGGATTGATTTGAAACGCTGTAACTTCTCCTGGCGAAGATTTATTGTTATCCAAGAAAGATTGATATGAAACGCTGTAGCTTCTCATGGCGAAGATTTATTGTTATCCAAGAAAGATTGATTTGAAACGCTGTAACATATCCTGGCGAAGATTTATTGTTCATCCCTCAGAACAGTACAAGGCCACATAAGAGACATACTGCGGTAATGATCAGACATACTGCGGTATTGATCAGACATACTGCGGTAATAATCAGACATACTGCGGTATTGATCAGACAGACTGGGTAAGGATTCTTTTCTTAAGTGTCATATTAATGCTACTTGATGTGGGCCCTCTTTGTTTCTGTCTACACGCCGAATCTGTCATCTCAATTATTGTTTTAATTGTTCACCGTGCATTCTCTGTTATGATTTGACCTAAGTATGGGAATGGATATACTTGCTCGATTGTTGTTCACCTTCGAAAGTTACCTTTACTTTCGTTGTGTCTTTGAACGATCATTGAAGTTTTCTATGTTTATATCCATGCCAAAGGCTTTTGCTGTTTCGCTGATTTAATAAGTCATATTGATTTCTCTAAGCCTCTGCTAAAATGGCTTGGCCATTAAGAAACTGTACTGCATCCAGTTACTCGTCATTTATCTTTACGCACAGAACTGATTTCGTTATACCCTAGGCCATCATCAATCCTGAGTATGCATTGAACAGTACAGGTGCAAGTAGACATCCCTCACGTCTGATTTTTTTCTTATAGGTAATGTGTCTGTGGTTCCTTCTCTAATATCTCTTTTCCTTCTTCTTCTTCGTTCGTTCTCAATCTTACTCTACCAAGCCCTGAAAATGACTTTGAAGTTGGCAGGATGTTGTCCAGAGAACGGAATGCGTTGTGTCGTAGTTTACAGCCTGACTACGATATTGGCACCTTTTGGTCCCATACATCCGACTTCAGCAGGCATTTTTGAGTACCGGGTTAGCTGTCGTTCTTCGTTCCCTTCTCCTTAGCTAGTCTGCTCCATTGCAGCCTTTTATCCAGAGTCATCGTGTAGAGGTGTAGAACGGTCTTGGCAGCTCTGGTTCGCTGGCATTGACGCTAGCGATCAGCTTTGGGTCGCTGGCCCTGACGCTAGAAGTCAGCTATGGGTCGCTGGCGCTAGCAGTCAGCTATGGGTCGCTTGCCTTGACGATAGCGGTCAGCTATGGTTTGCTGGCCCTGATGCTAGTAGTAAGCTATGGGTCGTTGGCCCTGACGCTAGAGGTCATCTATGGGTCGCTGGTCCTAGCGCTAGCGGTCAGCTATGAGTCGCTGGCCCTGACGCTAACAGTCAGCTAGGGTTCACTGGCCCTGATGACAGCAGTCAGCTATGGGTCGCTGAGATTAGCAGTCAGCTATGGGTCGCTGAGGCTAGCAGTCAGCTATGGGTCGCTGAGATTAGCAGTCAGCTATGGGTCGCTGAGGCTAGCAGTCAGCTATGGGTCGCTGAGATTAGCAGTCAGCTATGGGTCGCTGAGGCTAGCAGTCAGCTATGGGTCGCTGAGATTAGCAGTCAGCTATGGGTCGCTGAGGCTAGCAGTCAGCTATGGGTCGCTGAGATTAGCAGTCAGCTATGGGTCGCTGAGGCTAGCAGTCAGCTATGGGTCGCTGAGATTAGCAGTCAGCTATGGGTCGCTGAGGCTAGCAGTCAGCTATGGGTCGCTGAGATTAGCAGTCAGCTATGGGTCGCTGAGGCTAGCAGTCAGCTATGGGTCGCTGAGGCTTGCAGTCAGCTATGGGTCGCTGAGGCTTGCAGTCAGCTATGGGTCGCTGAGGCTTGCAGTCAGCTATGGGTCGCTGAGGCTTGCAGTCAGCTATGGGTCGCTGAGGCTAGCAGTCAGCTATGGGTCGCTGAGGCTTGCAGTCAGCTATGGGTCGCTGAGGCTTGCAGTCAGCTATGGGTCGCTGAGGCTAGCAGTTAGCTATGGGTCGCTGAGGCTTGCAGTCAGCTATGGGTCGCTGAGGCTTGCAGTCAGCTATGGGTCGCTGAGGCTAGCTCTTGCTCTTGCGCTGCTCGTCACCTTGAGCCCTTCTATAATATCGATATGATGGCCTCTAGATGTGTGTATAAGTTTCATATCAGACAAACGATTGACTCTTCGATTGTGACTTGTTTAAGGATCTCGAAAACCCTTTTCCAGGAAATTTGGTCAAGAGAAATCTCGTAGAATGTGAAGCAGCTACACACGTAATCGTATCTTGTTAAAGGCGAAAAAAGAAAATTACGTAAAGGGCTCGAAATATTATAATGTTCACTAAAGGCTACAGATACCAACTCTCAAAAAAACGCATGTTGTTGTCGAACAGCTGCGTTGATCATGTAATTGTGACAATGGTACGACATTGAAACCAGGAGAATCTCACCGTTAAACCCTTTGTATGTGCATGTTCATATGCTAACTTGTTGTCTCAATAATCTTTTCACTCATTCAGGGATGATTGACTACTAGTTGGGCCAATCACAATGTATCATTGTAGATACATTCATGGATTTTATTCAGAACGTTTCTTTCACACGGGATTTTGATGTTCTCTACCGGCCTGAACAATAGAGGAACATGGAGTAGAAACAGAATACAAGTTGAGGAAAAACAACGCGTTGTGACCTTTACTCCAATTTAAAAATTAGGAAGAATTATCACATCCTAGTGCATACTCTGAATGGTTTTAAAAAAATTGGAGGGGTTGAAAGTGAATACATGTCCAGGTCAACATGGTATTCATCCAAAATTTATGTATGAAATTAGAGACCAACTAGCAAAACCATTGGCTATATTATGTTCTCAATCACTTACAAAAAGGATTGTTCCACGGGATTGGAAAGATGCAGGAGTGATCCCCTTATTCAAAAAAGGCAAAAAATCAGATCCAGCAAATTATAGACCAGTGAGTTTAACGAGCATAGTCTGTAAATTGTTAGAGTCAATAATCAAAGAAAACATTGTAATGCATGTAGACAAATTTAATCTAATTAGAAAGTCAGCATGGGCTTACTAGAGGGAGATCGTGCTTAACAAATCTATTAGAATTCATGGAGGAGGTTACTAAAATCATAGATAAAGGGGAGCCAGTGGATGTTATTTATCTAGACTTTGCAAAGGCCTTTGATGGAGTACCTCATCAAAGATTATTTCGAAAGTTAAAATCACATGGAATAGGTGGGGAAGTTGCCAAATGGATTGAAAATTGGTTAACGGGAAGAAGGCAGAGGGTGGGCATAAATAAGGAGTACTCTGAGTGGAGTGAAGTGAAAAGTGGTGTGCCACAGGGCTCGGTTTTGGGACCAATTTTGTTATTGATATATATAAATGATTTGGACATTGATATGAGATCCGTGATTGCAAAATTTGCTGATGACACAAAGTTATGCAGTAGTGTCTCATCTAAAGCGGAAGTGGATATATTGATGTCGGATTTAGATAAAATTCGAGAATGGTCTGTAATCTGGCAAATGGAGTTCAATGTAGATAAATGTACAGTCATCCACATGGGTAGATCCAATATGGAACATAATTACAGAATGGGAGAAAACAATATTAGAAAGATAGATAAGGAAAGGGACCTAGGGGTTATAATAGATCATACAGGAAAGGTGAGTGAGCAAGTTAAGGTAGCAGTGAAAGAGGCAAATGCAATGTTAGGTAGGATAAAAAGAAATATTAAACATAGGAGCAAGGAAGTGATCGTCAAACTGTATAAAGCTTTAGTTAGACCTAGATTGGAGTACTGTGTACAGGTGTGGAGTCCTTATCACAGAGGGGACATAAACATGCTAGAAAGAATACAAAAGAGAGCGACAAAGATAATAGTGGGATTCCAGAATTACAGTTATGAGGAGCGACTCAGAAAAACCGGCCTACAGTGTCTCGAAGAAAGAAGAATTCGTGGTAACTTAATACAGGTTTATAAGATGATCAGAGGAATCGATGAATTAGACTATAACAAGTTTTTTAAAAAATACAGCCACCTACAATAACACGAGGGCATAGCTACACGCTGACTAAAAAGAGGTCCAGGTTAGATATAAGAAATATTTTTTTAGTCAGAGAGTGGTGTCTGCTTGGAATGCATTGCCAGGGGAGGTAGTGGAGGCAGGGACAGTTAATGCATTTAAGAATAAACTGGATGCGCATAGCTTTTAGAGCAAGGTGATGTAAATGCAACTGGTTGTATACAGACTCTGCAGGGTCTTCTAAACCAGTATAAAGACGTTAAGTTAAGTTAAGTCGCAGACTCAAGAATGAAATTACGCATCGAGCAAAAACCAGCGCGATCACCTGAAAATACAAGACAGAATGCGATGTGTAAAATTTCACATCGCTATAGCTCACTATTGGAGTTTTGAATGGGGGCAGTATCAGCAGGATTTTCAAAAAAAATTTTGATTTTTTATTTTCACGACATAAATTAAAGATGAACCAATTTTCTACAAATTTCTGCTTAATTTTTTAAAATCGGATATTTAGTTCCCGAACTATGGCTTTTCAAACATAAGAAGTCTTCCTCGTTTGGGAAGAAAAGACATTTTTTTTTCATTTAGACAAAAGTGAATTTACCTATGCACGTTTCCTGTGTAGCTACAATTAGTACCTCCTTAGATTTATTTTAATTAATGAACGCTCCCCAAGTCAGATAACTCTATTGCAAATGGATGCGCCCATGAGGTAACACGTTTTGTTCGATTCTGTATGACAAATTTTGTTTGATCACTGAAATTCTCAACAATGTCAAGTGATAAAAAGTATTGTTACCAATCCAGGAAGCGCAAGTTTCATGGAAATAGGTTTACGAATAAAAACAGACAGTTATATCACGATGAAATTAAATGTGAGCAGTATGCAGTTATAGAAACAGTAGTTGATGACTTTTCTATTCCTAACAACACAGTTATTACTAAGTCTTGTAAGAGCCCTAAAGTTGACAGCAGTAGTGCTACGCCCACTCACAGTCTATCATCGATGAAAATAAAAGACCGTTTTGACGTTTTTGATGATAATGATCCGGATACAGATTTTGAAGAATCAACAGGCGAGGAAGAAAACGTTCTAGATGATGATCATAATAATGGTGAAGGAAACAGGATAATTGACCTGGATATTCTCTGTCACGAGATTACATCACAGCTCGTTTGTGCATTTTGTCACAACCAAGTCAGACTTACTGAACATGAAAGACGTGGACTCGGCAGAAAATTTTAATTTGTGTGCAGCAACAGAAAGTGCAAAAAACAAACTCCTTTCCCTTCTAACCCCCAAATTAGTGTCAACATCAGCAACAGTTTACAAGTACACTCAATCAATAGGAGAGCGGTTTTTCCTATGCGATGTGTCGGTGGTGGCCATTCAGATTTTCAGACATTTTGCGGAATGATGAATCTTCCTCCACCCGTCCTGAAGAGTACATATAAACAGATAAATGGTAGGATAGAACGTGCTGTTTGTTCCTCGCAGGCAGCTGGTATGAAGCAAGCAGCAGAAACATAATTTAATCTAGCAGAGGAGACAGAGTCAGCTGATGTGTGCCGTAATATTGATGTATCTGTAGATGGAACTTGAATGACCCGCGGACATTCGTAAAAAATAGGATTAACTACGCTGATTGGTTGTGTCACAGGAAAGGTTCTGGACACCGGGACACTCTCAAAAGTGTGCAAATCTTGCGACCATTGGAAAGAGAAAGACAAATATTCAGAGGCGTATAAATTGTGGCAACAGAATCATCAAACTCAGTGTACAGCAACACACAGTGGCTCATCTGGAGGTATGGAGGCAACAATTGCCGCAGACTTATTTCTCAGATCAGTTGAACTATATAAACTGAGGTACACACGCTTTATTGGGGATGGAGACACGAACAGTTTCAAGCGAGTCTATAACTCAAAGTCATATGGTCGTTTCCTAGTTGAGAAGATAGAATGTGTAGGTCATGTGCAAAAAAGAATGGGAACTCGTCTTCGCAAAATCAAGACTTCTTCAGGTGGAAGGAAATTGTCAGATGGGAAGAATATTGGTGGAAAGGGAAGGCTTACAGACACACAGATTGACTCCATCCAGAAACAATATGGAAATGCAATTATGGGCAATAAGAAAAACTTGAAAGGAATGCGCTAAGCTGTTTGGGCGATATATTTGCACATGCTCTCCACAGACCAGAAGCAAGAAGATCGAGAAGGAGTAAGCAACTTGGATTAGACACAAAGTCAGTCGGAAGGCTTCCCTTACCTGGCCGGGGGTCATTGAGGTAAGTGTGTTGTAATTCTGGAAGGAAAATATGGGTTGTCTGTTTTGTTCCAAAATTAACAATTTTTTAATCATAAAATCATCATAACTTTGTCAAATATTAATCAATCATCATGAAATTTTTCATGCTGTTTTACCGCACAGCAGTCTATAGCGGGTACTACTGAAACTACTATAACTTTATTATATTCATTTTTATGTTCATTCGAAGTTCATAATTTTCTACCCCACAATACGTCAACTTTCAGGTGAGGTAAAATTAAATCTATGAAATCTATACGTTTTTCCTTAGTTCCAGATGAACAAGTACAATTTATGTATATGTTGTTTAAATGTGAATGAACTTCATTAGACCATTACTTGCGAATGTACAAGACAATATTATCCATATTTTGTTCATGTGTATAATGAACTTGTCATTTAAAAAGTTGGATTCACTACATGTATGTATTCTACTCCAGAGACATCTATTGTTGTAGATAGCTCTACCATTTCTTTGTCTTATGTAAAGATTTGGGTTCTTTGTTTTTTTACTAACACCATCACAGTCCTGCTAGTACTGTCCCCTTTTAATGTTAAATAAGACGTGAAGAGAACAAAACTGAGAGCTAAAAATAGTTGCGCTGACCTACACAATCTTTTCAGAATGATCTGTGCAAATTTCACGCTGCAAGAGCTCTTTTTTCGAGTGCTAGTGATGGACGCACACACACTCTCTATTACTTGTTTCATGTTATAGATGCAGTTGTAACTAATTCCGATATTAGTTTCTTATGTTGCTGTTTTCATGGGCACTATTTGTCTTTGTCCAATTCTCATTCTTATTCTGTCCTACTGTTCTTGTCTTGCGGCGTCGCAGAGAGAGGAGGTATGCATAGCCTTCTGATTTGCGCTAGGTGGGAAACTTGTGCTTTAGACATGCTAAACTGTTAGACTGCTTCTTCGATCCCATCTACCCATCGCCACATGGGTCGACCTGTTGCTCATGGCCTTGAAACATCCATGTAGTATGACTTCGCTGTAGGTTGATCATACTGCTTCCTTGTCAAATGTCATAACTACTTTACTTTATGTGTTTCCGTATAGTAATTAACCGATGTAGTCACCCGCATATTCATCAATGTAGCGTTGCGAATTTTGTCGCAAATTAACTTAATAGTGCCCACGCCTGACATTGATAATATAACGACAATTGGTTACGTCATTGACTGCTGAGACCTGACTATGGTCTTGCCGTCCATATTACTACCATTTTATCTACACGACTCGTTCACGTGCAGATATCATCAGGTCAATCTATGAAATATATGGCAATCATCCACCATCCTCATACACATCTCAAGAGGCAGCGAATTTCCAAGTAAAACATCATAGGGTGGAGGCAGACGAATTGGTATGCAGCCGGCGGATTTAGTAAAACCATCGTCCCAAATCAGTACTGGAAAGAGCTGGCCAATGACAACCCCAGATCCAACAGCCCAAACCCCTTCAGCGCCAACATGATTGCGCGGGTGTGACTTCGGGTGAGGGGTGTGACTTCGGGTGAGGGGTGTGACTTCGGGTGAGGGGTGTGACTTCGGGTGAGGGGTGTGACTTCGGGTGAGGGGTGTGACTTCGGGTGAGGGGTGTGACATGAACATCCCAATTGTTTGCTGGTCGAAGGAATGTAACACTGGGTTGTCTTCATTTTCTGCAGAGTCTTCTGGATGTCACTGTGGTCAAGAGGTCAAGCACTCGACTCCCACAGCGATGAACAGAAACGGTGGACTATCGAATCCCACAAGTGACCCTCTGATCTCACGGGAGGTGGGACCAGAGGGCCTGCATCCTGAGTCGTCTCCAGTCGTCTTGACTTATGTCTTGCCACTGGTCCAATATAGCTCGTGATAAGAGAGTGAGGTCAATGACAATTGTAATTTCTTCTTCACTATAATCTAAATACAACGCAAGCTACACCATCAAGACAAAACCGTCTGTTGATGTGGCGATCATCTCTTTCGATGGGCAACTAATATAACGATATATAATGTAATATAACCATAATTTGAACTCATTAAGAACATAAATAGATATGACCATCATTACACATCTCTTACTGGTCTCCTTCAACACAGTCTTTTAACCATGCATGTACTTCAGCGATTATTTGAACTAAATAAATAATGCATTCCCTAAATGTCAGGTAATGACTTTTATCTCGTTAATTTTGGCCTGGGCGCATGTCACAGAAACGAACTGTGATCGAAGCCTAACCATTGACGCGCCACGAAAACCCCAGCTCTCTAGCCAGGATAGCCTCTAAGACAGCTTAGGATGAGCGCACTGCCGGTAAAAGGGTTATTTCTGTTTCTTCTCCTCTGTTCCTGCCATCGGGTTTCGATCGAAGAGGGAAATCTGCGGTCAGTCTAACACTCTTCCTACCAGTCAGGACCTGTACAGAGGAGATAGAGCAGGACATATGGTCTGGCAGATAGTTAATGCTTTCAGTTTCTGTAAGTACAATTTCAGTTTGCCATGTATACTTTGTGTCTCTCTTTCCCTTGTATTTTATCACTCCCTCTCCTCTCCCGTAAAGTGTCTGTTCTTATTCTTCTCTCTCGTTCCCTCTCTCTCTCTCATGTTTTGTTTGATCTTATTTCTGTCTCTCTCTCTCTCGTAATTTGTCTTTCTCTCTCCTCTCTCTCAATTTGTCACTTCTGACTCTACTCTCTCTTATATTGCATTTACTTCTGTGTTTCTCTTCTCTCTTTAATATTATGTCTATCTATATATCTATCTGTCTGTCTATCTATCTATCTATCTGTATGTCTGTTTGTCTCTCCCCCCTCTCTCTCTCCGTCACCCCAGATAACCTTACATGTGGATGTATGTATCACACATCCTAGTATGTGAATCTTCAAACGGCCACCCCACTAGCTGACATTCGTCCATGAAGTCCGTGTCAAACCACGTACATTCTTTCAAAGACTAGTTGTCATGATGTGACTACAAATTCCATGCAAAGCCTAACTAATTTGCCTGTAACACGATTTTCTCCCCGATCTATTCTTTCCTCAATAGTAAGTAGCCCGTGCGCCACAATGTGTATACTTGAACATTTAAAACTAGACATAGAAGCTGTACAGAGGATAAAAAGAGCACCGTTTTTTTCCGTGAATAACGTGGCGTTTTCAGCTTCCTTGAGCGCCTGGGTGGTAGTCTGGCTAGTCAGTTTATTAGTTTTGTTTTCACTCATGCCGTGAGCGACGTGGAGAGCTTTAGTAGTCTGTCCTGCTCCATGTTCGGTGTATGTGAGTCCGCTCGTATCCCAATCATTCTAATGTCATCAATCTAACTGCTTCGCGGTGCCCCATAACATGTCAACAGATCTTCCAACGTTGTAAACCATCAGTGAAAATTAATGTGGGTTCATTTTCAAAAGTTCTCCGAACCAGCGGAACTTGAGTCTGGAAATGTACTGTGCACAAGTCCTAGTACCGAACATAAGTTCGAATGTCCTCGGTTTCTGCAATTTGTCTTTCCTTGTACCACATTTGATTTTCTCAAACTCTGCGCCTTAAACTGGGGTCATGTTTGCCACTGACACCACAGAGTCGGCATATATATATATATATATTGTTTATCAGCTGTTGCTTTGTTCGCGAACAAAGCAGTTTGGTTAAAAGGATTTCTTGTAATAACTTCTCAGTGGCGACACATTCCAAATGTGCACATTAGTATCCAACTTACAGTTAGGGAAAGCCAGTCAAGTGTGGAAGGGAACTGGCTACTTACTAGCAAACGAAGCGCAGATCTCGTACGTTTCATCATTCCATCTTTGATATGTGTATATTTACAATTTACTAATAACGTATATAGGGAGCGACCACGACTTATTAATGATGACCATGCGTCTCGGATATAGGCAGCGACCACGACTTATTAATGATGACCATGCGTCTCCGATATAGGGAGCGACCACGACTTATTAATGACTTTGCGTCTCTGATGTAGGAAGAGACCACGACTTATTAATGACTTTGCGTCTCTGACTTAAGAAAGTTGTGAACAGGGAGGTCACTAAACTTAGATTTGACCTTGCGAAGCTAAAGCATCTGGATATAGTGTAGACTTTTGGGGCGATGATGGGAGGAAGATTCGCACCCCTCTTGGTTCTTAACGAAGATGAATATTAAGAAAACTGAGACCCTGAATTCGGCACGATAGCCACGACAACTGAGTAGATTGGGCAGAGACTCGCAGAGCTATGTCATGGAGATACATGCAGAGAAAAGCTGATGACTAACAACACGGAAGGGTTTATATCTGTGATAAAAGCAAATGGCAAGGTACTCGAAGAGGAACACCGATTCAAATATTTGGGAACATTTATCAGAGACGAGGAATTGTAGCCTGAGATAATTGTCAGAATAGCACAGACAACAGCGGCGCTTACGCGTTTGAAACCCATATGGCAGGAAAAGCGGCTCGCCCTCAGCATACAAGTTAGACATGCGCTCATTGATGCTCTCAGTACTTTGTGTATGTCTGTGAGACTTGGACCATTGTTGCTCTCTGTGAGACTTGGACCATTGGTGCTCTCTGTGAGACTTGGACCATTGGTGCTCTATGTGAGACTTGTACCATTGGTGCTCTCTGTGAGACTTGGACCATTGGTGCTCTCTGTGAGACTTGGACCATTGGTGCTCTCTGTGAGACTTGGACCATTGGTGCTCTCTGTGAGACTTGCACCATTGGTGCTCTCTGTGAGACTTGGACCATTGGTGCTCTCTGTGAGACTTGGACCATTGGTGCTCTCTGTGAGACTTGGACCATTGGTGCTCTCTGTGAGACTTGGACCATTACTGCGGCTATCCAGTACAGAATACATGCAATGGTAATGAGGTGCTTTAGAAGACTCTTAAATATTACATATAAGGACCGTGTCACGGACGTAGAAACACGGCGAAGAGTGGAAAACGCAATTGGGCCTGCTGATGATCTGTTCATGGCCAACAAAAGGCGATAGATGGCTTGGTACGGCCACATCACGATGTCCAGTGGAATTACAAATGGCTCCGTACCAAGAAAGAGAGGGCGAGGACGTTCACGGAAGAGATGGGCAGACAACGTAACTGAGTGGTCAAACCCGGTGAGGCACGTCTGGCGGCAGTGGCCAGAGAGAGATGACATGGGATTATGAGAATGTCTTCAAGTGTGCCCCAACGACCTGATTGGTCATAGGCTGAATGGAAATGATTTGATATATATATATGTATGAATCAAAAGCCTACCAGCTCCCTTTGGAGCATATGCCCTCAACAAATACTCGCCAAGTCTCCCTATCATGAGACATGGAAGCAAATTCTGTCCAGTGATGTTTACTGTCTTTATATTTGTTTCCAGTTCCTTCTTCAATGAATGTCCAGGTCTCTGTCTTCTTCTATTGCCCTGTTGATTCAAGAACAGAGCTTGTCTAATAATGTTATCCACTGGTTTCCGTAATGTGTGGCCTATTCATTGCCTCCTCCGTATCCCATGCTCCACTGATATTTGTGCCATTTCCCAGTTCCAGGTTTGTGATCTTGTCGTACCATTTGCACTCTTGTATTTTGTGCAGGCACCATTTACGAAAGTCTACCTTTTTGATAACTACCTGTATTGTCCTCCATGTTCCAGAGCCAAATAATAGAACGGATATTACGTTGGAGTTCAAGATTTTTATTTTGGTGGTGGTTTTAATTTCTTCCGAATTCCATAAATTCATCAATACAATGAAAGCTCTTATCGCCTTTATTATTTCTAACTGAACATCGGTCTCTGTGCATATATCCATATCCATCAGCACTATTTACCTGCACAACAAAATATTCATTACAATATTGTATCCAAGACACACATAAATAGTGATACTGATAGTTAGAAAGAGATGTAGTAAAAGAGAAAGAGGCAGGAAAATAAATAAAGTATAGAGGGAGAGATTATATAAATATTCTTCAAAGTTTCCTGACGTTTGTTTCGCAATAGTGTCCCAGAGATCAATTACGAGAGAGAAGAGAGAGAGATAGAGAGAGAGAGAGAGAAGAACGAGAGAGAGAGAAGAGAGAGAGAGAGAAAGAGAGAGAGAGAGAGAGAGAGAGAGGTTCCACAAAATAACTGCTGTTCCCCACACATGTGTGCTGGAACGGAAGGAGGTCAGCTAGCCTTTTTGTAGAAACCACCGAACGTTCGTAAACCAGAGATGTCGTGGTCTTAACTTAACTTAACGTCTTTATACTATTTTAAAAGACTCTGCAGCGTCTGTATACAACCACTTTTAGTTACATTACCTTGCTCTAAAAGCTTTGCGCATTAAATCTATTCTCAAATGCATTAATTGTCCCTGACTCCAATTCCTCCTGTGACAATGCATTCCAAGCATTCACCACTCTCTGACTAAAAAATGTTTCCTAATATCTTAATCTGGACTTCTCTTTAAGTTATGTTTTAGCTATGCTCTTTTGTTCTTGTGGGTGGTTGTATTTTGAAAAAAAATTGTTACAGTCTAATTTATTCTTAGTCAAGCTCTACTTCTACAGAGACATATTTCTATGTGTACGTCCCAGCTCTGGCATGAGATAGATGTAGCTAGGAAGAGGATTTTCTGCTTACTGAGCTAGGCTCGAGCAGCTTATTACCCCACTGCGTTGGGAAAAGTGTCGCGGAGGGCAGTTAACCGGTGTGCGAGTATATCTAGACTAAAACACTAGAGCAAAGTAGACCCGCAGCCTGCTAAGCGCCATCTCTAATGCTCTTAGCAAACCATCTAACGATGACTGTTGTTATTTCATATCACACAGTTAGTCACCTCTTACGATATGCTCTCTGTGGGACATTGGTGATAGTCTTGTAGTTGTCATACACTAGGACCCCAGCGCATCACTTAGGTAGAAGGATTTCTAGTTGTACCTTTTACCCACGCGTATATATATATATATATATATATATATATATATATATATATATATATATATATATATATATATATATATTGCCATGGGTGACAGAAACATAACAATGGCGAACAACATTGTTAGTGCTTGAATGGAACAGCGTGTTGTTGTAAAGTTCCTTGAGAAAGAAGTCGAGAAACCTGCACAAAATTACAGAAGACTGTAATCACAATATTGTGATGAGACACTCAGCAAGATATGTGAATGGTGTCAACGTTTTAGAGAAGGCCGTACATTCGTGAATAATGATCACTGCCGTATTAGCTCTCAATTCACAAGTCATTTCTGTAAATATCCAGATCGTGGAACACCTTATGCTACAAAAATGACTTATAATCTGTCGTAAAATTGTCCAAGAGGCCAGCATTTCTCTAGTTTCGGTGAACACTAATTATTCATGAACATTTGCATTTTCGGAGGGCTAGTGCAATTTGCCTTTGACCACAAAGGGCGTCCTACTCCTGTAATATAACGGTCGGCGACCTCACACGGCTCACTGTAGCAATTCGACTGGTAGGTATTGCCCCATCTACCTTACAGCCCAGACCTTGCTCCAAACGATTTCCACCTGTTTGAACCCCTAAAGGAATTCCTGGAAGGTCAGCATTTCAGTATTGATTAAGAAGTGAAACAGGCTGTCCTGGATTGGTTCAGACATACTGACAAATCTTTCCATGGTGAAGTTTTTCAGTCATTACTTACATGCTAGGATAAGTGCATAAACGTTGCAAGAGGTATAATGGAAAAAAGGCTTTTTCGTTACAATAGAGTCCTGGCTTGCCTTTAACGACCCTCGTATTATGTAACCACCATTTATGTCATTTATACTATTATATGGCTACCATTTATGTCATTTATACTATTACGTCGCTACCATTTATGTCATTTATACTATTATGTGTTTACCATTTATGTAATTTATGCTATTATGTAACTACCATGTATGTGAATGATTCTATTATGTGCCTACCATTTATGTCATTAATACTATTACGTGCCTACGATTTATTCCATTTGTACTATTATCTAACTACCATTTATGTCAATTATATTATTATGTCAGGTAAGGTCAGATCATCCCGTAACCGGTGAGGTCGTTGGGGCACACATGAAGACATCCTCACAACGCAATGTCACACTCCTCTCACAGATGCCGCTGCCTGTGACTCTTCTGGTCGGAGATTGGTCCATTCTTTTATGTTGTCCTCCCATCTCTTTTTGGGCCGGCCTCTTCGTCGTCTGCCATGCACCTTTCCGTGGAGGGTTGTGTTTGCAAGACCATTTGATCTCGATATGTGAATGTACCAAGTGAGTTTCCTTCTTTTGACAGTTGCCAAGAGGTCTTCGAACGGCCCTATTGCTGTTGTAATTCTATCTCGTATTTCCTCATTTGTAATTCGATTTTGGTGTACATGGGGAAGTTAAACTTCCACAGAAGTGCCTCCACGCAATGGGTTTAACTCTTGACAAAACAGTGTACTTTCGACAATGAGAAGATCTTTGTACTTTCATCAATCGAGGGACTGAGACCAAAAGTGAGAAAAGGTCTCAGTCCCGCGAATTCAGAGCACGAAAGGAGATTGAAGGCGCGCTACAATTTGACGGAGAGGCGCAGAGCCAGAATAGTGTCGGTTCCTGGGTGAAGCAAGACTGTTCTGGTCGACGCTTTGTGCTCAAGAGAGGCTTGAGTCCATCCAGTAGGACTTGGGAAAACACCTTCCCTGGAACCGAGAGTAGTGTTATATGGATGTGATTACTGCAGTCTTTGCAACCCCCGTTGCCTTTGTATAGGGAGACGACGATTCCATCGCGCCAGTTGGCTGGGACGTGTCCAGTCCTCCATACTTGCAGGAATAAATGACGGAAGCAGAGCTTATCGTGATCCGGGCCTGCCGGTCGTCCATCTCTGAGTTTCTGAATAGCAAGGACTTCAGCTATAGTAGGAGGGGTGGGGGTGTGGGGGGGCGGGGGTCCGAAGTTGCTGTCCGTAATTGAGGAAGGATTCTGAGATTCAGCAGATAGATCGGGGCATGTTGTTGGTTGGTGGTTAAGAACATACGTGTAGTGCTCTTTCCATCTGTTCGCTACCTCCTCGTGTGACGAGCACAGAAAGCAGTCGGACGTATTGATCAACTTTATGCTTTTTTCTCTTTCTGCTTACTTCCAGGGCAAGGAAGACTGACAGCCTGAAAGGCGAGTCTGAGGTCATGAGATCTGAGACCAGCTTCGACTTCGTCAGCAATTTCGTTGAGAAAGCGTTCCTTGTCTGCCCTGGCCCTCGCGCGGAATTATCTACTTTCTAAATCATTATAGGATTCTCCTCTTCCCTGGAATATGTGCAGTAGATTTTACCCTAGGGGACTAAGAAGTATCTTCAAATCTGTATTTTATTATTTTACATCTTGATTCGTCTCTAGTTTGCCGGACATTTTCGAACTGGGAGCCGCTGATCTTAATGATTCATCAGTTCCACGCAAAGCTCTAGTCCTCTTGTACTTGGAGCATTCCCGTAAGAAGGATCTCTCATGCTTTCTCTCTACATATAAGCGATATAAGGACAACAGATAGATATCAACATGTAATACAGAGCGTCGTACAGTAGCTGAGTGAAGTGGCAGACCGTTTTACAAATACCATTCCGCCCCCTAAAAAATTGAAGATGGGGTTGGTGTTTCCAATGCCCACAATGAGTATGTTTACTTTTTTTGTGCCCTGAAATGGACGTTAAGTGGCGGGTTGCAGTAGTTTTCCTCACATCTCGAGGGTACTAATAAAAGGAAATATGGGGTAAACAGGTTTGAAAACAAAATGAGTTCTTCAGAGCTTTAATTAAGTGTTAGAAGGATTATATTTACAAAATCTATACTCATTTACAAATAGCAGTGATACAATTTTGATAAGAAAAAGTGAGCAATAATTATTTTGACAACAATATGCAAAATAAGCGAAGAGTTCGGATCAGACATATACATAAAGAAACAAAAGACTATGATAATTGGGAGAAGTGACACAAAAAACCATGTGTGAAGATAATAATAAAATATCAACTACTGAAACAGGTACAGAGTTTCCCCTTTCTAGATCATATAATAGCGGATAAAGGCAGCTGTCAAATAGAAATCCGTAAGAGAATAGGTATGACCAAAATAGAATACTTGAACTGAACTGAGAAGGATCCACCAATAACATTTATCACCTAACAGCTGAAAGACATGGTAAACCAGTTTTAGTAGCGTATTAAGAGAAAGAGAGATAGAGAGAAATAGCGAGTGAGAGAGATGGACACAGAGAATGATGTACAAATAACATCGAGTGCCCAAGATCTTCCGTGGCAAAGTGGTTAAGCCGTCGGCCTTGTGATCATGTGGTATAGGTTCGACATCTGACTCTGCCGTCTTTTTCACGGGTGCTTGATGCGGAGTCCCCTGCATCTCGTAGTCGCCCCCTAGTCGTCTTGTCCTTGGCTTGCCACTGGGGTCGGGCAGCACGAGACGAGAGAGTGAGGATAAAAAGGCCGTTAATCCTTACTAAAAATAGCGCTAGAAAAATCAATGATGCCATCATCGTCTACGATGGACTGCGGCCTTTGCCTTTGCCTTGCTCAAGATCTTTAGAAGGGACGCATATACAAATATCAATGTACGCCCAAGATCTTTAGAAGGGACGCATATACAAATATCAATGTACGCCCAAGATCTTTAGAAGGGACGCATATACAAATATCAATGTACGCCCAAGATCTTTAGAAGGGACGCATATACAAATATCAATGTACGCCCAAGATCTTTAGAAGGGACGCATATACAAATATCAATGTACGCTCAAGTTCTTTAGAAGGGACGCATATACAAATATCAATGTACACTCAAGATCTTTAGAAGGGACGCATATACAAATATCAATGTACGCTCAAGATCTTTAGAAGGGACGCATATACAAATATCAATGTACGCTAAAGATCTTTAGAAGGGACGCATATACAAATATCAATGTACGCTCAAGATCTTTAGAAGGGACGCATATACAAATATCAATGTACGCTCAAGATCTTTAGAAGGGACGCATATACAAATATCAATGTACGCTCAAGATCTTTAGAAGGGACGCATATACAAATATCAATGTACGCTCAAGATCTTTAGAAGGGACGCATATACAAATATCAATGTACGCTCAAGATCTTTAGAAGGGACGCATATACAAATATCAATGTACGCTCAAGATCTTTAGAAGGGACGCATATACAAATATCAATGTACGCTCAAGATCTTTAGAAGGGACGCATATACACATATCAATGTACGCTCAAGATCTTTAACAAAAAGGTCTATATCCATAGTGAAGAGACAATGAACAAAATAGTTTATGATAATTCCGTAAAGTAGAGAAGTCATCAACTCTGCTAGATCATGAACATTGAACATAATTGTTAAATAACAGAATTTGCTATTAGCCGCTACTTGAAACTCATTAACATTTGTCATTAATGATGCAAATATTACACTTTAAATGTCACATGACATGCACGATTATTTTGTTTGAAAACCATCAAATACATTTTTTTGCTCAGTTAGTGGTCTTTAATCATAAACTATCATCAATATATTAAAAACGCGTGTCAGGATAATGCTATTTAAATGGACTTAGCGTGTTGATTGAACAGATAAAACTATTATTTGATAAATGTACGGAAAGCCATGCAACATTCCATAAATCAAGATAGGGCATTCTACAGAGTGGACAAAAATACATTATGGACCCGACTAGATGAATTTAGCGTACATAGTCAGCTATTAGAGAATATCAGAGCAGTCAAGTTTGCCAAAGTGTAGTGAGAACAGAGGGTCTGATCGACACATTAGAGATAACAACCGGGTTGAGACAAGGGTATGTGTAGTCGCCCTTACTATTCAACACATATATGGACATAATAACGCTGGAGGCCAAATTGGAGCATCTACCAAGATCTGCCGAGGGAGAACCGCCAGAGGCTGGTCATTCTAAAGAAACTATTTTTTTTGCAGATGTTCAATGGATACTAAATGAGAATGAAGACGTTCTACATTACAGCTGCGCTAGAATATATGTGGAAAAGATAAAGTATGAGAATTAATATAACAAAACAGAAACTCTACATATACGCAGATAGCATGAAAACCTAAACATTATAGCAAAACGATACAAAGATAAAAACCATTTAAAGACATGGAGTATGTGTGCGGTGTTTTAACACAGGTTCTAGGTTTAGATACATACATTACGATGATTTGCCAACAATCTAACGTTACTGCGTAAACGCTATCACCAGTATATACTAGCGCTATGGTCAGCGATCCGGAGCTGCAAAAACCCTTCTACACCTCCACTGGGTAATCCTAGATAATAGGCTGCAACAGGACAGACTGCATAAGAAGATAGGAAGGCTAAAAATAGCAAGGCTAACCCCAAATTGCTATGCTGAAATAGGATGTGTCCGGCCGAATTGTGCACATATCATAGTTAAACTAACAGACCTGCAACAAAAAAAGAACAAAACATACACAATCATAATTCATTTATTTCTCTCCACACAAAATATCATATCTATAGACCATCAAATAAAAATGCTATATGCTTTTAAATTATGTAACCTTAGAAACCTCCCCTCCCCCCCAAAAAAAAATAATTTTTTGGACAAAAATAATGTAGTTGCAATCGAATTGCGTAATTTTTATAATGCAGTGTGATAAAGGTTGATGTGCACTGCAACACATTCCGCTCTCCGGACTACATCCGGCTTCTTGCAATGCATTTTTCAGGTCTTTATAGCGGAGTTTGAGAATGAACGATGAAGAAGAGTAAAGATTAAACACCCTAACATGAAATTTCCTAAAACAGACTACTGATCAACACTACATTCATGCCAACCGTACATGGCGTCACAGCAATGGCGGATGTCGGCTGCTTTCAACATTTTTGACTCGCTATAATTATGTATATTTTCGGATGTGAATTGTTGGTTTCCAGTTATACATTCTTTACCAATGTTCACTAAATGTAATAGTCTATGTTTCATATCGCATCTGATCAGTGCTAATTGTGTATGACATTTTGCGAATTTTGGGTCGTCCAGGACCCGGAACACGAGGTTATATGTCCTAGGATGCAGAAATCTTGCGAAGTGGAGGAACTGATGGTGGCAAATAAAATAACACTGGCGGTGGTTTGTTTTTGGGCAAAGACTTTGTGAGCTTGACTGACACGGAAAGTAAGTGCTAATTGTCAAGAAATGTGCAGTTATGTACATTGAATTGCAAAAATTGGTGAGGCCGCCGGAATGGGTATCAGTGAACATAGAGGGATATGCGCATTCGCATGTCGTAATCCGCATATGTCAGGCATTGTTAATGTCTAGACAGTCCCACAGGCAATACCGCTTCAGACTTTGCTTTTATTTCGCGCACGCCTTCACAATTCGCTGCCTCTTGTCAGTTTCAGGCACGGTGAATTATGTGTAAATCTATACTCTAATACTGTATTCCTGGCGTTCATTCATGCCCATTTTGTGCCCTATGCCAAGTAACCAAATGTCGTCTAAACTCATCTCTGTCCTTTGCCATTAAGTACCATGCCGGACCAAGGTTTTGGCGAAGGCCATCTCTCCATCTCATTAGTGGACGTCCGGGGCGACGATTATAGGTGTAGGGTCACCATGACGTCACCCTACGTGCCCATCTATTGTCAGGTATGCGTACCACGTGACCTGCCCACCTGTACTTGCTTATAAAAATTGAATCTACGACGTCATTGAAGCAGGCTTGACACCTGATGGCCGTGTTACGGATGTGGTCTCGTAGTGAAAGTGCCGTGTTTTCTTCTCTCCATCGCTTGTTGAATATCTTGGAACCGCGTCAAGTCACTTTTTCGTAGGATCCACACCTCACAGCCATATACTGAAGTTCTGTCTTGACGGGGTTCAAGCTGAACCGTCCATCAGCTAACCTTCCTGAGATCTCTGTGTGTATGTTATGGGAGTTAGTCATTTCTTGACCTAAGTAGATGTACGATTCCTTGGCCCAAGTAGATGTACGAATTCGTGGCCCAAGTAGATGTACGAATTCTTGGCCTAAGAAGATGTACGAATTCTTGGCCCAAGTAGATGTACCAATTCTTTTGCCCAAGTAGAAGTACGACTTCTTGGCTCAAGTAGATGTACGAATTATTGGCTTAAGTAGAAGTACGATTTCTTAGTCCAAGTATATGTACGAATTAACGGTTTTGACGGAATCATTTCCAACCACATTTCCTCGCTGGGACAGAAACTGTTCAGCAAGTATTATGTTTTTAGTATATTTAATTTTTGGCCAGCTGCCTCGCTTTCGTTGTTGTGCTTATTTAGGCATTGCTCAGCTTCCGTGGTGCTGTGGCTGATGATGCCTATGTCAACCGCAAACCGGAGTTGGTTGAGCATTTGAGTGAATATGATACGATGATGTACACGAGTGTTCTATTTCTTTCCACATCGACTTACACAACTCATTTACTATAATAACATACATCTGCAAATCACTTTGTTTTAATGTCACTTTCATTATACCACTGTCTACTATGAAGTGCCAAATGAAAGTGTCTTTGATATTTGTGCATGGAACATTTGCACCCTCATGAATCGTGCTCAAATCATCTTCCACTCAGGTGGATGAAGGTGTCCTCTTCATTGTACTAAGTGCTGCAGACAATTCAGGGCTCGGATTGACTTATTTAGCAATATTCCAACTCGTGCGAATAGCGAAAGATCACGACATGCGAGATGATGTTCCGTGAAAACTATCGTCGTAACTAGGAGAGACAGAATGCGGAATGAAGAGATGCGCAACTTTGTTGAAGCAATTCCCTGAATCAAATATATTGATGGGGAAAGAGAAAATGAAGCGGGTCGGTCAACTAATGAGAATGCAATTTCATTAACAACTAATGTGCACTTATGCCGCATGTCGATCGGCTGTTCGTTATTGTGGGAGACCGAGAACGAGATAGATAGGAAACGAGATATTCGAAATCGTCAGTAAATACTTCAGCGACGGCGTATTACTTGAACATACAACTACGCTTCCACACGACGCCTCACTAAACAAGTGGTGAAGACACGACAAAACAATGCGTCCCTTTCTAGCACATACAAAGTTGTTATGAGTTAAATTACAGCACCTCGACAGTTCAAACAAAAGCCGGTATCCAGTCCTTAGCTCTTATACAGTTCTAAAAAAACACGTAGCCCCTAAAAAAAGTTTGAAGTCAGCATTGTTTTACAATGAAATTATAACCGCCACAACTCACAAAAGTTACGGCCCTTTAAGTTACTCGCTTCACTCAATTGACCGATCTGACTATTGAGTACAGGAGTTCTCTTTTCATAATGCGAGCACCGTTCAGTGCGCCAGCCCCATGCAATCTAGTGGGTTTCATTTGGGGAAAAACAATACAGTTTTAAAACACTCACCGGGTTAATGAAATCCAGGAGCTTGAAAGCCATTCACAAGTTCAGTGATGTCCCAGGAGAACTCGCTCGCTTGTAGCTACACCTAAACAGTCTTACAGATGTGAATCAGTTAATCGCTATTTGTTCTTGAGGTATTTCATAAGTGAGAAAGCTTTGTGGTACAGGTAGGTCGTCCCGAACATAGTCAGACATTTGAGAGAAACACTCCGCAGTATTTGGTAACGTTTTGTGTCTTCTGCTTCCCAAAAGAGTATGCATGTATCTTTTGAAACATTTCAGTGCTAAGGAGGACTGCAAATCTAACAATTGAAGTAACCATGATGCAACACAAAACTGATCCTGATCAGCATTCGGGAAACTTTTGAATCAAGTCAGCAGTGCGAAACATTTCAGAACATTGGGCGCTAAATACGTTAACTAGCAGCAAACGTGCAATTTAACAGCTTTAAGGGTACCTAAAATATAATGTATGGATAGCAACATCCTTTGTTTGGGTTTACAAAACAATATTTGTTTGGGTTTACAAAACAATATTTGTTTGGGTTTACAAAACATTTGTTTGGGTTTACAAAACATTTGTTTGGGTTTACAAAACAACATTTGTTTGGGTTTACAAAACAATATTTGTTTGGGTTTAAAAACAATATTTGTTTGGGTTTACAAAACATTTGTTTGGGTTAACAAAACAACATTTGTTTGGGTTTACAAAACAACATTTGTTTGGGTTTACAAAACAACATTTGTTTGGGTTTACAAAACAACATTTGTTTGGGTTTACAAAACAACATTTGTTTGGGTTTACAAAACAACATTTGTTTGGGTTTACAAAACAACATTTGTTTGGGTTTACAAAACAACATTTGTTTGGGTTTACAAAACAACATTTGGACTGAAAAACGGGCCTCACGAGCGTTGGTGCTCAAGATCAGTTCTTTACTTTCATGACGTGGCCACCAAATGTCATTAACAGAGCACCATAATTCTCAAGAACATCAAGTTGAGAACCCCTGATTTAGTGCATTAGATAACGCGTAAAGTTGACAAATGATCGAGGAAATGTCCAGCTTTGGAAACCTCTACACTTCTCATATTTATATCGATTAGCCATTAATTCTAAGATATTCTAACCCGGTCAGGAAATATCATGTTAATTTTTCTAACTAGTTACTTCGTGTTAAATGCCCACAGGATACTATAACCGCCTAAAGGAAGAAACTTAAGGACATCTGCTGTCCTGATACAAGATGAGTTAACAAAGAAGATAAGATGTCCGCTAGGCAGAAGATGAGCACAAAATCATTTAGCTAATTTGTTAACATCCTCATTTGTTCATTTTCGCCACAATTGGAGCAAGCAGCACCAATGTATTTGGCTTCCGACCTGGAAGATTGTCTGTTTGTGCGTTTTTGTCCCGCTAATTTATGTGGGACTTTTATTATAAGAGTGTTCAATTTGTCCCGCTAATTTATGTGGGACTTTTGTTATAAGAGTGTTCAATGATTCGTAGTTGCATTTTATGAGATTTATTGCAGGAAGCCACACCTACCATAAAACTGTTACTCAAACAGACCCCATAGCTCCAATGCATCGCAAGACATAAACAAGACAGACACTCACACGAAATAAAATACAACATTGCGTTGCTGTCCAAAAAAACAAACAGATCTAGTCCTACAGTGGATTCCGGCCCACTATGAGGCCCTTGCAAACGAGAAGGCAAATGAGCTTGTAAATGCCGGAAGTGATGCCATACAGATTCGCCATTGGCACAGTTATACATAATAAAGACCCTCATCAAACGATCCATGAGGACGAAATGGAGAGACCATCACAAAGAATGGAGAGACCAGCACAGAGAATGGAGAGACCAGCACAAATAATGAGGCGACCAGCACAAAGAGTGGAGAGACCCGCACAAAGAATGGAGAGACCAGCACAAAGAATGGAGAGACCAGCACAAAGAATGGAGAGACCAGCACACAAAGTGGAGAGACCAGCACAAATAATGGAGACACCAGCACAAAGAGTGGAGAGACCAGCACAAAGAATGGAGAGACCAGCACAAAGAGTAGAGAGACCAGCACAAAGAATGGAGAGACCAGCACACATAATGGAGAGACCAGCACAAAGAGTGGAGAGACCAGCACAAAGAATGGAGAGACCAGCACAAAGAATGGAGAGACCAGCACAAAGAGTAGAAGCTAGATAACAGAAAAGATGAACTTGGCGGAGATGGGCAGACAAAGATCGTTAGACTCATAACGGAACTTTTTAGACTCAAGGCCCTCTTATATAGAATGAATCTTAGAGACACCGCCTCCTGCGATTGGGCAGCACCCAAGCAAACACCAGAACATACCATGCAGGTCTGTACCACTTATGAAACCAAATGGTTGCAATCTGACCTCGGAGAGCGACCATGCTAATAAAGATGTGGGGGACCAGTGCGGACCTCACATACACATTCTCCTTCATGAACCTTATCGTGCTAGAATCATAGTTGATCGAAGAAGACGATTGCATAAGAAAGTGGTTCCGTTCTTTCTCTCCATTTACAATTTCCTCAATTCATACGAGGGAGACAAGCATTTGCGAAGAACACAATTATCAGATGACAAGCCACTAAGTTGTTCCCCGGGAGCTATGGTTGACATTGGCAATTTATGGAAATCTAAATAAGTTGAGTCCAACACAAGAATACACATCTGTAAATGCAATGTAAAGTCAATTCTATCTTATGTGTAAGTAAAGTAAAGTTTTTATGGTGGCAACGACATAATCCATTATGGTCCGAAGAGCAATAGATGATGATTATGAAAGAGTTCTGAGAATCAATACGAACTATCTCCTTAGGCCTGATTATATAGGTTTCGGATACAAAGAGTTTATTAACGATGCAGATTTTTTTTTTTTTTGTATGTCGTATGTGAAGTTGACAGAGATGTGTTTTCAGGCCAACCAGATTAAGCAACGGTGTGTCTGTCACGAGGTCAGTTGCTTGGACTTTCACTCTGTGGCACGACTTTGTGAATATCTGAAACAGTGTTCGGTACTTACAGTTTCCTGTGCCATTTGTTATGAACATAGAGATTTAGTCCAGCTCAGCCTACATTCCCAATCTTATGGATGTTACACACCTGCTTCCTAGCGGGATTACCTGTTTACGAGAAAGACTTCGGGAGTTAACGTACTGTTTCAGTTATTATTTCAGATATGACCCAATTATAACATAATCTTTCAGTTTAAATGTTTGGCAAGACACAATTATGTTCTATTTCATTTTATTTAAAATAGGACACACTAATTATATTCTCTTTCAGTTATAATTTCCAAAATGACACACTTATTATATTTTCTTTCAGTTATAATTTCAAATAGGACACACTTATTATATTATATTTCAGTTATTATGTCAGATTGGACACACTTATAATATTCTCTCTGTTTTTATTTCAGATTGGACACTTATTGCATTTTCTTTCAGTTAGTATTTCAGATGCTTACTTACTTTCCGTGTTCGTCAACCTCAAATATTCTCCGCCCAAAAACCATCCATAGTCCGTGCTCTTTCATTTGTCACCATCAGGTCCTCCGCTGCGCACGATTCCTGCTTTAAAGGACATATGATCCTGTGTTGGAGGTCATGGACGGCCCCACATTTATAAAATTCATTGTCTGCAAATCCCCACTTCTTCAGGTTAGACCCACACCTGGACACACCTGTTCTTAACCTGTTCAGAGATCTCCACCTAGTATATGGCACATCATGTCTTGGTGCAGGTTCTTCTTTGATCTCCGCCCAACCTTCACCATTTATTTGGCGCCACTTTTCCATGCGGTTTCTCTCAGGCCTCTGTCTGTTTTGAGGACTGTAGAGTCCGCAGAAGACCGTTACTTGATTTCAGTCGTATTCTTTCTTCTATGGGTCCAAAAAGAGGGTGTCTCTGGTCACAGGACTGCTTTTGTCTCTCAACTTCAGATGCGACATGTCGGAAGGTGTGATACCAGCGATAGCATAGACTTTCTTCCTCGGTTTTGATTTAAGTGATTCTGTTACAATTTGGCATGTCTCATGGCACATGGACCTGTTTCGTGTGTGTAGATGTATGTAATGCTAGTGACGCATACTCTGACGGTGAGTAACATAGTGCAAGGGCTGATGTGCGGGTATGCTCTCCGTGTAGTGTTTGTAAGCTTGCACATTTGCTTATTTCTTGCACTGACGTTTTGTTTTACCACATTGCAGTGTGCCATGTACGATAATGTGCAGTCCATTACAATGTCTAAATACTTGAGTGTATGGCTATAATCAAGTACCTGTCCGCGCCATTTCTTCTTCCTCGTTCGTCTTCAGACCTCGACTTCAATGACTCTATCGAAGGCAGCAGTTGACTAAAGGCTATGTACCCTTCCGTATAGCTTATCTCGTGAAAGGACACTGGTTGTTGCCAAATGCTACTTCTTTTGTAGGTATACAATGGACAGGACTGCAAAATGTGTTCTGGGGGCTCTGCCGCAGGCACAAAGGTCCGTAGTGCTAATCTTGAACTTGTTGTACAGGTGGCATCTAAGTCTGTTGTGACCCGTGCATAGTCGGAGAATGATCACGTGGTCTCGCCTGGAAAGTTGACGGTAGACATCGTTTTCTATGTGGCCAAGGTGGTCTTTTTTCCATTTAGCATTTGCCCTGATGAAGGCTTTAGTCTCATTGTATGTGATTTTTGTAGCACTTACCCCTCTCTGGCGAGTCTGTCCGCCTACTCGTTGCCTGGAATATCGCAGTGAGCTGGTATCCACTGGACTATGCTTTTAATTTGAAGCACTGGGACAGACATTCCAGCGAGTCTGCCAGTGCATCGCGTTCATTTTTGTGCTGGTTCTTGAGCACCATTAACACTGCGTCTGTGAGAATGACTACTTGCGTTTCTGCTTGCTCCTTATGGTCTATAAGGGTTTCAGCTGCTTGTCTCAGGACATTCGCTTCGGCACTGAAGTTGCTGCAGCGTCTCGCAGTAGCAAATGCTGCTGAGTATACTTCGCTTTTTAGTTTAGTGATTCCTCCTCCCCCATTTCCAATGGCATCTTTGGCTGAGCCATCCGTATAGGCGTGTATCCAGGCTGTTGGTGGACATTTGTGGTTGATGTAATTTGTAACTATGTGTTTTTTCTGTTCCTCTGTTTGTGACTCTTTGTCTTCGATGTTGGGGATATTGCATATAATATCAGGGAAGGGTCTTCCTTTCCAGAGGCAGCGGATGGAGCGTGCTGGTATTGGTTTTATTTTTTCGTTTAAAAGCTCAGCATTGTTTTTAATCTTTTTATTTGCCGTTACTGTAAACACTTTTCCTTTATAGCTTGGCGCGTCTCATCCCATTTAGTCTGTGGTGCATCGGGTGGTACATGATTCTTTTGAATTTTCCCCGCTTGCTGTAGGATTTTCCAGTCTCACCTGTCTTCCATTGGATGTAGCCCGGTCATGGGTTCCAGGTCTTTTATTTGGGTGGACTTCAGGGCTCTTGTTATAATGCGGCCTGCTTGGTTATGGGTGCGCCCTATCTTCTCAAAGTTTGATCGAGATGCCGTGTCCGCTCCATTTAACATAAAGTTGTCATCTTGCCCTCCATGTTTTAAAGTGGAAAGCTCATACCTGTATTGTACTGTAATTGACTTTGAGGTGTTTTTTCTCATTAATATTCGGCCATTCTGTCTAGAGCTTTTGTAAGTCCGAGCTCCACTTCCTCACAATGATTTTTCCTTGTGCAGCTATTGCAATGTCATCTGCATATGTGAACTGTATTTCAGACAGGACACGCTTTTTACATTCTCTTTCAGTTATTATTTCAGACAGGACACGCTTTCTACATTCTCTTTCAGTTATTATTTCAGACAGGACAAAACTGCCATATACGTATTCAATTAATACTCGTACATGAAGTACACATGTCCATCGTGTGTACCACTGCCTCATTAAATCTATCACTTAGTCTATCTTCGCCAGACAAAGGTTTCCCATACAACTTGATTTATATATAGGGCGAGCAAGGGAGAGTTACCATGTCATAGAGTACACTGTCATTATGTTTCCCTACAGTACACCTCAGTACCTAACAAATGTATTATAAGCACAAACATTGACACCATTAGCGATGTTAATTAACATATATATGCCTGCACCTTATTACAAAAGTGAACTAATTATTATTTTTCCTCTTTTTGCTTTTTCTTCATCTTGTATTTATATTTATTATTCTTTTTCTTTTACTTCTTCTTCTTGTGTATCTGTTTCTTGTTCTGATATATCTTCATCCCCGGTTTCTATTTCTTCTGATTTTTCCTTTACTTCTTCGTTTTGTTCTTGCTGTTCTTCTTTTTCCAACCATTTGTCTCCCATACCTGTCTTTGTATTGAAATCTTCAATTTTCTCTTATACCTGTTTTGACAAATTCACCCCTCACTGTGGCAGCGTAAGCTTTTAGCAGTTGCGTAGTACTTATCCTATCAAAGATACCCTGGTCACTCGGTCCAAAATAAGAAATGTGGCAGAGTCTAAGTTTAGCTGAGTAGTTTACTTTTCTAAAGAGTTACAAAACATGTATCTACACCACGACACGACTTCACACGGGCAAACGAAGTAAACACTATCCTGAGTGGAAACATAACATTATCGTTTAATATGCATATCAATAAAACAATATTAACAAAAAGCATAGTACATTTAAACTAAATAATCATTATATATATATATATATATATATATTGAACTACATATAAGGTTTTTTAAGCATTATCTGTTGGTGTTTCCCCAAAACGACATAACCCATGCTCTTGCCGCTGCACTCCCCTTATCTGCACACACACTCGTCCTTTAGGTACTCACTTGTCGTTCCGTACATTTACATACAATCGGTTCACCTTCAATCAAGTGATCTGCAAATCTACATACAATCGGTTCACCTTCAATCAAGTGATCTGCAAATCTACATACAATCGGATCACCTTCAATCAAGTGATCTGCAAATCTACATACAATCGGATCACCTTCAATCAAGTGATCTGCAAATCTACATACAATCGGATCACCTTCAATCAAGTGATCTGCAAATCTACATACAATCGGATCACCTTCAATCAAGTGATCTGCAAATCTACATATAATCGGATCACCTTCAATCAAGTGATCTGCAAATCTACATAAAATCGGATCACCTTCAATCAAGTGATCTGCAAATCTACATACAATGGGATCACCTTCAATCAAGTGATCTGCAAATCTACATACAATCGGTTCACGTATGCTGAGGCGATCTGTACATTCATATGTAATTATATCACGTCACTTATAGTCGGATCACGTACTCACTTGTATGGTTATATACTCGGTCGATCTGTGTATACACATACAATAAGAACACACATCGTTCCCAAAGTGTCCTGCACATACGACAGACATTCAGATCTCGTTATTAAGCGATCTGTACATTCACATACAATCAGATCACTTGCAATCAGGCGATCTGTGTATTCACAATTACTTAGATCACTTCACGTCTTCACATGAATATATAAATTCATATGTGATTAGATCACACATCGTTCACCAGGTGTCCTGCACGTACGACCCACATTCAGATCTATCACTGTTCACAGGGTCGCCAACATAAACACGTAAAGGGTCAGCTGGCCAAAACACGCGGTGTATGTTGGTCCAGTCACCCTGCAAACTCATACTCTCATAGACTCCTGAAAGCCTTTCAGTCATTCTCCTACCCAGTCTCTCAGCCATCCTCCTAGCCAGTCTCCTTGAGTTCATCTTTGCAAGAGTATTTTATAGTCTCAAGCATCAACATGGCTGTCCAATGGCCTTATGTTGGTTGTCTGACTTAGCCATCAATCTCATTTGGTACTACCCTCAAATAATTGTTATTGGATGACAATCCCCGAATCTCTGTCACTCTAAATGTCGTTGCCGGTCGTGGCGGCATCTGACTCTGCCCCCCCCCCCCTTTCCCTCTCTTCCCAAATACGCTAATTCGGAACGCCTGAGTGTTCAACAATGAACCCCCACCTCAGCTTCCAACACCATAACACGCGTTCCAGACTAAGTCTTCCACCTAAACCCCTCATTTCCTGTCGACCTAGTGTCGAGACGATGATTGACCTTGGCACGCATTCAGGCAACCTTTTTTCCCAGAGTCACCAGCCCATACTGCCCTGCCCTACAAGCCCATGGTCCAGCTGGAACTGTCACATCACTCCTACATATGTTCTAATACATGCACTCCTTGCTTCTACACATGGTATACTATCTTCACTCCTCACTCCTACATATATTCTAATATCTTCACTCCGCACTCCTACATATATTCTAATATCTTCACTCCTCACTCCTACATATATTCTAATATCTTCACTCCTCACTCCTACATATATTCTAATATCTTCACTCCTACATATATTCTAATATCTTCACTCCTACATATATTCTAATATCTTCACTCCTCACTCCTACATATATTCTAATATCTTCACTTCTCACTCCTACATATATTCTAATATCTTCACTCCTCACTCCTACATATATTCTAATATCTTCACTCCTCACTCCTACATATATTCTAATATCTTCACTCCGCACTCCTAAATATATTCTAATATCTTCACTCCTACATATATTCTAATATCTTCACTCCTCACTCCTACATATATTCTAATATCTTCACTCCTCACTCCTACATATATTCTAATATCTTCACTCCTACATATATTCTAATATCTTCACTCCTCACTCCTACATATATTCTAATATCTTCACTCCTCACTCCTACATATATTCTAATATCTTCACTCCTACATATATTCTAATATCTTCACTCCTCACTCCTACATATATTCTAATATCTTCACTCCTCACTCCTACATATATTTTAATATCTTCACTCCTCACACCTACATATATTCTAATATCTTCACTCTGCACTCCTACATATATTCTAATATCTTCACTCCTACATATATTCTAATATCTTCACTCCTACATATATTCTAATATCTTCACTCCGCACTCCTACATATATTCTAATATCTTCACTCCTACATATATTCTAATATCTTCACTCCTACATATATTCTAATATCTTCACTCCTCACACCTACATATATTCTAATATCTTCACTCCTCACTCCTACATATATTCTAATATCTTCACTCCTACATATATTCTAATATCTTCACTCCGCACTCCTACATATATTCTAATATCTTCACTCCTACATATATTCTAATATCTTCACTCCTCACTCCTACATATATTCTAATATCTTCACTCCTCACTCCTACATATATTCTAATATCTTCACTCCTACATATATTCTAATATCTTCACTCCTCACTCCTACATATATTCTAATATCTTCACTCCTCACTCCTACATATATTCTAATATCTTCACTCCTACATATATTCTAATATCTTCACTCCTCACTCCTACATATATTCTAATATCTTCACTCCTCACTCCTACATATATTCTAATATCTTCACTCCTCACACCTACATATATTCTAATATCTTCACTCTGCACTCCTACATATATTCTAATATCTTCACTCCTACATATATTCTAATATCTTCACTCCTACATATATTCTAATATCCTCACTCCGCACTCCTATATATATTCTAATATCTTCACTCCTACATATATTCTAATATCTTCACTCCTACATATATTCTAATATCTTCACTCCTACATATATTATAATATCTTCACTCCTACATATATTCTAATATCTTCACTCCTACATATATTCTAATATCTTCACTCCTCACTCCTACATATATTCTAATATCTTCACTCCTACATATATTCTAATATCTTCACTCCTACATATATTCTAATATCTTCACTCCTACATATATTCTAATATCTTCACTCCTCACACCTACATGTTATGTTACCTCCAGTAATTTTCCCAAACAAAACTCTTTGTCCCCTTCTGTGGTTCTTCCCTTCAGCTCTTGTCACTTACGCTACTCTACCATCCGTCCCCTTTCCAATCTCTTCATCTCTGCTTCTTTAACTCTCCTCATTCTGTTCAAGTTGTTAGCTATTATCTCACCAGAATCTCACAAATTGTTGGTATTATCTCACCGGAATCTCACAAAGTGTTGGTATTATCTCACCGGAATCTCACAATTTGTTGGTATTCAGTATCAATTCATTCACTTCCCAGCTTCAATATTAAAATGTCTTCACCCGTTGACTCTTTCTCTAGCTTGCATCTGTCTCTCCTCTGGACATCATCACCAACTCAATTTTCAGTTTTCCAGTTTTCTATCCTTCCAGTGGCCTACTTCTTCCTTCCACCTACCCCCCCCCCCCCCCCCCCTAACCCGAAAGACACTCTCTGTCAAGATATCTCCTCACGCGTCAATAACGTGTCCTCTGCTAGAATATATTTTTAGCCTAAAACTCAGAGTCGTTGCAACATTGAATATATTTATAGTTGAGACCCAATGACGTTACAGCTTTAGTATATGTATAGGTGGGATCTAATATCGTTATATCCTTAATATTTTAATAGGTGGGATCCAATATCGTTATGTCCTTAATATTTTTATAGGTGGGATCCAATATCGTTATGTCCTTAATATTTTTATAGGTGGGATCCAATATCGTTATGTCCTTAATATTTTTATAGGTGGGATCCAATATCGTTATGTCTTTAATATACTCATGATTATAGGTGAGACCAACTTTAGTTACAGATTCAATATATTTATAGATGAGACACAATGTCGTTACAGCTTTAATATTTATTTGAGGTGATACTGGGAGCAGGAGGTCAAGAATTCCGGTACGATTTACTCACCGTGTGCTACTCTCTAAGGAGATGTGAGACAGGGATGTATCTTGTCAATTTGTCTCTGTGAGACAGGGACGTATGTTGTCACCTTGTCTCTGTGTGTCAGGGATGTGTGGGGTCACCTTGTCTCTTTAACCTTTACACCGGGACAATTTTCAAGACAGGTTTAATGAGTACATGGGCTAAACATCAATCTGAGATATGCTGAAAACAATGTATTGCTGGCTGAAAGGGAGAATGTGTTTGCAAGAACGTATGGTGTTAGTCAACACTTTTAACTAACAATGAGACATAAACAAAAATAAATCAAAATGTATGTTATTCATCAAAACAGATGTCTAACCTAAAACTAATATTCGAGTGGCCGGCGTGATACTAGAACGTGTACACAGCTACTTGTATGGGGGATAGTTAGTTACCAGTGATGGGAGATATGAAAGGGAAAGGAAGAATATAATATGAATTGCCAAAAGCGTATTTAATATGCCGAGAAATATATTGGCAACCAGGAAATAAGCAATACATTAAACATGAGACTCATCAGGTGTTATATGCAACATAACTATACAGAGCAGAAACAGACTATGAGCAACTGAGAACTAAATAGAGGCTTTTGAAATGTGGTTATACAGAAGAATGTGTTGCATTTCGTGGAACGAGAAATAAACAAATAACGGCGCCCAGACGAAAGTAGGCATGGGCAGAGAACTATTGACAGACAATAAAATTAGACAAAATAAATATTTGTATTTTAGACAAATAAAAATACATGAAACTTTATTGAAAACAAAACTGGAATGGAAGGTTGGTGGAACCGCTGTAAGTGGCAGAGCAACACCAAAAATGGACCAATGTCTGTCTGGCAGAGTGTAACGTCAAGACAAGAGAAAAAGAATATTGGAGGGCCATTGCAGCCAAACTTCGTCGCTGAATCGGCGCTTGAATTATATTGATTGAAGCTAATCTGCCTAATCCAGCGGTAAAGACATTGAGAAGACGGAAGGCGGCCGGCGTGGACAATATACCACAAGAGCTCTTACAGGCAGATGGAAAGGTAGTGGTGGAATGCCTGACACACATCTGCAACAAAAGATTGGCGACAGGAAGCTGGCCAGACGTATGGACAAAATCAATGGTTATACCATAACATACGTCTGGAAACCTAAAGCTGTGCCAAAATTACAGAACAATAAGCCTCATCAGCCACCCTAGCAAGGTCATGCTTAGATTAATCCTCGACCGATTGAAACCCCAAGCAGAAAACATCATTGTCGAGGAGCAACCAGGGTTCAGACAGGGAAGGAGCACTACAGAACATATTTTAAGGCTGCTAAGCGAGAAATATCTAGAACAGCAGCAAAAACTGTATCATGTGTTTATTAATTTTAAGAAGGCGTTTGGTAGAGTATTGCATAAAGCGCTATGGGCAACAATGAGGATGTATACAATCAACGGAAATATTATAACGATCCTTGAAAACATGAATGACAAGGCGTCCAGCGTAGTTCTTGTGAATGGGAGGCGAGGAGACTGGTTTCGCACATCAGTTGGTGTGAGACAGGGGTGTACACTCTCTCTAACTCTTTTCAATATATTCCTTGAGGGAATTATGAGTGAGGCACTTGGGGGTCACGTTGGTACTGTCAAGATAGGGGGCCGAACGATTAACAACCTTCGTTTTGTAGATGATATCGACGGGTTGGCGCGTTTAGAAACAGAACTCCAGGAATGGGCTAGAAGGCTCAATGAAACAGCTCTTGACTATGGTCTGGAGATAAACGCTGGAAAGACAAAATTAATGGCCAACAACGCAGAGGGCTTCAACAGAAGGATAAAAGCTAATGGTCAGGAACTCGAAGTGGTTGACCGTTTTAAATATCTTTGGTCGATTATCAGTGATGAAGGGTCAACATGTGAGGTGTTGGCCAGAATTGCACAGACAATAGCGGCGCTTGCACTGCTTAACAAAATCTGGCAAGATAAACGGTTAGCACTATGCACGAAAATCAGGTTAATGCGTACACTGGTCCTGTCAATATTTCTCTATGCTTGTGAGAGATGGACAGTTACAGCTGACCTTCAGCGAAGGATACAGGCCTTGTAGATGATATGTTTCCGAAGACTTTGAAGCGTCACGCACAAAGATCGAGTTACACATGAGGAAATACGAGATAGAATTACAACAGCAATAGGGCATTTTGAAGACCTCTTGGCAACTGTCAAAAGAAGGACACTCACTTGGTACGGTCACATATCGAGATCAAATAGTCTTGCAAATACGATCCTAAACGGAAAGATGCAAGGCAGACGACGAAGCGACCGTCCCAAAAAGAGGTGGGAGGACAACATAAAAGAATGGACCAATCTTCAACCAGAAGAGGCACAAGCAGCGGTCTCTGACAGAGAAGAATTGCGTGGTGTTGTGAAGATGTCTTCATGTGTGCCCCAACGACCTCATCGGTTACGGGATAACATGACCTGACCTGAATCTGCCTCGTATCGACTTTTCCATCATCCTAGCATGTCGTAGGGCCATCAAATCTCACTAATGTTTACTCGGTATGTGAATGGTGACTTTGGGTATGCTTCTACCCGGACGGGAACCACATCTCTCTGGGCGGCCGATGTATTCATCTATCGTTGACCTGTGTTAATATTTCCTAGACATACCAACATTGGTACTGCCGTCAAACAGGGTGAAGAGTGACATTATCATTACCCTCATTCTTTAGCACTGGACCGTGAGAATACAACGCAAAATAAGGAATGTAGACGACGGCTCTGCATGGATGGTTGGAGGGGAAAACATCACCAAATTCAAGGAACTAATTAATTCATACCCAGAGCGGTCCACCGGGGTCTTTGTGTATGACAAGGACAAGAATATCACAACTGCCTCACATGGAGCATGTCATAAGAGGCGACTAACTGTGTTACATAACATAACACCGGCATTGGTTAGATGGTTTATTTAGAAAAGCATTGATAGCGCCTAAAGAGCTGCGGGTCTACTTTGTTCTAGTGTTTAAATCTAAAATGTTAGACTCGCACAAATTTCGGTTAGTTGCATTTCGCGGTACTTGTTCGAACGCATCTTAGTAATAAGCTGCTTGAGCCTAGCCAACTAAGCAGAAAATCCTGCTCCTGGTTTCATCCAGCTCAAACCTGAACTGGGACCATGCACATGGACATCTGTACCCTGTAGAAGTACATGTCGACTAAGAATCCTCAGACTAAGAATGAAATCATCTCCGGAATATTCCATCATGCTTTTGTGGACACAGGCGTAAGTAGTCGATGAGTGTTTAGTCAGTCATAGGCGTCTCAGTCTCTATAGACCATGGTGGTGCCCTGTAAGTTTTGTCCAGCTCTGACTCATGTGTTTTGACACTGTCTGCTACGACTGAAGAGATCGACCCGCGAGTGACAGTCCCTGTCACAGACCGTACAACCATACTGAGGAGGCTGGCTTGTCTGGCTGTGTCTTGATCTCTTCAGTCTTTCTCTTTTCTTTGCAGCCAGAAGACCTCTACGAGCGTCATTATGTCCCCTCCAACTTAATGTATCCAGATAGTTCGATTCTGAGGAAATTGTTCCCATAACTCGGATGGGACGTCGCGTGACTTCATGTCCCTCTTGCATACGTCCTCGAATCGCAGTGTGGAACGGCCGATTCTTCTTCAATGGCTAGCTGTCCGTAAAGGATATCCATTGGCAGCCTTTTGTTTTCCATGCGATAAACATGTCCCAACCACCGTAGACATTGCTGGCTAAACATCGAGCACATGCTGTGAGTGTTTACTCTCTGTAAAACCATATTATGTGACACTCTCTCTTGCCACACAATCTCCAATATACACCGTAGACACCTCATGTGAAAGGTGCTGTGTCGCCGTTCCTGTTTAGTGAAAGTACTCCAAGTCTCGCTTCCAAACATGAGAGGGCTAAAAACACAAATCTGATAGACACGGACCTTGGTGTAGTGAGACAGCGCAGTGTTCTCCCAGACTATCTACGTCAGGCAAGCCATGACGGTACTTGCCCTGCCAACCTACCGTCTTTTCTCCTTCTCGAGTGAGAGAGTGTTGCTGATGGCAGACCCCAGATAAGTGAAATTGTTGACTGAGTGTTTAATGTCAGACAAATCAGTTCGCATCATGAATGGGAGTACCAACAAACTTACTATTAATATCAAAGGAAAACGCTGGATCTTCATTCGCCGATGACCTTCTATAGGTTGCGCCCCTTCACTGCTTAAAAGACGGATAACAGAACCCTGCTCTTCTTTGGTGCATGTAAAAAGTGGAGCGCCCACCTTTTAACTGCAATTAAAAAAGTATGAATAATGAAAGCATGTGCATAACACTCTTGACATCCTTAACAACCATATTAATAAGTTGCAATATGAAGGTATGGTTTTTTCATTCGTATTTCATTTTTAGGTATTTCATTTGCATATCTTCTAAAAACGATTATTGGAAGGTTTTTTTGTTGAAACAGTTGATGCAACCACAATTTAAAAGGACTTTGTTTGATACTATTCAGCACTTTGTAGAAGCCATCTTGAAAATCAGAATCTTCAGCCTCACTTGTTTGAACTTAGTTCGGGATATCAAACGGATCTGACCTTCTCAGCTTGACTGACGTAAACTCAGACAGGACTACCAATATCTCTGTGTAGAATGTCTTCACAAGTTCAGGAACTCAAACTTTAAACCGACCAGACGTATTTCATCCGTCGCTTTGTGGTCCATATTTTGGGGGGGGGGGGGGGGGGGGGGAAGGGGAAGCTGGATTACGCCATCTTGTATCATTTTAACTACGTCTATTAGTCTGCGGAACGAATTTCTATTGGCTATCTCTCTCTCTCTCTCTCTCTCTCTCTTTCTCTCTCTCTCTCTCTCTCTCTCTCTCTTTCGCTCAGTTCAATTCTTGTGTTCAATGTAAATGTATATAGATACATAGTACCTTGTCTTACTGATAATGTGACTTTGATGGTGTGAATTTGATGGTGTGACTATGATGGGGTGACTTTGATGGTGTGACTTTGATGGTGTTGCTTTGATGGTATTACTGCGATGGTGTGACTTTGATGGTATGACTTTGATGGTGTGACTGATGGTGTGACTGGTAGTGGGACATATGGTGTGACTGATGCTGTGGCTGATGGTGTGAGGCCTACGTGATAACACTCGTTCTGCTTGGCTGCTTCCCGATGCGATATACAAGGGCTCTTCTTCACAGATTGATGTCAATTTTCACTACCCCCTCTCCCCAACCAAAGATCCTAGACATTCTCTCATAAGCCCTCCTTCTGATGTACGTGCTTGATTGTGGATAGTTGTGCCACTCAAATTATTCCTTTACCCAGTTTATATTATAGTCAAACATAGCAGATATCAGACAAGAATAGTTTTATAAAAATCAACAAGTAAAATAGATGTCAGATTTTACGTACCTGGACAACAAAATCATTTTTCAAAATAAATGTAATGAAGCAAGTCAAATCATTGGGCAAATGTTCCAGATTGTAGTGTAAACATGTGACAATGAATACAAATAAAACAACACTAAACAACATGACATTAATTCCCACATTGCGCTTTCAGTGTCAGAATTGGACATTAACAAATAGACATTTAAAAAAAAAACTTTGTAACAACAAAGATCAAATAGCTGCGCAGAATACTCGGAGTAACAAGAACGGGTAGAATTAGAAACGCAAATATTAGGAAACAAGTAGGTACAACACCAGTGATAAACTTCATCAAGAGACAACAAACCAAATGGTTCGGTCACGTCACACGTCAACCACAGATAGTATCCATCAGAAAGCAATGCTATACAGATACAATGGTTACAAATCCAAGTGGCAACCATGCAAAAGATTGATAGCAGAAATAACAGAAGCAGTAAAGCGCCGCATGTACGAAGCACAAAGTAGGGCCCGTTCTAGGGACCTCTGCATTACCCGAAGCTGAAATGCACAAGCAGAACAAAAGCGGAAAACAAAGAAAGAAGTACATTTAGACATGTATTCCCGTGGTTTGAATATTCATTAGCAGATCTGTTTTCCAAACTTTGTCGTATGCTTGTTGACAGTCGATTAAGGCAGCACATTATTTTTTCATTTTCTGGGAATTGTTCTCACTTTGTTTTTACGAGGTAAATGTTGGTCGTATTTATTGTGATTCTTTTTGGGAAACTGCTTGAAAGTTGTTGAGAGAATCGTAGGACTCCAACCACCTTTAAAATCTGTTATCAGGCATTGGTTTAAACAGCTCGCTGATCTGAAAGGTAATGCGAGAGTGACCTGAAACTTTTCAAACCGTGTTCTTGCATTTCTTATTGTCAAGATTGTCTTGTCTTCCATGATTTTCGTAGATGTCTGCTTCTATTAATGCGTTTGTCATAACTTTCCCGTGACATTTCATATAAACATCGCCATTGTGTGGATTTGACGGTTGTCTACTGTAACTCTGACTACCTTGTTTGTGATACTTGTCACTATTATATCGTGTGACATTTCATGGTCAAGATGACGCAAATGGATTACCAGCAACGATCCACTACTGTTTAGTTGTCATTGCCCCAGATGCCATTTTTGTAGGCTTGTATATCAGGTTCGAGCACATCATCACGATTTGGCTAGATTACCTCCGCTGCCTCTTGTGGGTTTCAGATAATCGGGATTAATCATAGTTCAGTTCAGGTTATCTCCGCATTAAAGGTCGGCTACAATTGCTCTTCAGTGTATATCTCTTGCCGTAATTGTGAAATCTGAGACGCTTTTTCCAGTCCATCTCCTGATGTTATCCACCCACCTAAAGCGTCTGCCTCTTGAACGACTGCCTTCCACCTTACCATCCAGTATGGTCTTCAACAAGAAAGTATGTCTTGTTGTATGACCGAAATAACGTGACTGTCTAAACCTGATTTCGGTCATTAATTCTCTTTTAACCCCCAACTTTTATAATTCCTCAAAATGTGTTTTCTTCTCTTTCCAAGAAATGCGACCCAATCTTCTACATACCCACATTTTAAAAGCTTCAATACTCTTTACTCTTACTTTTTTATATTGTCCTCCAATCTCTTTTTTGGTCTCCCTCTGCCACGCTTCCCAGGCCCAGTGCCTTGCAGGACTATCTTGGTCCGCCGCACCGATCGATATATGTCCCTACCATGTCAATTTTCGTGTTTTACTAAAGTCAATACATACTTATACTGGCCTCCTTCTTAACAATTTCAAGAAAACTCTCATTTGTAACACGATCCAGATATGAAATTCCAAGAATTCCTCGTTTGTAACGAGATCCAGATATGAAATGCCAAGAATTCCTCGTTTGTAACGCGATCCAGATATAAAATGCCAAGAATTCCTCGTTTGTAACACGATCCCGATATGAAATGCCACGAATTCCTCGTTTGTAACACTATCCAGATATGAAATGCCAAGAATTCCTCGTTTGTAGCACGTTCCAGATATGAAATGCCAAGAATTCCTCGTTTGTAACACGATCCAGATATGAAATGCCAAGAATTCCTCGTTTGTAGCACGTTCCAGATGAAATGCCAAGAATTCCTCGTTTGTAAAACGATCCAGATATGAAATGCCAAGAATTCCTCGTTTGTAACGCGATCCAGATATGAAATGCCAAGAATTCCTCGTTTGTAACGCGATCCAGATATGAAATGCCAAGAATTCCTCGTTTGTAACTCGATCCAGATATGAAATGCCAAGAATTCATCGTTTGTAACGCGATCCAGATATGAAATGCCGAGAATTCCTCGTACTCATCTAATTTCCATTGCGCAAATATTACGGATGTCGTTATGTATTTCTATGTATTTTTCTATCAGAGTTCGCAAACAGAAAATTGCTTCCCTTGTTCCATTAAACTTTCGAAAACCAAATTGTTCTTATGAAACTTCCCTCTCTATTTTACCTCTTATTCTCTCTTGTATGATCTTGAGTAGTGTTTTAATCATAGTACGTTTGTCCCTATGTTAGTGGCTTTGACTTTCACCCAGTGCCAACACTTTGTGAACATCTGGAACATTATTTGGTACTTTACAGTTTCCTGTGCCATTTGGAATGAACATTTATATCCAGCCCTGGTCACTCCCCCAGCTGCCTTGCTATCTAAGTTGTCTTGATAATGTATTGCCACTGGACAAAAGTAGCACAGGACGATATAATTAAGTTGACGTATTGGGCAAATCATCCTCACTTGAATCCAAATCACCGTGCAAGTCACCTATTTCAGCGGACTGAGCAATAGGAAAAGATTGTTCACACGGCAGAGCAGAGAGTGTGGTCTTCATCACACGTGATGGGGCCAACATTATTAAATGTCAGCTTTACCAAGTTTCATCAATTTTAATAGTAGTTTTGTTTTACTTTTTGTCCATTTGCTTTTAAATGTTGAATCATATCTAATCTGACCCCGAGGCTTTTCCTTGGCTGCATTTTCATTAATACCTTCTTACAGTTCTTGAAGAGGGAAGTTTTCAATTAAATTTGCAGCTCTGATAACTACATTTTTCTTTACCTTTCCAAATCTTGCCAAGTGATCTGTCAAATCCTTTTCTGCGGGAGAATTTATTTGATTCTGGAAAAAGAAATATAAGAAGCATTTGTTATCTTTGTATCGTCCGTTATGACTTGATCGATAATTTGCAGTGGTTTGGAGTTTGGTTTCTTGTTTTTCCCAGAAGGGTCATTGAACAGTTCCCAAGTTCTTTTTCACTGAGTTTTTATATTCAGTTATCTGACCAATTTTGTGTGTATCCTTGTGATATCATTTCAGATCTTAGCATTTGGTCTGCTATATTTCAATGGGGTTTCTTGTATTGGTTTATTTGGTCTGCTATATTTCAATGGGGTTTCTTGTATTGGTTTATTTGGTCTGCTATATTTCAATGGGGTTTCTTGTATTGGTTTATTTGGTCTGCTATATTTCAATGGGGTTTCTTGTATTGGTTTATTTGGTCTGCTATATTTCAATGGGGTTTCTTGTATTGGTTTATTTGGTCTGCTATATTTCAATGGGGTTTCTTGTATTGGTTTATTTGGTCTGCTATATTTCAATGGGGTTTCTTGTATTGGTTTATTTGGTCTGCTATATTTCAATGGGGTTTCTTGTATTGGTTTATTTGGTCTGCTATATTTCAATGGGGTTTCTTGTATTGGTTTATTTGGTCTGCTATATTTCAATGGGGTTTCTTGTATTGGTTTATTTGGTCTGCTATATTTCAATGGGGTTTCTTGTATTGGTTTATTTGGTCTGCTATATTTCAATGGGGTTTCTTGTATTGGTTTATTTGGTCTGCTATATTTCAATGGGGTTTCTTGTATTGGTTTATTTGGTCTGCTATATTTCAATGGGGTTTCTTGTATTGGTTTATTTGGTCTGCTATATTTCAATGGGGTTTCTTGTATTGGTTTATTTGTACTATCTTTCTTACTTTGCTCCTTTTTCCAATGAGTTTTTTTAGCAACTGTTTTTAGAATAGGTTACATTTCTTTCTGCATTCTCTTGTGACTGTTGTTTGGGCTGTACCGAGTACAGTTTGGGTGATGTTTATGTAGACACTGTCAATGTTTAAGTCTTCTCTGTCTGATTTATGGAAGGATTTCATGTGTGAGGTGCTTGAATTGTGTGCATTCTGCCTTTCAATAAGCTTTTACTTAACTTGAGATGACCGTTGTCCGTTTGCGTGGACTTCACGTCTTCCATTTTAACCAACTTTTCCATAACCTGGAGAACTGAAAATGTGTACACAGCCTTTAATAGTGCGACCTATTAAATCTTTCACATTTTGACGGATCCCGGACCGGTCAATCAGAAGGATCCCAATTGGTCAATCAGAAGGATCCCGGCCCGGTCAATCAGAAGGATCCCGAACCGGTCAATCAGAAGGATCCCGAACCGGTCAATCAGAAGGATCCCCGACTGGTCAATCAGAAGGATCCCTGACTGGTCAATCAGAAGGATCCCGGACAGGTCAATCAGAAGGATCCCGGACCGGTCAATCAGAAGGATCCCCGACTGGTCAATCAGAAGGATCCCGGACCGGTCAATCAGAAGGATCCCCGACTGGTCAATCAGAAAGATCCCTGACTGGTCAATCAGAAGGATTCCGGACAGGTCAATCAGAAGGATCCCGGACCGGTCAATCAGAAGGATCCCGGACAGGTCAATCAGAAGCTTTTTACTGAAAACGTTTTTGTTAGTATTGAGTAGTATATATATATAAGCATACATTTGTTATATTCCAGCACATATAGTTTTTGGCACTTCATTATACTTGAGTTTCAGAATGTTTGGGCCAAAGTTCATGGCGGGTGTGCCCAACACAAAAATAAAAACATGTTTTAGTATAAAGGCAATTTTTCTTTTTCTTCAGAAAAACTTAGTTCTTAAGTTATAAGTACTGTAGTTCAGGCGGAGCGCGTCGTGTGATCATTGGTTTCCTGCTTTGCGGAAGGGGCAGAGGGGGATCTAAAGTAGTATGTGGGAGAGGGTGTTCGCTACCTTTGCCATCAGTACTTACAGTGCATATTCGTTGTGAATATCTGCTGAGGTGGGGGGGGGGGGGGGGAGAGGTCAGACACACATGGATTTGTGTTAACTCTATGGCGGCCTGTTTGTGAGGATGAGGGAGTTTCGATCATTATTATGCTGCTATTGTTGCATCATGTACTCGTCTGGTTGCACTTGGAACCAATAGCGCCAACATCTACTCTCCGTCTCTCGTCTGGTTTCCCTTGGAACCAATAGCCCCAACATCTACTCTCCGTCTCTCTTCTGGTTCCCCTTGGAACCAATAGCCCCAACATCTACTCTCCGTCTCTCTTCTGGTTCCCCTTGGAACCAATAGCCCCAACATCTACTCTCCGTCTCTCTTCTGGTTCCCCTTGGAACCAATATCGCCAACATCTACTCTCCGTCTCTCGTCTGGTTGCCCTTGGAACCAATAGCCCGAACATCTACTCTCCGTCTGTTCCTATTATGTGCTTCTTCTTGAGTCCCGCCCACGAAACCTGGATTGAGCTGATTTACTTTTCGATTGTTTGTCGGCTAGTGTTTCCTTCCTTGACGGTTCGGTGAGATAGGATCGCCCTGGCGGACACTCTTTGAATTGGTACCACAATTGGACGTTACCTACGGCCAATTACGCACCAAATAAATGTGTTGATGAAGGTCTACAGTATGGATGTGATATCCTTAGCCGAATACAATCTCACTTAGCCTTAAAGAAAGACCGACTTTACATTTATGTTAAACAACCAGGTCATATTCTCGGTGGAGTTTTATGCAAAATTCTAAATTGAGAGGAAAGATTTGACAATAAATCTGATCGTGTATGCAATTTTTAAGAAAAGCTGATAATGGGAACTGTATTTTACTGTGAAGTGCTGCTGATACTCAGCAACTCGAAGAGGACGTCCAGGTTTCCTGACTAAAAACGTTCTGCTCTCTCGTGACAATGCCAGACCACATTCGGCTCGATTAGATCAGGAGAACAATGACCAACTATGGTGACAACTTCTGGAACGTCCACATCACAGCCCCGAACTCACCCCGAGCCATTTCCAACTGTTTTGTTGGGCTGAAAACATTTCTTGTGCGGGCTGACGTTCGCGAATGTGGATGAGGTTGTTTGTGAAGTTCAAATGTTGCTGGGATAGCAAATAATATACGTCTAAGCTACATGTATTTGTGTACGTCTAAGCTACAGGTATTTGTGTACGTCTAAGCTACAGGTATTTGTGTACGTCTAAGCTACAGGTATTTGTGTACGTCTAAGCTACAGGTATTTGTGTACGTCTAAGCTACAGGTATTTGTGTACGTCTAAGCTACAGGTATTTGTGTACTGATGAAGCCATACGATAAGTGCATGAATGTGGTGGAACTTATGTTGAGAAGTAAGTGGCAATGTACGTGCAATGGTTTTGAAGTTCGAATCTTATTTAAATAACAATGTGTGACCTATTTATTGGCTTGTTATCGTACCTTAGGGAAGCATAATCCAAATTGTCAGGCTCAATAGCTATCATTTCATTCCTTTCACAACGCATTCTGCGAATACATTAAGAGAATGAAGAAGACAAAGTTGAAGAAAAACAGCAAAAACAATAACAGAGATAAAGAAAGATATATGGAAGAAGCATATAATAACAACGACATGGAGATTGAAGAACAGTAGACGAAAAACAAAGTATCCTTACACGAATGCTGGTCCAGAAAAACATGAACAAAATATTAACATAAGCCAGCCAATTTGCATCACCAGAAGTGGAATACAACACGAGAAGCGAAGAATACAATTCAATACACTACCAGGGGACGGCGTGGGCTAGTGGTTAAGTGACACAACTCACGACCTGAAGGTGCTGGGTTCGATCCCCATCACAGCACAGGCCGTTACCCCGGCGAAGCAAACCTTTACAAAATGCAGGAGGAAGTAGACCCTCACATAAAATGTAGGCTGAAGTCAGATGCATTGGGCCGACAGGCGCAAAATAAAAACCACAGTACAACGCAAACCACCTTAGGGAATAGAGAAATAAGGTCAACGAAAAAAAAAAATTACAAATAAAATATACATGAGCTATTCTCTTCAGAAGATCATTGTCTTATATATCTAGATTAAGAAAGACTCCAATACGCATGTGAAATATATAATATGGAGACATGCAGATCAGAAGTTTTACTAAACATGCATTTAAACAATTTCAAATTGAGACAGCGTAAGAGTTCAAATACCTGGGAACTAACTTTAACGATGATGTCAAACTAATTCAAATGCTAATCCACTCTGAATAATTCTACGCTTGTGAGACATGAACGCTGATTGCTGAATATTAAAACACGCAAGCTCCAGTGATACGGCCGTGTAATACGATCAAATGAAGTACCTAACAAGATAATCAAAAGCACAAGTCCTGGCCAAATAAAGAGCGATCGCCCCAAGTGGGGCTGGACAGATGGTATTTAAAATAAGACGTGCAAGACCGAGAAGAAGTCTGAGGTTATGGCGATGTATACACAGAAGTGGGGTCGAATAGTTCATGAATGATAGTTAAATGTCATGCTCCTGGGACTTCTTAGTGTTGCGAGAGAAACGAGACTTGCGTTACAGAAGGGTTCATCGATACATTAAACCATTGGGGAAAGACAATCTTTGCAGTAGCAAATCAACTAAACTCAGATTAGGTCATGTCAGGTCATCCCGTAACCGGTGAGGTCTTTGGACACACATGAAGACATCCTCACAATACAACGCCACCTTTCTCTGTCAGCAGCCGCTGTCCGTGCATCTTCTGGTGAGAGATTCTTGTATGTTGTCCTCCCACCTCTTTTTGAGCCCACCTCTTCCTCTTCTGCCTTGCTCCTTTCCGCGGAGGATCGTATTTGCAAGACCATTTGATCTCGATATGTGACCGTACCAAGCGAGTTTCTTTCTTTTGACAGTTGCCAATAGGTCTTCAAAAGGACCTATTGCTGTTGTAATTTGATCTCTTATTTCCACGTTTGTACTTCGATCTTTAAAAATCTTCGGAAACTCTGATTTTTGTGTATAGAGCTAACTTTTCTCTTGCCAAATGTTGTTAAGCCGTGCAAGCGACGCTATTGTCTGTGCTTTTCTGGCCAACACCTCACATTTTGATCCTTCATCACTGACAATCGAACCTAGATACTTAAAACGGCCAACTACTTCGAGTTCCTGGCCATTAGCTTTTATTCTGCTGTTGAAGCCCTCGGCGTTGTTTGTCATTAATTGTCTTTTTTCAGCGTTTATCTCCATACCATAGTCAAAAGCTGTTTCAACGAGCCTTCTGATCTATTCCTGGAGATCTGCTTCTGAACCCGCCAACCCGTCGATGTTATCTGCAAAAAGAAGATTGATACTCGTTCGGCCCCCCCCCCATCCTCCCTATCTTGACAGTACCAGCTTGACGTCCAAGTGCCTCACTCATAATTCCCTCAAGGAATATATTGAAAAGAGTTGGAGACTAAACTACAACAGCTAATCAGCTTTGTGATTTCCCATGTCCATTAAACAGGAGATGAAATCACAACTTTTGAAATAAAATTTGACAGAAAAGTCGCAGGTTTCGCTAGGACAGATCTCCTGAAAAATTGGGACATCACAAAAATATTATTAGAGTTATCCCATGTGCCAAATATACATCAAGACACAAAATACGAAGGACCGATCGTATCAGGAGAAAGCCATCTCAGCAACTACCACAGCAGGCTTACAGTGAAAGATGATATGACTTCAGAGTACAGAGAAGGACCAGTTATATATATAATCTTAGTTCTTAGTCGACTAGACCAAACTAGGAGCAAAGTAGACCCACAGCCTGTTAGGCGCCATCTATGCTGTTTTTAACAAACCAGCTTACTATGGCCGGTGTTATGCTATGTCCCATAGTTAGTCGCCTCTTACGACATGCTCTCTGTGAGGCAGTGGGGCTATTCTTGTACTTGTCCTACACAAAGACCCCGGCAAACCACTCGAGTATATATACATATATAATAATAATAATAATAATAATAATAATAAAGATATTAATAATAATAATAATAATGTTCGCGTAGGCGTCAAACACCTGTTGCGTCGATCGACCACTACCATGTCCAACTGCTGAGGCTGCGTTCTGCGTAGCGTGTCGACCGAAATCCATACAGACTCCCAAAGGTGAAACCGAGTACTCCGCTGCCTTGAGATGAGGGATGCGATGAGTGTGTTAAACCATTGTTTGTGTCAGATTGTCCGTGTCTGTGCATGTCAAACTCCCTATCCTTCCAAGTCCCACCACCGAGGCCTCTTATTGTGTTCACCTTTTGGTAGGCGTGACCTTTGCTGTGCTCAGAATACGAGGTTATGAGAGCTATTGTGTAACCTCTTGTGGAGATGCGGGAGGACAGGAGGAAGTCGGCTTCAGTCCGAGCAGAAATGTCCTTGAGTAGTGGATATATATAATTACCGTATAGGGGACGGAGTGGCCTAGTGGTTAAGTGGCACGGCTCACAACCAGAAGGTGCTGGATTCAATCCCCCTCACAGCACCGGCCGTTACCCCGGGGAAGCAAACCCTTAGAAAATGCAGGAGGAAGCAGACCCTTACATAAAATGCATGCTGAAGTCGGATGCACTGGGCCGACAGGCGCAAAATAAAAACCACAGTGTAACGCACACACGCCTTGTGGAATAGATAAATAAGGCAAACGCACAAAAAAATAAAATAAAAAAAAAAATAAAAAAATTACCGAATAGTAATTACTACCATATATTATGGTATTGGTTGTTGCCAGTCGTGTATGTTTATCGCCAGTGTCTCAGTCTCTATCAAGGTGTTCTCCGGTCAATTTCTAAACATTACCTGTTCAATGGGTCATGTGTATTCCACTTTTTCCTGTTCACTGAGCCATAGACTTGAATATAATGCTGAGTGGCGCAATAGTTATTGACCCGTGTTCATTACTTTGAAGTTCACGTATGTTAACAGCTGTCTACTAATGATAGGAAAGAAGATGAGCAAAGATGTATCCGTACCGGCTCATGGTTCAACATTTCTCTGGTGTTTTAGTTTACAATGGATGCCGCCAGGCCCCGGATGTGTCTAGAATTCACACTAGTCGATGACTTTCACTTGTGTTTACAGAAACGTGTCGCGGTTTTCCATTTGGACTAGTTAATTCGTTCATTTTCTGTGTTTTCTTCCATCCAATTATCCTGGCATGGACATCCGCTATATGCATTAATACTAGGGTTAAACATGTGTCGTATTTTCTCGGTCAAGTGCATACGGCTGAACTTTACGAGATTGGCGCCCTTTGTCCTAACTGCAGACAGTTTTGAAATGGTGTGGCTGTGAAATGTAGTCGTGGGACTATAAAGGACTAGATCATGTCGCCCGGCAGAGAAAGTCAAAACATTACTCACACGCTGAGTAATGTCCCTGCGACCTCTTCCGGTTAAAGGAAAGGCTCGACACACAACGACAGATGTCATTCACCCCCCCCCCCCCCCCCCCTTTTCCTCTGCCTTGCGGGATACCATTTTACAGGAAAAGCTTGGGGAACAAAACCCTGAGAAAAATTATGCATTCGGTGCTATCTCAAATCGTCTCGATCACGTTTTGCCCATCGCCAAAAAGTTGCTCAGCACAAGTTAGTGAGGTTGACAAAAGACGCAGTCTCTTCCCTACTTTAATCCATATCACCGGGAAAGTCACCCATCTCAGCGGACACAACAAGCGAAAAGACTGTCCACACGGCTGAACAAAGAAAGTTTTCTTAATCACGTGTTATGGACGAACATCATCATCATTATCATCATCATCTAGTTACAGTGGTTAACGAATGAATGTGATGTGAACTGGGCAGAACAATGAAACCTGAAGTCATCTGTTAATGAAAAGTTGTTATTATGTAAATATTATCATAGAAGGATTTATTCATATCAATAGCATCTGTTCGGGGGATGTGCAGACTTGACTAAAAGCCGCTTGACCCAGCAGGCGTCGCGTAGTGCCCTGTGTTGACTTGTATTTTACTCCTGTTATCTCGATAAAAACAATCTAGCATATTAGAGTGCTCTAACCCCGTACCCTTTACATAAAGGCCAGTACTGAAACGGGTTGACCAGCGTAACCTAGATTGTCAAATAAAGTACATTAATTGTAGAATATAAATTAATGCATCTTTCACTTATCAGTAGTGCAGTGGTTAGTGCACTGAACACCCAGACGATTGATATGGGCTTAATTCCCAGATAATGAGGGGTGTTTGTCCGATCGCAAATGGCCCAAAGTAAATTACACTGAATAACAAAGCAATTCATGGAAGGCAAATCAGACGACGTGATACTAGGCAAAGTACATGTAGGTTACCGATAGTTACTTTACCTCTAGTGTACAAATAGTTACTTTACCTCTTCTGTACCGATACTCACATTACCTCTACTGTACGATAATCACATTACCTCTACTGTCCCGATACTCACATTACCTCTACTGTACTGATACTAACATTACCTCTACTGTACGATAATCACATTACCTCTACTGTACCGATACTCACATTACCTTTACTGTACCTATAACCACAATAGCCATACTGCGCTGAAGAGTGTCGTCTTGCCAGCTGCGCTTTATGACGTCACCTGGAGCGCACATAACTGCCTGATATGGGAGACAGTTGCCGGTAATTCTGATCACATGTTTGATGTATTGTAACCGTTGTTTTCTTTCTTGAAGACGGTAGAAACATTGGTAGTTGGTGATTTCTCTAAGTACCCTGTTAGTCTATAATTAGTGCATGAGCTGTATCGGTGAGCGACCTAAAGCGGACTGCTAACATCAAGGCCAGCGAGCCAGAGCCGCAAACCCTTCTTTACCTCCAAATCGTAATCCTTGATAACAGGCTACAACATAGCAAGCTGGATAATGAGAAGAGATCGAAGAGGGAAAGCTAGTCTGGTAACCAACAATGATTGCAGAAGTCGGGTGTGATGGACCGAAAGGTAAGAATATCGCAGTCCAGCTGGAAACTAAGACTTAACGCATTACGTTCTCCGGACAATATCCTGCTACTATCAAAGCTCTTTTCAGGGCTTGGTAGCGGGAGATTGAGAACGTTCAGGGCTTGGTAGCGTGCGATTGATAATGTTAGAGTTAAACAGCCTGGGCTTTGTATGCTTACTCATTGATTTTTATTTTCAAATTGCTGTTAGTTCTTTAAAAACACACATTGATACATGGTCTACCTACACGCACCAGGATCATGAGATTCGGGTGGCAAGAGAAGATCACCAACGCAAGGTGTAGGAGAGAACATGCACTGTCATAATATTTTCCGTGCTTAGTCTTCGAAGGCTTCGATGGCTGGGACATACTCGGAGGATGCAGGATGGCAGAATAACAAAAGATCTTACAGTTGGGGAAAACGTCTCAGGGTCGGCCAATACTTCGGTACAGGAATGTATGCAAGCGGGATATCAATGATGCAGGTATCGGTTTGGAATCATGAGAACAGGACGCCATGGATCATGTTACATGGAGGGACAGGATTAAGCATGGAAAAACAGACACATGAGATACTCATTGTGGATAGGCCAAGGACTCAACGTCTGAGAAGACACGCCACACCATGTCATGCCACAAATAGTCCTGACTTCTCTTACACACAGTATGGAAGACGCTTCTCTGCTCTGATTGTTCTTACTAGTCACATTCGTTATCGTGTAGTCCTTTTTTCAAAGAACAATTACTATCGTCAATTCAAGAACGGAAAGAGTCAATGAATGAATACATGACGCGGAAGTCATTTAAGTACAAATTTATTTACCCATTTTCATATATAATTTGAAGTTCTTACATTCATGTTTATTTTCATAATCATGCCGTTAGTATGTATGATGCTATTTAGAAAACAGTTTGGAGCTGAGGTAGACATATACATAGTACAGGATTCGCAAACTAAAATATAAATTACATTTAAATTCTAACCACATCAATGCATACATGTTCAGACATTTATGATAAGCAGTAGTATACCAAGAATAATGTTATTCCATAGCAGACAACGCCGTTAGGGATGAAGTGGTAAAGCTTTCACTGAACTGAGCCACAGCTTTGTGATGTGGTGCAGCCAGGTCCCTTCCTCGCTACCTTTTTCTTTCTTTATCCGTCAACCAGGTACCCATTTACAGCTAGATCGAATGTAGCTGCCGGAAGTGGGAGTTGAACCCCGTAGCTTTGTTGTGAAAAGCCAGTGCTCTACCTTTTTGCTAATTGGTCATTCATTGAAAGAAAGCAATATTTTAAAACGTAATAATGGCTTTTTAAAATGTTTTCCAAATAGTTGTAACTGGTTATAAAACCTACATAATAGCCGTAATTGAATTAAAACATTTAAATATGGCTTTCTTGCATTGTTCTAGTTTGTTTTTGACATTACAAATATTATTTGACGTTGAAAACTTAAAAAAAGAAAGTGTTCTTTGTTTCGTTTTACTAGAAGCCGTATAAAATACCCCAAAATTGTTTCATGGCTTTTGAAGAACTGTGGTTTTTATATTTTCGTCTTTCTAAACCTGCAAATTTCTGCTGGTCCTTCAATGTATGCCCAGTCCGTCCTTAACAGGTCATTTTATATTCTTGTTGGTTTTGTCCAAAACATTTGTTCCTCAATTTTCTTCATTAGCTGTTTTCGTGCGTTTCTTCCAACATTCATTTTTAATTTCGATTGCGACACCTTCCGGTCTCCTTAACTGACAATGCGCAGATATCTTAGAGTTATGACGCGCTACGCAAGTAGAAATTCATCGGAATTGTACATTCCACTCAAGCAGAGACCAAACCTGGATACCTCATTCAAGCAGAGAGCTAACCTGGATATCTCACTCAAGCAGAGAAATAACATCGATACCTCACTCAAGCAAAGAGCTATTATGTTTACCTATAACGAGCAGAGAACTGTCATGTGTATCTGACAAAGGCAGATAACTGGTAAGTCTACCTCATACAATCAGAGAACTGGTCTGTCTACTTTATACAAGCAGAGAACTGGTTTGTCTACCTCATGCAAGCAGGGAGATGGTCTGTCTACCTTATACAAGCAGAGAACTAGCACGTGTACCTGACACAAGCAGCGAACTGGCATGTGTACCTGATACAAGTAGAGAACCCGTCTGTATACCTCACACAAGTAGAGAGCTGGTATGCGTACCTTTCACAAGCAGAGAACTGGCATGTGCACCTGATATAAGCAGAGAACTGGCATGTCTACCTGACAAGCAGAGAACCCGTCTGTCTACCTCACACAAGCAGAGAACTGGCATGTGTACCTGACACAAGCAGAGAACTGGCATGTGTACCTGACATAAGCAGAGAACTGGTCTGTCTACCTCACACAAGCAGAGAATTGGTCTGCCTACCTTACACAAGCAGAAAACTGGTCTGTCTATCTTCCACATGCAGAAAACGGGTCTGCGTACCTCAAACAAGCAACGAACTAGTTTGTCTACCTTACGCAAAAAGAGAACTGGACTGTCTACCTATCTCAAGCAGAGAACTGGTCTGTGTACCTCACACAAGCAGAGAACTCATATGTCTACCTCACACAAGCAGAGACCTGGTCTGTGCATCTCACACAAGCAGGCAACTGATCTGTCTACGTCAAATAAGCAAATAACTGGTATGTCTACTTCACACAAGCAGAGAGCTGGTCTGTATACCTAACACAAGCAGATAACTGGTATGTGTACTTTATACAAGCAGGGAACTGGTCTGTGTACTTCACACAAGCAGAGAACTGGTCTGTCTACATCACATACGCAGAGAACTGGTCTGTCTACATCACACAAGCAGATAACTGGTCTGTCTACATCACATAAGCAGAGAGCTGGTCTGTCTACATCACACAAGCAGAGAACTGGTCTGTCTACATCACATAAGCAGAGAACTGGTCTGTCTACATCACACAAGCAGAGAACTGGTCTGTTTACATCACATACGCAGAGAACTGGTCTGTCTACATCACATAAGCAGAGAACTGGTCTGTCTACATCACATAAGCAGAGAACTGGTCTGTCTACATCACATAAGCAGAGAACTGGTCCTTGTACCTCACACTAGCAGAGAACTAGTCTCTGTAAATCACACAAGCAGATGACTTGTCTGTTTACCTCACACATGCAGAGAACGTGTATGTGGACATATCACAAACATAGAACTGGCCTGTCTGCCTCATACAAGCAGAGAACTGACTGCCTACCTCATACAAGCGGAGAACTGACTGCCTACCTCATACAAGCGGAGAACTGAGCTGTTCAGTTCTTCACTGTTGTCTTCGATATACTTGTGTCACCATACACTGCCTGCATTCTGCGATGATTGTCAACTGGTCGACATCCTTCAGCTGTTAGAAACCGAATCACCGCTCGCTGATCAACTCTGGACGGATTCCGTTTCACACCCGCCATGTTGTCAACGGTCTGCTGAGGAAACTATGAGTCGGATGATAATGAACTTTTGCAAACTTGATAGTTGGTATGCGCTGTTTACACCAGCAGAGACGTCAACATGCGCATCGTACGTATGCTCACTTGTCGAAAATGGCCCGGTTTCATTTGAACACACCTCGTATCCCGTCCGCGTTTGTAACACATTTGATATCGCTACTCTGCACATGCACATTACCACTTTTACTTTCCAGTTTGGCAAGTGGCATGTCAACATTTCGTTAGTAGGCTATTTGAAGTAACTGTTCTTAAACGCAGGTTAATGCTTCAGCAAAGATTATTAAGCGTTCTTGTACATTCATATGTGTTGGTAGCGCTCGTTCGACCGTTTTGTTTAGTCCTAAGTATTAACATTGTCTTTAATGTTATTTTCTTGTTGTACGCTGGTCATGTTAGACGTTGGTCCAACACTTCACAGAAGGTCTCTATACCGTTCTAATAGGGTACATATCAGGAGCAGTGGTTTTTCTGACTGTTGACCTTGACTTTGAGTGGTGCAGTAATAGAGCCGACACACTCAATCTGACTGAAAAACCGTGACATGACGACTAGCAATAACAAAATCGACTCCACCAATGTGATATGGTGCGTATCCGTTTGAAATGTAATATTGTGCTTATCCATCACAAATATGATATTGAACTTTTCCGTCACCAATGTGATACTGCGGTGATTCGGTTTCTAACAGCTGAAGGATGTCACCAATGTGAAATTGTGATTATCCATCACCGATGTGATATTGAACTTCCACGTCACCAATGTGATACTGTACTTATCCGTCACCAATTTGATATTGAACTTATCCGTCACCAATGTTATATTATACTTATCCGCCACCAATCTGATAGTGTACTTATCCGTCACCAATTTGATATTGAACTAATCCGTCACCAATGTTATATTATACTTATCCGTCATCAATATACGACGGCTGTCACACATTTATAATGGCATTCGACCTTAGCAAGTGTCTCACTAAATCCAATGTTATTGTTATTTTCTGAGTTTAGACTTTGCAGTTTTTGGTGTTGTCTGCGTAGTCCGATTCCGCTTCTTAGATTTGATAGATTACTTTAAATCAGTTTTCATAACGACTGCCTGTCGAGTTGGCCACTAGACTGTACCAGATAGTGTATTTTTGTCTCTGAATTTTGTATCGCAACAGTGAATAGAAAACATATAGGCAATGACAAGAATACCAGTTGGTGGACAGACAATCTACGATTTACTGATGATATTGTATTGATAGAGCATACACAGTTAATATGGGATCAAGATGCTGAACAGCGCATGAGCTGCAGTGGTCAGCGACCCATAGCTGACTGCTAGCGTCAGGGCCAGCGAACCAGAGCTGCCAAGACCCTTCTACACCTCCACGCGATGATTCTGGATAACAGGCTGCAACAGAGCAGACGGGTTAAGTAGTAGGGATCGAAGACGGAATGCAACCCGGTTCTCAAAAACGCCTGCTGAAGTCGAATGTGTTGGACTTAAAGGTGCAAATATCATAGTCAAGCTGTAAACTACGACATAACGTATTCCGTTCTCTGGACTACATTCTGCTACTTGCAGATCCCTTTCTAGAGCGTGGTAGCAGCAGATTAAGAACGAAAGAAGAAGTGGAAGAAATAGCAGGTCAAGGTAGTCATCCTTGTTTTAGTCATGTTACAAGAACAGCCGAGTTGGAACATAATGTGACAAAGAGTACAATGACAGGGACAAGAGATATAGAAAACCCGGAGACAAAATGTCGCACAGTCTGAGGGAGTGGCAGAGTTGATAAACGACACATGTGATAGTGGAAATAGATCCATGATCACCCAAAGCAACATGCACGGCAATTGGTGACGATAATGATGATGATGACAATCATATTTGCTGGTGCTTTCCTTCTCGCGGCCTGCTAGCTCTGACGAAGTCGCAGGTCTTGGCGTTTTCAGGTCAATGGTTTGTCTTTGTTGACATCAGATCTAGGGTATTCATGTGTTAGTCTTTTTTTGTTGTCAGCGGATCTGGGGATTTCATGTGTAAGGCGTTTCTTTGTTGACTGCAGATCTGGGGTTTTCAGGTGCTGGTCTTTTTTTATTGACAGCGGATCTGGGGATTTCGTGTGTAAGGCGTTTCTTTGTTGACTGCAGATATGGGGTTTTCAGGTGTTAGTCTTCTTCTGTTGACAGCGGATCTGGGGATTTCATGTGTAAGGCGTTTCTTTGTTGACTGCAGATCTGGGGTTTTCAGGTGTTAGTCTTTTTTTATTGACAGCGGATCTGGGGATTTCATGTGTAAGGCGTTTCTTTGTTGACTGCAGATCTGGGGCTTTCAGGTGTTATTCTTCTTCTGTTGACAGCGGATCTGGGGATTTCATGTGTAAGGCGTTTCTTTGTTGACAGCAGATCTGGAGTTTTCAGGTGTTAGTCTTTTTTTTTGTTGACAGCAGATTTGGGGTGTTCAGGTGTAAGGCTTTTTTTTGTTGATAGCAGATCTGAGGTTTTCAGGTGTAAGGCTTTTCTTTGTTGACAGCACATCTGGGGATTCAGATTGAATGCCTTTTCCTTGTTGACATCTTCAATCTACCCATCAGTATGGCTCGTCCGCACTGTCTCTAACGTTGTTGGTAACATCAATGAGCTTATTGTCAGAAGTGCTCTTGCTGGGCGTGGTCACGCATCAAATCACGAGTCGGAGCAAAGATAGAAGTGGATATGAACATGGGTTTCTTTCAAACCGGTGTACATTGGACGTGGGTGTAGGATTTGTCGAAAGTATTACACAGCAGTTATAGTATCAGCTGGTCCCAACAAGATCTGGTACGTTGAATATGACTAACGGCTTGACGGTGTGTTTCGAGTAGTTCGCTTTCAACTGTTTTTAAAGTTACATGTGAAATGAGACTTATTTACTGTTGGCTTTATGTTAGTTTTGCCAGTTATCATAGTTTGTTGTTTTTCAAATGTTAATGTCTAAACCATGTTGGTTACTTCTGTTGTTGACTGTCTCCACCAGTTTATGCAACTCTTGCTCACTTTCAGCCAATAATACCGTGTCATCAGCATATCTCAGATTGTTGATTTTTCTTTAATTAATGTTTAGCTTTGGCGTCCCTTCAATCTGTTTGAAAATGATCTCCGTCTAGATGTTAACCAGACAACACACACCCGTATCTCACACCTCCTTTACATCAATATATGGTGTGTCATTTTTTAAATCTTTAGATCTGACTGCCGCTAACTGTTCCAATTACAGGTTACCGAGTAGTCTAGTGTTTTTCTCACCTAAATCAATTTCTTGGAGGCACTCACTTAGCTTTTCATGCTGGGCACTTTCAAATACTTTACTATAGTATATGAAACACGTATATCCACTCTTCTGTACCCTTTCTGCCTACATTCTCAAACAATGTATTGCTTATTTAGTTCCATTATTCTTTCGAAACACAAACTGTTCTTCACATACCTCTCTATATATTTTACATTTAATTCGTTATGTTTTATCCACTTGTGTCGCTAGAAGCGTGGAGAGGTATAGTTTTATGTCGTGTATTAGCTTTGCTACTGATGTTGTTGTCTTTCCGTGTTTCTTCAGTGTCCCACTTGCACCATCTATCCATCGTTTTCTTGGTCTGCCTCTGAAAACCCTGTTGTGTGGAACTGTAGATACGAACAGCTAGTAACGTTGGGGCATTATTATCAGGTGTCCGAACCATTTTATTATCTGCCTTTCCATGTACTTCATACACGGGGCTGAGCCCACCTTATGTCTGTACTTCATACACGGGGCTGAACCCACATTATGTCTGAAATTTATATTATCTTTATTATATTCAATTGTTATATTTAATTTATTTGTGTACAATCTTGAGGAATATCTTAGCCATGTGACTCATTGTGCTTATTGTTATATTTAATCTGAACAATCCAGTGGTTTTCTTTGTCATAGTTATAACAATTGATGTCTTCATGATTGTGTATATGTATGCTGTATGCTATGTCATTATACAGGTCTGTAGATGTGCATATGCCAAAGTCATACTATATGGTTATTATGTCTATTATAATGTTGTCTGGACCTGCAGTTTTTTTCTTGCTTCATTATTTTAAAGTTTTCTCCTTTTCAAACATAAGGGTTTTTTGAGCCTTCATTATTTTGTACTTGTGGCATGTTGTCTCTGTTTTTATTGATTTGATTTACTTTGTCCCTCTACTTAAAATATCTGCCTCATTAAATATGTGTTGGCCATTCCCATTTTTAATAGAGCTTCCTTCTTTTCCATGACTGTTCTGATAAGAGATGATTCACATTTTCTAATGCATATCTTTGGTATTATACTAAATTCTCCAAATCTTCCATCTCAATGTACACTGTTCTCAATCTACGCTTATATAGCCAGTCAGCACATCCTAAATGTTTTTATTTATTTCTGCATATTCTGCGGTATCCTTGACCTTCCTGCTTTCTGTCTATTTGTTCTGTTATGTTTTCTGTCATCCATATTTGAAATTTCCTGAGCTGTTTTACTGTTTGCATACTCCTTAGACTTTCCCATGTTTTCGTTCTCTTTTGGCTTATCTCTTCTATATTGTTCAATGTTTTCTGTCATTGCGCATTTATATTTATTATTGTCATTAAGAACACATTTGTGCCTTATATCCGTTTGTCTTAAAGCTGAAATCTCTGAATAAGGTTCTTTCGTTGCCTTCCTTTCTATGCTCTTAGGTTTTATATGTAGTTTCAAGAAAACAGGATTATGATCTCAATTGATGTCTGCTAATGGGTATGTAATGGCTTTCTTCATATTATTTTAAAATCTCTTCTTGATCATAATGAAGTCAATCTGATTTCTTCTTTTATCTTCTAGACTTCTATGTCTATAGTATTCCCAAACATGTTAAAACAATGTATTATATACACAAGGATTGTTAGCTTCGCACAATTAGATCAATCTATCTCCTGTTTTGCTCCGTGTCCCAAATCCATATTTTCCTATGACATTGTTATTGACTCTGTTCCCTACTGTTCCTGTCTCTCATAGCTAATAATATATATACCTGTTGATTTTGCTGTTCAAAGTCGTTGTATTTCTTAGTAATAGTTATCTATGTCGTCTTCGCTTCAATCTGAGGTTTCTGGGCATGTTAGCAGGATGGCTTTGCTCTGATCTTTAACATAATCATTATGTTATTACCTGTCTTGTATCCACATATGTTATTGTTTTTTTATTTTTTTTATTTATCAACATAACATGACTTAACGTCTTTATACTGGGTTAGAAAACTCTAAAGAGTTTGTATACAACCAGTTTCTTGGAGGGTGGTTTAACCGATGTGCGAGTCGTTCTTAAATTACTCAACACTTTAACTAAGTAGACTGCTCTTAACAAACAACCTGGGCAAAAGTACAAATAACTTTTTTTTAACTTGAATTTTGGCTGGGCAGCTACCGTTAGGCCTACTTTTTTAAATTTCCAACTGTCAAGGAATTTTGAACGTGCTCAACACTGAATACGGGAGTCCCATCTCACTACCCAGAGATCAAGTGAATTTTTACCAGAAGATCCAGGTGAAAAAACTACAAGTCTCCACCGTGATTAGAACCCGCAAACTCTGGCAACCGAAGCGGACACCTTACCTTGATACCACTGAGTTCCCCCCACTCCACGCACATGTTGACTCCTTCTGAGTGTATAACAATGTGTTATTCTCATTGTTTGTATCCAGCGTCTGTATAGTTATTTCCGCCATTACCAGAATATCTGAAACCTTTACTTCTTGAATTAAATTATCCAGCTGCCTCGGTTGGTAAAATGTGTGGACATTCCATGTACATCCCGTCCTAGTCTGTATGTTGGTAATCTCAATTTGTTGATGTGTCCTTCAATTGGTTGCTGTGTCCTTCAATTGGTTGCTGTGTCCTTCAATTGGTTGCTGTGTCCTTCAATTGGTTGCTATGTCCTTCAATTGGTTGTTGTGTCCTTCAATTGGTTGCTGTGTCCTTCAATTGGGTGCTATGTCCTTCAATTGGTTGCTGTGTTCTTCAATTGGTTGCTGTGTCCTTCAATTGGTTGCTGTGTCCTTCAATTGGTTGCTATGTCTTTCAATTGGTTGCTGTGTCCTTCAATTGGTTGCTGTGTTCTTCAATTGATATCTTTAATGATGTATATGATAAGCCTCATATCGCATCCGGTGTTATCAACCAAATTCAACTTTGTTTTCTTCATGTGCCTCCTTTGTGTCCCAAACTTTCTGTTTCACCTCACGAGGAGTTAAAGTTAAATATATTCTTCCGCCTCGAGATCTGTCCCAGAATATGTTTTGAATATAGACATTCCATTAAGTAGGAATCACCTACTTTACAATTATAGTTGCGCAACTGGGCCAAGATTTAAGCGCGTTCATCTATACAAGTGAGTGTGCTAGAGAGTCAGTCCAGATCTAAAGTCTTCCAACACTTCAAGTGAAGGGATAAAGACTAACGTCTGGTCAGGCAAAATATACTGAACAGACATATTAGTCTGGGTCAGGGAAAACATACTGATCAGACATGTTAGTCAGGGTCAGGGAAAACATACTGATCAGACATGTTCGTCTGGATCAGGGGAAACATACTGATCAGACATGTTAGTCTGGGTCAGGGAAAACATACTGGCCAAGACCCTAACCTCGGCGTCTTAGTAGTTGTCCCTGGAAACATGCTGTTTTCATGGCAGCCTAGCTAACGAAGTGAGGGATCGACGTGTTTGTCCGGATTATTGAGTGGCACGCAGAATGAAGTCAAGTATAGCTTAACCACCTGGAGGACACCGGTACACCTCCATTAGCACGCTCGGGATGTGAGAAAAGCAACTGCAACCCCCCAATTAACGTCCTTTTTTAGAGCTCACAAAAGTGTAACCTACTCATTGTGATCATTCGCAAACAACAACATCAACAACATCAACAACATCACTACAAGTGAGTCATCCGCCAAGTCAGTCAAAGTGTAGACTCCCTCTTCACTACCTAATGAATGCACCCTTTCATCTTGTAGCTCATCGAATCCGCCATTATGAACCCTGGCCTGCCGCTAGTAGTGAGTATACTCTTCACCTTCTAGAAAGTTGAGTAACAATAACAATTACTCATACGTGCGTCTTCAGTCGACTCCATCGCAAATTTAAATAATTTAATGCTAAAGCAGACTGGTCCTTTTGTAGGACACGGAAACACACACCATACTCGATGACGTGTCATGTTCTACACCACAATAAACTTATTGTTAGACCATCCCAAGCACGAAAGTACCAGAGCTAAATCGTCCGATCTCGGCCATTTCAAGGGCACGGCATTACTGGAACAAACTGGTTCAGATGTTGCAGTAAATAGCTATCAAAAGACCAATCATTAGCTTAATCCAGAACCTGTATGAAAATCAAGAGGTGATCAAATCAATCAAAGAAGGACTAACAGATCTAGTTTCAGTAAGACATGGAGTGTAACTGGGTGGCTTGCGGTCACTGAGTCTCTATAACGCATATTCTGAGATAGGGCGTTAAAGTCAATGGTATTAACGTTAATGCATCAAACATGCCCATGATCATGTCGCAGTAGGAGAACCAGTAACAACATTGCATACGCTGGCTGATGTAATTAGCAGCACCTCTAAAGTGTACCTCATGAACAAAACACATTGTAGACACGGACTTTAGTAATAGTCAAGCAGCTTAAGTGAATGATTGTAATTATCAATGAAATAATGAAACTAGTGGAGAAGTTTACATAATTAGGACAAACCATCAAAGAAGATTCATACACTAAGGTGGAAATTAAGACTAGGATTGCATTGGCATAACATATCTTCTGAGAAAAAAAGACAATGTTAATCCCAAAGAATATCAGAATAGAACTGATGAACACGAATACTTCTACTGAGATATGGACAAATGCATCGTGTAGGTCTGAAACATGGACTCTGTCAACGAAGGATAACAGTAGCTTGGAAACGTTTGTAAAAAGGTACTACCGAAGAATTTAACGGGTGAGTTAAAGAAGATCCAATGGCACTGTTCTGACAAAAGACAAATATTGAAATTGATTAATAAATCGAAGATTGAGTAGGCTGGGAAACAATTTGCGACGCGAGTCTTCTATTGAAGATACTAAAGCGCAAGAGAAAGGATCTTTATATGACATTTTGAGTAAGTTTCAGGATTGCGACATGAATACTGGCACCATTTAGAATAGATGTATGCCTGGACTAATCTCTGTGACGTTGATATGCACGCCACTAGCTAGGAACCTGCATGAGATGTGCCAAAAATTAAAGTTAATAACTGCAAATGGACACTGCAGATATCAAGGGTATACACCTTAAAAGTGGGCGATCATGGTTGACATGCAGAGAGAATGATTGTTTGAGTGGCCAAGGCAGAGACCATTAAAGAAGAAGAATGGGTTGCCACTGGAGATGGTTACAGACTACCATTGAGTGATTAAAAGTAATGCATCAAACATGCCCATAATCATGAGGCAGTGGTAGGATAAGTAACAACATTGCATTCGCTGACTGAAGTAATTAGCAGCACCTCTAAAGTGTACCTCATGAACAAAACACATTGTAGACACCCTGAGCAGGTGGTACATAGAATGGACAACAGATACAATATAAAAGAGGTTGAACAATTGATAAATGATAATACGAGAGATCCTGGTGATGTGATGGACATCTCGGCGAGATAACCTATTGGAGCTTCTCTTCTTAAATGACGGGCCATGTCGTTGCTGATCGGATCATGACATACACAACAACTTCCTGTTTCGAAATTGAGAATTAGGTCATGGCTTCTTCCCTAATGTGGGCTTCCGAGGACCTTTAAATGGCGCAGAATTCGTTCCTAACTCACGCGCCTCGCTTTGGAAGGTTAAACAATGCTTCAACGTGCCATGATTTGATAGCAGTTATAGAGACCTCAAACTAACAAGAACTCGTGTGAAGCTGTTGACCTGATCATTCTGTGGTTTGTGGAAGTCAAGAAGTTGACATCCTGGCCTATGTTTTGCCTGCCCCTAACTAACATTGTCTGATCAGTTTGTTTTGCATGACCAAGCGGGTAAAAGTCTTATTTGGCAGCTCTTTTCGTGGCTGGTCTTGCCGATTTCAGACAGAAACATTTTAATATAGTGAGTGCAGGCCTTGGATATATTGGAACCTTATTTCTGCATTTTTGCCGCTTGCTTTTTTCGTGTTTTATTAAGTGTTTATTCGGAAGTCTCTAAACCTCTATATTTGCGTTTTTCATTAAACTGTCTTCAGCCATTTTCTCCCACTTTTGAAAATTTATTCAAAAGTCTTTCATTGAGGTCTTACATACATCGTTGTATCTTAACATTGGTCTACCTACAGGTCTATATTCTTCCGAAAGTTTATCCAAAAGCACCTGATTGGGTAGGGAGCCGCGCAGCGCAGTGGTTAGCCGCATAGCGTCACGGGATCTTTATTCTTTTACTTTCACCTGTTTGGATATGCGTTGTTTTCCATTCTTTTCACATGTTCCAGCAGCCATCTCAGTCTTCTACTACTGAGTGTGCCCATGATGGATTGCAGCTTGGCTCGATGCAATACCTCCGTGTTGGTAACTTTGTCCTGCCATTTGATGTCCATTATTTTGCGTCGACAACGAAGATGAAAGATGTTCAGTCGCCTCTCAAGTAAGTGGTTTACGCTTCGGGGCCATACAGATGTGTGCTAAGCACGCAGATCCGATATATCTGAGTTTTCGTTCACATTTTATGTTCGATTTATTATTTTCCCATACACTTTTGGATAATATATCAACCGTAGTAGCTGCATTTCGTAGCCGTATATTGATTTCTTTGTCAAGTGAGATGGTGGCTGTAACATTTTACCCCAAATAGCAAAATGTTTGTGTTTGCGCAATTAGTCTGTTGTTTAAAGTGATACTTGTTAGGGTTGTAGTCCGTTGACTTAGAACTACAGTCTTCGTACCACTTCGTAGTCAGAGAGAACAGATCATAAGCCTTGGCCAGATTGTTAGTTAGGGACTGCAGTGTAGATTCATTGTATGCCACAAGGGCAGCGTCATTGGCGTATAGAAGATATGTATTTGTCTTGTTTCTCAACTGAGAATCGTCAACAAGTGAGCAATTAGATCTAGTACGAATAAAGACAACCACACAAGCATCGCCGATGGCATAGTCAAGCAGGACTTCAAAGAAGATACCAAAGAGGCTGGGAGCAAGAACTCAGCCGTTCTTGACTGCAATCTGAAGCTCAAAGCTGTGAGATGTACTGCCAATGAAATGTAAAGTAAGCCATAGCATTACTGCCGTAGGGGCGTGTGGTGTTAGGGATCTCACCTTTCAAAGGCTCGGCTATACGAGGGCGGTAGCCATCTCCTTTACCTCACTGCCCGGTCTGAACCTGTACTCATTTAAGGCTGGGTATCCGCTGCCGGATCCGTTGCGGTCTGAAAAAAAAAATGTCCACTTAAGTGGGGAAGGAACCCAGGACCACTCAGATGCGAAACCAGATCGCTAAGCACTACCCTATGCAGCTTCATGGCTCTTATGTCCTCATGGAACGAGACAATGATTTTGACAGGTTTTCGGGGTCAGTCAATATGCTCCACAATCTTAAAGTATCCTGGTCTGCAAACCGTGTCAGACCTCCTCTGTCAGGTCAACGAGCGCGATAAATAAAGAATGATCGTCTTTGTTCTCTGTATTCTTCTTGGAGTTGCCGGAGAGGACACATTCTGTCCATTGTTGACCTCTCAGGTCTGAAACTACACTGTGATTTCGGAAGAACACTTTCTGCAAGTTTACGCAGCCGTTTTAGTATAACAATATACAGAGGTCATTTATTAAATAATTCCAAAATGTTTTTGGGTAAAGTAAGATGGCCGCGCCTGAAAGGCTATGCTCTCAACTCGCTCCGGTGTTTGTGTTGTTTTCTGAAGTTTTCTGTTTTCTGTTCGGATTAGAATTCACAACTACTTCACCAGGTAGTATGACGGACATTATTCTGTGGAATTGATGTGATTTCGATCGGTTATCATTCCTGTTATGCAGCAATTCGCATCATTTCATGCCTGGCTTAAGCCCTGGGGAACCAGTACATGAAGATGTTTAACGGTCAGCTTAACTGCACTAATAATTCAGTCCATGTTGTCTCTACTCAAGGATTTCTCTGCTCGGACTGAAGCCGCCTTCCTTCCCTAACTCGTATTCTCAGCACAGCAAAGGTCACGCTGAATGAAGGTGAACACAATCCAGAGGTCTTGAGGCGGAACACGAAAAAACAGGACGTCAAACACTGACAGACACAGAAGGCCTGGCAGAAAGATTGGTTTAAAACATACGCCTCGCGGCCCTCATCCTAAGGCAGCGGAGTACTCGGCTCCACCTTGCAAGTCTGTGAGAATTTCGGTTGCCACGCTACGCATGAACATAACCTCAACAGTTGGACATGGTAGTGGTCATTCTTCTTCTTCTTCTTCTGCGTACACAGTCAGACAGTAACCATTATTTTTTCGAAAAAAGCGGCGGTCATCCTGAGACTCTCGCCACTACCATAGAGCTTGTCTTGCAGTTCCACTGGCAATGGCCACATCTGCTCTCTCTGATCCCCGTATGTCGGGCAGTTCTGCAGCAGATGTTCAGTGGTCATTTTACCAGTACCGCACGGGCATTCGTCGGTACACCCTATCTTCAATTTGTTGAATAGGTGGTACCTCAGTCTATTGTGGCCAGTGCGAAGTCTGAATACAACGACCTGCTCTCTTCGGTTCAACTGGTAATAGGCATCGTTTTTGGTGTAACCAGTATGTTCGGTTTCCCATTTGGTAATGTACCTGGCTTTGATAAGCCGTTTTGACTCTTCGTACGTCATACTGGTATCTGTTTGTGGTAGCCTTGCACCTTCTTTTGCCAGTCTGTCTGCCTCCTCGTTGCCTTGGATGTTGCAGTGTGACGGAACCCACTGTACCACTACCCTTTTTGGTGCGGACTGCTGGCACAGTTTGCAGAGTGCTGCTCTTAAGTCATTAAGCTCAGTGTTTTTCTGACTTTTTAGCGCTGTGACTACGGCGAGAGCATCTGTCAGCAAGACTATGTGGCTCTCATTTTCACTGTGTGTTGCCATTTCTTCCACTGCCGCCCTCAGTGCCTCTGCCTCCGCTCTGAAATTGCTTGTGTACTTACCAGTAGCGAATGACAGTGTTATTTTTCTGCCATTTGGTAGGTTCAGGAATGCTCCTGCCCCTCCGTTCTGTGTAGTGTTTGTTACAGAACCGTCGGTGTATGCATGGGTCCAGTCCATGCTTGGGTAGCTTTTCGTTATGAAGCTTAGGGTAGTGTCTCTCCTTTCTTTTTCGGTCTGGCAGTTTTTGTTTGCAATACCTGGTATATTTTCTACCACCTCTGGAAATATATCCTGCCTCCAAGTAGGTTTTCGTAAAGTAGTGATGGGTTTTGGTGTTGTTAGTGCGTTTATGGGATCTTCGTGCATCTTTGCTTTGGCTATTTCTGCAAAGTTTCTCCGCTTTAGTTTCCCAGTTCCCAAATTGTTTAGCCTCTGGTACATTGGATGGTCCGTCAGTCTTCGGAGTTTCTCTGACTGCAGCTGGGCTCTGCAGTCTCTTCTGTCGGTCATGGATTGCAGTTTTGTAATCTTTTCAAGTTCTACAATTGGCGTTGACTTCATGCCACCTGTTATGATTCTCATGGCTTGGTTTTGAAGTTTGTTAACTTTATCGAAGTTCGCCTTCGCTGCTGTTGTCCATGCCGCGATGCCATACTCGAGAACTGGTCTCACTCTTCCAGTGTACAGTTTCTTTAGTATGCCTTCGTCTGCTCCCCAGCTTGTGCCAGCAAGTTTCCTCATGATCGCTATTCTTTCTCTGGCTTTCATTCGGTTTCTCTCAATCTGACTTTTCCATGTCATGCGCCGATCAAATGTGACTCCCAGATAGGTTGGGTTGTCGTTTGGCTGCAGGATTTTGCCATTTAGGCTTAATTTGGTACTTTGGGGTTTTAATGAGAGCGAGAATATTGTGCACGTGGTTTTCTCCTCGTTTATTTTGACCAGCCATGAGTTCGCCCACTCTTCCAGCGATGTTAGGGCCGTTTGCATCCGATTTCTTGCTATGGTGAGATTCTTTTCAGAGGTCCACATAGCCAGATCGTCTGCAAACATTGAGCTATGGACTCTTCTTGGTATATTCTCTGTAATATCGTTTATATATACCAGGAAGAGTGTGGGTGACAGTACTCCCCCTTGGGGTACTCCCTGCTCGAGTGTCACCTTTTTGCTCATCTGCCCTTGTACTTGGACTCTGGCCGTTCTTTGTTTGAGGTAGTGGTTGATCCACTTGTACATCTTCCCACAAACATCACTTCTTCTTAGCTTGACTCTAAGTCCATCCTTCCAGACTTTGTCAAATGCCTTTTCCAGATCCACCCAAACAGCTACTGTGTGTTTCTGTGCCTGGTAGGCATCTTCTATCTCCTGGGCTATGAGGATGACCTGGTCCTCAGTGGATCTGTGCTGTCTAAAGCCGGCTTGCTGTGGAATTAGTATTCGTTTTTCTTCCAGATGCCACATCAGTCTGGTGTTTATCATCCGTTCCATCAGCTTGCCGACACAGCTCAGTAGGCTTATGGGCCTGTATCCATTCGGATCTGTTTTGTCCTTTCCTGTTTTTGGTACTGGTACCAGTATTGCATCTTTCCATGCCTGGGGTACAATACCCCTTTTCCAGCTTTGGTTCAGGACTGATAGTAGTTTTTTCTTCGCTGTTTGGCCCAGCCCCATCAGCATTTCGTTTGTTATCCCGTCTTTTCCGGGAGATTTCCTTCTCTTTAGTGTTCTCATAGCCTCTTCCATTTCGCGCATTGTTAGTTTGGCCATCATGTGCTCTTCAGGAGCCGTATTTATGTTTTCGTGCCCCTTTAGCTCTTCGCTAATGTCTGTATGCTTATCTGCAGGGACCTCGATGTGGTTTGCTCTGGCATAGTGATCGACAAAGGCATTTGCGGCTTTCTTACCTGTGATCAAGTTCTCGCCTTGCTTGATAGTAATTTGTTTATTTGACGGGGTTTCGTCGTTCATGGCTCTGACTAGCTTCCATAGCTTGTTCCCTTCTTTGTCCAGGTTTAAACTTTCCGTTTTATTTTTCCAACTTTCTCTTTCTGTTTGCTTGAGAGTGTGTTTGTACTTCTCCGCGGCGGCTTTGAGGGCGATGTTTGCCTCCACGGATTTTTCTCGTTCTGCCATGTTCCTAGCATTTGTTACTGCATCTTCCACTTTCTGTAACTCATCATTCCAGTAGGGCTTATAGTTTTTCCTAGCTCCTCTTGGGATGGTTTCAGTGGCGGCTTGCATTATTGCCTTGCTTAGGCTCTCTACCATGGGCTTCATTTTGGTGTATCGTGTGTTGATGGTTTCACACAGCCCATCTGTCAGGATTGCAAATCTGTCCCAGTCGGCTCGTTTGTAATTCCAACGTGGGAGCGGTTTTGTTTCCTGTGGGCCTACTTCCATGTCAATGGTTAGCCTGATCGGCCTGTGGTCGCTACCTGCCAGTTGGTTTAGCACTTGGCGGTCTATTTTATAGTGTATGTCCTGTGTGGAGAAGGCCAAATCTGGAGTCGAGGTGGTATGCCATGTTCTTGAATAGAAGCTAGGGCTATCCTCCGGCCTATTGATTAGGGAGAGATTTGCATCTATCTCCCAATCTTCCACTTCGTCACCTCTGCTGTCTGTGTCAGAGTATCCCCATCTCTCCGAGTGGCTGTTGAAATCTCCAACCACTATGCAGTTGGAGTCTCTGACCTCCATACTCGAGAGCGATAGGTCTCTGTTTGGTGGTCCGTACAGATTGAAAATGCGGAGCTTCGTCTCTTGAGCCATTATGTCAACTCCTACAATTTCTGCTTGTCCGGTGTGATTGACAGGTACCGCGCTACTCGGTATGCTGTTTCTGGTCAGTATCAGGACCCCTCCTTTGTGGCCTTCTCTATCTAGACGGAAAGTCTGGTATCCTCTGATTGAGAATTTATGGTTATTGTTGAGGTGCGTTTCCTGGATACATGCCACGTCAATCTTACCTTCATGCAGGTGGTGTGTTAGGGAAAGTTTTTTGTTAATGACTCCCTCCGCATTCCACTGTAATATTTTGAGGGTCTTGAGGTTTTGGCCAATAGCCGTTTCCCCATAGCCATGTGCCTTGACTCCACGACACATGGGTGGGTGACCACCAGTAGTCAAGGGTGGGCCCCTTTGAGGCGTGGGGCCCGGCGCTATCGCTGCCTGGCGGGTCTCCTCAGGATGAGCGCCATACGTTTTTCGAATAGGTTGTGCCATCATACTGTGATTTACGTTGCACTGTTTTGTTAGGCTTGCGGCCCCGTGCATCCGATTTCAACAGGCGTTTCTGTAGGGATGCCCTCCTTAGCCTTTGGCTGTCCCCAGCCTATCTGCAAGGCAGCAGTTGTTTACGATCAGAGTTTTCTCTCCTATGGAAGTTGTCTTACCAGACTATCGAGTCTTCACTACTCGTGTCTATAGGGTGCAATGATGATGATATATGAGATGGACTGGTTTACCCGGAAGAGAGGCAGTCCAGTGTGTCTGTATCCCAGGATCGTCACGTCCTGCCAGAAACGTAGCATTTGCATGTGAGTGGGGTATCTCTTTTTCCCTTTATTTTCTTGGCTTCTATGCAGAGATGGTATGCCTAGCATTCCCCGCCACCTGGGGTGTTGACACAGTGGGGCAGGTGTGCAATGTCCGCTGGTCTGCATCTCTTCTGCGTCCAGCATGATAGTTATGGCTGATAACGTACAGAGGTAGATATCGTAGCCGGAGTGCATTTAGCCAGAGGACAAGCCTGGTAATGTCACAGAGATGTTGATCGCCTGGTGTGCGGACAACTCTCATGGTCAGTGGTTGAGTCTTGACAGTTCACAGTGTGGTGGCTGCTCTACTGTTTTCGACACCCCGATCAGGTTCTAAGTCTTTGGTTGGTGTTTTTCGCACCCCATCGCCGTATAGGGTGAGTATCAAGCAGTTTGTCCGCCCGCTTTGATTTGCGGGCGGCATGGACCTCTTACTGTGGCTCTACCTGATAGGGCTGGGGCGCAAGCCCCAGGTCCCGAGCATGTAGGAGCCTCCCATTGCAGTGGTGCTAAGATTTTGGGCGGGATTGCGGCTTACAAGGGTTCGGCCGTAATCCCCCACATGGTAGCCTCGCGCCCTTGGCTTATCAGCCTGGTACGTGAACCAAAGTGTCTGCGGCTCCTCTCGATTTGAGCTGGTTTTCCGTAGCAACGCCCTGTCATTTGTAGGGTAAAACTGACCTGTCTTCAGATCTATTTCCAGCACCCGTTCACTATTTGGTCAGACGAATTTATTGAGGGTTTTTGTTTGTCAATGACCAGGTATTTGAAATCTGCGGTTTCTGCGGAGTAAAACACGATTTCCGTAGCGTTCTTTCATTTGAGTGTTTGAGAGCTGACTTGTCGTCCGTGAGTCTAATACCAGCGTACGTTCATTATTAGACCCAGACGGCAGTACTCTCGATTTGTCAGTTGTTCTACAGTATTGGCGTGTTCAGTCAAATTAAGCCGCAGGTTCCACACCTGGTGGTGCCCTTCCGTCAATTCCCTTAGCGAGACAATCAAGTTTCTTAAAGGGTAGCCCCAAAAATTTTCGAGGGTCTAATTCCAGCACATGTTCCCTATTAGACCCCACGAAAGTGTACTTTTTGATAGTCATTCTGCAGTATTGGCGTGGTAAGTTAACTTAGGTCTCAGGCTCCACTCCTGATAGTGCACTTCCGTCAATTCCTTTATCAAACACTGGATGCAGACAAAACCGAGCCACAGGGGACATAACCCCAGATTTCTGGGGGTCTAAGTCCAGCACCAGTTCCATATTAGGCCCCAGAAGAGTGGTCTCGGCATGTCAATCGTTTCAGTGTTGGCCGTGTTGAGTCAAATTAAGCCGCAGGCTCCACTCCTGGTGGTGCCCTTCCGTCAATTCCTTTAAGTTTCAGCTTTGCAACCATACTTCCCCCGGAACCCAAACACTTTGGTTTCCCGGAAGCTGCCCGCAGAGTCATCGAAGCAACTCCTGCGGATCGCTAGTCGGCATCGTTTATGGTCAGAACTACGACGGTATCTGATCGTCTTCGCGCCTCTGACTTTCGTTCTTGATTAATGAAAACATTCTTGACAAATGCTTTCGCAGTAGCTCGTCTTGCGGCGATCCAAGAATTTCACCTCTAACGCCGCAATACGAATGCCCCCGTTTGTCCCTGTTAATCATTACCTCCAGTTCCGAAAACCAACAAAATAGAACCGAGGTCCTATTCCATTATTCCATGCACCATTATTCAGGCAGCCGAGGCCTGCTTTGAACACTCTAATTTTTTCAAAGTAAACGCGCCGGCCACCCAGGACGCTCAGCGAAGAGCACCCGTGGGAGAGAGCCGGCAGACGGTAGGGCAGGAGACAACGGGCAGTGAACCGGCGCGAGCCGGACCGCCCGCCTGCGCCTGAGATCCAACTACGAGCTTTTTAACTGCAACAACTTTAATATACGCTATTGGAGCTGGAATTACCGCGGCTGCTGGCACCAGACTTGCCCTCCAATAGATCCTCGTTAAAGGGTTTAAAGTGTACTCATTCCAATTACGGGGCCTCGAAAGAGTCCCGTATTGTTATTTTTCGTCACTACCTCCCCGTGCCGGGAGTGGGTAAGTTGCGCGCCTGCTGCCTTCCTTGGATGTGGTAGCCGTTTCTCATGCTCCCTCTCCGGAATCGAACCCTGATTCCCCGTTACCCGTTACAAACATGGTAGGCATGTCACGTACCATCGACATTTGATAGGGCAGACATTTGAAAGATGCGTCGCCGGCACATGAGGCCATGCGATCAGCACAAAGTTATCCAGAGTCACCAGTGGGGACGCCGCAACCCCGCGAGGGGAAACGACGATTGGTTTTGAACTAATAAAAGCGCTCTTTCCGCGAGGGTCGGAGCTTGGTAAGCATGTATTAGCTCTAGAATTGCCACAGTTATCCAAGTAGGATCGTGTCATCTAAGGAACCTCGACTGATTTAATGAGCCATTCGCGGTTTCACCGTGAGACAGTGTGAACTTAGACATGCATGGCTTAATCTTTGAGACAAGCATATGACTACTGGCAGGATCAACCAGATATCTGTCGGAGACGTACGTACTGCGCACACCGGTCGGCGGAGGATTGGTGTGTAAAAAGCCTCACTGGGACCGACTGACGGGACGGACGGACGGTTGTTCCACCCGTCCCTCACTCCGTCGACCTAGGACCGCCTGACAGGGGCCTCTCACACGCACCAGACGACCGACCGACCGGGCTCGCTCGAGGAGGGATGGCAGCGCTCTGTGCAGAACGGATCCCAACGACCTCGGCGACGAATGTCACTGGGACTAGAGACACAATTTGGCCTGCCCTTCTCCGTAGGGAGAGAACGCAGGGCCTCGAGGCAACGATTCCTGCTTTCCATTTGCCGGTCACAAGCTCTTTGCGAGAGTCGGACCACCAGCGAGACGTACTGTCGAGCTCTGCTATAAGCCTTAGATAAATCACCAGGGACGGACCACGTTTCCTGATACGGACCAGACTAGCGCACCTCGGTGGAGGAGCCACTACCACAAACCGCACCCAATTCGCACTACGGGGAAAGGCAGGCGAGCGTTTTCCGCAAGCCCGCGCTATCGCTCCGCCTGGCGGGACTGAGATCGCTTTACGAACACTGGTTGAAATTGAGTCGCTGCGGCGAGATAACTACCCAAGATATCTTGGAATGCAAGATGTTTGGATTTAAATAAAATATCACATTCCTTCTATTTGTGTCACCTTATACTGTTTTTGTAGGGGACGGTGTGGGCAAGTGGTTAAGTGACACAGCTCACATTCGAATTTGCTGGGTTCGATCCCCATCACAGCACCGGCCGTTAACCCGGGGAATGAAACCCTTAGAATATGCACGAGGGAGCAGATCCTTACATAAAATGAGTTCTGCAGTCGGATACACTGGGCCGACAGGCGCAGAATAATAAAGCCTACCTCCTCGGGGAATAGATAAAGAAGGCGAACGGACACCATCTATAGCTGCTCTTAACAAACAACCTGGGCAAAAGTACAAATAACTTTTTTTTAACTTGAATTTTGGCTGGGCAGCTACCGTTAGGCCTACTTTTTTAAATTTCCAACTGTCAAGGAATTTTGAACGTGCTCAACACTGAATACGGGAGTCCCATCTCACTACCCAGAGATCAAGTGAATTTTTACCAGAAGATCCAGGTGAAAAAACTACAAGTCTCCACCGTGATTAGAACCCGCAAACTCTGGCAACCGAAGCGGACACCTTACCTTGATACCACTGAGTTCCCCCCACTCCACGCACATGTTGACTCCTTCTGAGTGTATAACAATGTGTTATTCTCATTGTTTGTATCCAGCGTCTGTATAGTTATTTCCGCCATTACCAGAATATCTGAAACCTTTACTTCTTGAATTAAATTATCCAGCTGCCTCGGTTGGTAAAATGTGTGGACATTCCATGTACATCCCGTCCTAGTCTGTATGTTGGTAATCTCAATTTGTTGATGTGTCCTTCAATTGGTTGCTGTGTCCTTCAATTGGTTGCTGTGTCCTTCAATTGGTTGCTGTGTCCTTCAATTGGTTGCTGTGTCCTTCAATTGGTTGTTGTGTCCTTCAATTGGTTGCTGTGTCCTTCAATTGGTTGCTATGTCCTTCAATTGGTTGCTGTGTCCTTCAATTGGTTGCTGTGTCCTTCAATTGGGTGCTATGTCCTTTAATTGGTTGCTGTGTTCTTCAATTGGTTGCTGTGTCCTTCAATTGGTTGCTGTGTCCTTCAATTGGTTGCTATGTCCTTCAATTGGTTGTTGTGTCCTTCAATTGGTTGCTGTGTCCTTCAATTGGGTGCTATGTCCTTCAATTGGTTGCTGTGTTCTTCAATTGGTTGCTGTGTCCTTCAATTGGTTGCTGTGTCCTTCAATTGGTTGCTATGTCTTTCAATTGGTTGCTGTGTCCTTCAATTGGTTGCTGTGTTCTTCAATTGATATCTTTAATGATGTATATGATAAGCCTCATATCGCATCCGGTGTTATCAACCAAATTCAACTTTGTTTTCTTCATGTGCCTCCTTTGTGTCCCAAACTTTCTGTTTCACCTCACGAGGAGTTAAAGTTAAATATATTCTTCCGCCTCGAGATCTGTCCCAGAATATGTTTTGAATATAGACATTCCATTAAGTAGGAATCACCTACTTTACAATTATAGTTGCGCAACTGGGCCAAGATTTAAGCGCGTTCATCTATACAAGTGAGTGTGCTAGAGAGTCAGTCCAGATCTAAAGTCTTCCAACACTTCAAGTGAAGGGATAAAGACTAACGTCTGGTCAGGCAAAATATACTGAACAGACATATTAGTCAGGGTCAGGGAAAACATACTGATCAGACATGTTCGTCTGGATCAGGGGAAACATACTGATCAGACATGTTAGTCTGGGTCAGGGAAAACATACTGGCCAAGACCCTAACCTCGGCGTCTTAGTAGTTGTCCCTGGAAACATGCTGTTTTCATGGCAGCCTAGCTAACGAAGTGAGGGATCGACGTGTTTGTCCGGATTATTGAGTGGCACGCAGAATGAAGTCAAGTATAGCTTAACCACCTGGAGGACACCGGTACACCTCCATTAGCACGCTCGGGATGTGAGAAAAGCAACTGCAACCCCCCAATTAACGTCCTTTTTTAGAGCTCACAAAAGTGTAACCTACTCATTGTGATCATTCGCAAACAACAACATCAACAACATCAACAACATCACTACAAGTGAGTCATCCGCCAAGTCAGTCAAAGTGTAGACTCCCTCTTCACTACCTAATGAATGCACCCTTTCATCTTGTAGCTCATCGAATCCGCCATTATGAACCCTGGCCTGCCGCTAGTAGTGAGTATACTCTTCACCTTCTAGAAAGTTGAGTAACAATAACAATTACTCATACGTGCGTCTTCAGTCGACTCCATCGCAAATTTAAATAATTTAATGCTAAAGCAGACTGGTCCTTTTGTAGGACACGGAAACACACACCATACTCGATGACGTGTCATGTTCTACACCACAATAAACTTATTGTTAGACCATCCCAAGCACGAAAGTACCAGAGCTAAATCGTCCGATCTCGGCCATTTCAAGGGCACGGCATTACTGGAACAAACTGGTTCAGATGTTGCAGTAAATAGCTATCAAAAGACCAATCATTAGCTTAATCCAGAACCTGTATGAAAATCAAGAGGTGATCAAATCAATCAAAGAAGGACTAACAGATCTAGTTTCAGTAAGACATGGGGTGTAACTGGGTGGCTTGCGGTCACTGAGTCTCTATAACGCATATTCTGAGATAGGGCGTTAAAGTCAATGGTATTAACGTTAATGCATCAAACATGCCCATGATCATGTCGCAGTAGGAGAACCAGTAACAACATTGCATACGCTGGCTGATGTAATTAGCAGCACCTCTAAAGTGTACCTCATGAACAAAACACATTGTAGACACGGACTTTAGTAATAGTCAAGCAGCTTAAGTGAATGATTGTAATTATCAATGAAATAATGAAACTAGTGGAGAAGTTTACATAATTAGGACAAACCATCAAAGAAGATTCATACACTAAGGTGGAAATTAAGACTAGGATTGCATTGGCATAACATATCTTCTGAGAAAAAAAGACAATGTTAATCCCAAAGAATATCAGAATAGAACTGATGAACACGAATACTTCTACTGAGATATGGACAAATGCATCGTGTAGGTCTGAAACATGGACTCTGTCAACGAAGGATAACAGTAGCTTGGAAACGTTTGTAAAAAGGTACTACCGAAGAATTTAACGGGTGAGTTAAAGAAGATCCAATGGCACTGTTCTGACAAAAGACAAATATTGAAATTGATTAATAAATCGAAGATTGAGTAGGCTGGGAAACAATTTGCGACGCGAGTCTTCTATTGAAGATACTAAAGCGCAAGAGAAAGGATCTTTATATGACATTTTGAGTAAGTTTCAGGATTGCGACATGAATACTGGCACCATTTAGAATAGATGTATGCCTGGACTAATCTCTGTGACGTTGATATGCACGCCACTAGCTAGGAACCTGCATGAGATGTGCCAAAAATTAAAGTTAATAACTGCAAATGGACACTGCAGATATCAAGGGTATACACCTTAAAAGTGGGCGATCATGGTTGACATGCAGAGAGAATGATTGTTTGAGTGGCCAAGGCAGAGACCATTAAAGAAGAAGAATGGGTTGCCACTGGAGATGGTTACAGACTACCATTGAGTGATTAAAAGTAATGCATCAAACATGCCCATAATCATGAGGCAGTGGTAGGATAAGTAACAACATTGCATTCGCTGACTGAAGTAATTAGCAGCACCTCTAAAGTGTACCTCATGAACAAAACACATTGTAGACACCCTGAGCAGGTGGTACATAGAATGGACAACAGATACAATATAAAAGAGGTTGAACAATTGATAAATGATAATACGAGAGATCCTGGTGATGTGATGGACATCTCGGCGAGATAACCTATTGGAGCTTCTCTTCTTAAATGACGGGCCATGTCGTTGCTGATCGGATCATGACATACACAACAACTTCCTGTTTCGAAATTGAGAATTAGGTCATGGCTTCTTCCCTAATGTGGGCTTCCGAGGACCTTTAAATGGCGCAGAATTCGTTCCTAACTCACGCGCCTCGCTTTGGAAGGTTAAACAATGCTTCAACGTGCCATGATTTGATAGCAGTTATAGAGACCTCAAACTAACAAGAACTCGTGTGAAGCTGTTGACCTGATCATTCTGTGGTTTGTGGAAGTCAAGAAGTTGACATCCTGGCCTATGTTTTGCCTGCCCCTAACTAACATTGTCTGATCAGTTTGTTTTGCATGACCAAGCGGGTAAAAGTCTTATTTGGCAGCTCTTTTCGTGGCTGGTCTTGCCGATTTCAGACAGAAACATTTTAATATAGTGAGTGCAGGCCTTGGATATATTGGAACCTTATTTCTGCATTTTTGCCGCTTGCTTTTTTCGTGTTTTATTAAGTGTTTATTCGGAAGTCTCTAAACCTCTATATTTGCGTTTTTCATTAAACTGTCTTCAGCCATTTTCTCCCACTTTTGAAAATTTATTCAAAAGTCTTTCATTGAGGTCTTACATACATCGTTGTATCTTAACATTGGTCTACCTACAGGTCTATATTCTTCCGAAAGTTTATCCAAAAGCACCTGATTGGGTAGGGAGCCGCGCAGCGCAGTGGTTAGCCGCATAGCGTCACGGGATCTTTATTCTTTTACTTTCACCTGTTTGGATATGCGTTGTTTTCCATTCTTTTCACATGTTCCAGCAGCCATCTCAGTCTTCTACTACTGAGTGTGCCCATGATGGATTGCAGCTTGGCTCGATGCAATACCTCCGTGTTGGTAACTTTGTCCTGCCATTTGATGTCCATTATTTTGCGTCGACAACGAAGATGAAAGATGTTCAGTCGCCTCTCAAGTAAGTGGTTTACGCTTCGGGGCCATACAGATGTGTGCTAAGCACGCAGATCCGATATATCTGAGTTTTCGTTCACATTTTATGTTCGATTTATTATTTTCCCATACACTTTTGGATAATATATCAACCGTAGTAGCTGCATTTCGTAGCCGTATATTGATTTCTTTGTCAAGTGAGATGGTGGCTGTAACATTTTACCCCAAATAGCAAAATGTTTGTGTTTGCGCAATTAGTCTGTTGTTTAAAGTGATACTTGTTAGGGTTGTAGTCCGTTGACTTAGAACTACAGTCTTCGTACCACTTCGTAGTCAGAGAGAACAGATCATAAGCCTTGGCCAGATTGTTAGTTAGGGACTGCAGTGTAGATTCATTGTATGCCACAAGGGCAGCGTCATTGGCGTAGAGAAGATATGTATTTGTCTTGTTTCTCAACTGAGAATCGTCAACAAGTGAGCAATTAGATCTAGTACGAATAAAGACAACCACACAAGCATCGCCGATGGCATAGTCAAGCAGGACTTCAAAGAAGATACCAAAGAGGCTGGGAGCAAGAACTCAGCCGTTCTTGACTGCAATCTGAAGCTCAAAGCTGTGAGATGTACTGCCAATGAAATGTAAAGTAAGCCATAGCATTACTGCCGTAGGGGCGTGTGGTGTTAGGGATCTCACCTTTCAAAGGCTCGGCTATACGAGGGCGGTAGCCATCTCCTTTACCTCACTGCCCGGTCTGAACCTGTACTCATTTAAGGCTGGGTATCCGCTGCCGGATCCGTTGCGGTCTGAAAAAAAAAATGTCCACTTAAGTGGGGAAGGAACCCAGGACCACTCAGATGCGAAACCAGATCGCTAAGCACTACCCTATGCAGCTTCATGGCTCTTATGTCCTCATGGAACGAGACAATGATTTTGACAGGTTTTCGGGGTCAGTCAATATGCTCCACAATCTTAAAGTATCCTGGTCTGCAAACCGAGTCAGACCTCCTCTGTCAGGTCAACGAGCGCGATAAATAAAGAATGATCGTCTTTGTTCTCTGTATTCTTCTTGGAGTTGCCGGAGAGGACACATTCTGTCCATTGTTGACCTCTCAGGTCTGAAACTACACTGTGATTTCGGAAGAACACTTTCTGCAAGTTTACTCAGCCGTTTTAGTATAACAATATACAGAGGTCATTTATTAAATAATTCCAAAATGTTTTTGGGTAAAGTAAGATGGCCGCGCCTGAAAGGCTATGCTCTCAACTCGCTCCGGTGTTTGTGTTGTTTTCTGAAGTTTTCTGTTTTCTGTTCGGATTAGAATTCACAACTACTTCACCAGGTAGTATGACGGACATTATTCTGTGGAATTGATGTGATTTCGATCGGTTATCATTCCTGTTATGCAGCAATTCGCATCATTTCATGCCTGGCTTAAGCCCTGGGGAACCAGTACATGAAGATGTTTAACGGTCAGCTTAACTGCACTAATAATTCAGTCCATGTTGTCTCTACTCAAGGATTTCTCTGCTCGGACTGAAGCCGCCTTCCTTCTGCCGCTCTTTTACGGGAGGTTACACGACACCTCTCCCTAACTCGTATTCTCAGCACAGCATAGGTCACGCTGAATGAAGGTGAACACAATCCAGAGGTCTTGAGGCGGAACACGAAAAAACAGGACGTCAAACACTGACAGACACAGAAGGCCTGGCAGAAAGATTGGTTTAAAACATACGCCTCGCGGCCCTCATCCTAAGGCAGCGGAGTACTCGGCTCCACCTTGCAAGTCTGTGAGAATTTCGGTTGCCACGCTACGCATGAACATAACCTCAACAGTTGGACATGGTAGTGGTCATTCGACGCAACAGACCTTTGACGCCTAAGTGAACATTATTATAATGAATATGTTTTTTTTCTCCCTTACTAATAGCATCTAGCAGGCATTTATTAATTCACTACAGTATGTTCCTCTTTTTAATATCATCATATAGCAGGAATTTATTAATTGGTTCCAATATGTGCCCGCTGTCATGATGTAGTGTCCTCAAGTATAACAGGACAACAGGCAGTAACAATCATGATAGACGGAAACTCTTGTTTGATACTAGACTTGTTCTGTATTCTTTTCGAATTTTGCCAGCGATTCTAATCAAACGGACATGGGATTATCTGACGTTTTCACTGCATTATGCGATTAAGTCTTAATCTATATTATGTAATGTCCCCCATTATAAACTTGTAATTGGCGATATATTAGGTTTGATAAAATGTTACCGAATGAAAGTTACTTGATCGAAAGGATAACGTATCTGCCCATTTCAAATAATGGAAGGGTCTTTAGCAATCTAAGTGTTACAGGTAATGTTTTTTTTTTAGTTTACAAATGATTGATCTGTATGTCCCCATTTAAATTAGGTAAAGTCTTGCCAACAGCATGATACAATTCACTTGTCTTATACAAGATGTGCTATTTATTGTTAACAAAATCGATTGAGATTATCCGTGCAATTAGGAATCATTATTATTATTCTAATTTTTATTTTTTTCATTAGCATAGTCGCTTAACATGTTTTTATTCTGACGTTTTCACTCCGAAATCATGTGTATGCATGATGACAAAGACATGCACACATACACGCATACACACACGCACACATACTCAAACAAACACATCAGACAAACAAATAAATATTAGGTTTTTACGTCTCCTTAGAATAACACTAATTGGTCTGGCATTCGCATCTCTAGAGGTCAGATTTGTCTCTCGTGTTCTGAAATTGGATTTTTCAAAGCTCTAAGGAGAAGAAAAGGCTGACAGAAACAGGTGTTGTAATAATACAATAAGCATTTCAGAGAACGCTATAATTTTGATGAGAGTTACAGACATACATGCATACGTACATTCAGTTAGTTAAAGAGACATATATTTGTTATTAATATAAATATAGATAGTTTGTCAGAAAGACACACAGACGCAGAGACAAACATGCACACACAACAAGAGAAAGAGCGAGAGAAAGAGAAAGAGAAAGAGACAGTTGGGCAAAAACAGATAGATTCAAATGAGACATTTGAGAGACAGACAAAGACAAATAAACACGGAGAAAATGATAGACAGAAACATCGTAAGATAGTTAAGAATATGAATAAACAGATATATACAAAAGACTGTAAACATAAAACGATGATGAGACACTCAGCCAGAGTAAGACTTTGGAATGATGTAAACGACTTAGAGAAAATCGTACATGGCTGTGTTTCAACCCAAAAAAGTGATGGTGAATGTTTTCTCTGACAAACTTGGCATCATTCATGTTGATTTTCTACCCCGTAGTGCCAATATCGACAGGGACGAGTGCATACTCATTTTTAATTATGTGCATAACCGTCTGCAGAAAAACGGCCCGGTTTGATCATAAAGGTCGTCCTGCTCTTGCAAGATAACGCTCGACCTCATGCGGCTTACCGCATCATGTGTCATCTGCAGCAACTCGTCTGGGAGGTATTGCCACATCCATCTTACAGCTCAGACCTCGCTCCTAGTTATTTCTACCTGTTTGCACCGCTAAAAAAATTCATCGGAGGTCAGCATTTCAGCTTTGATGACGAAGTGAAACAGGTTTTCCTGGATTGGTTCATACTGACACATATTTCTACGCTGAGGCTTTTCAAGCATTACTTAAATGCTGGGATAAATGCATAAAAGTTGCAGGAGATTATATGGAAAAATAAAGGGCATTTGAACTACTTGAAAAAAAATGTGTTTCCTTACAAAAAAGAATTAAATGTTTGACTTGAACGTGACGTAGAATGCGTAACTTCTTAGACTGGTGCACAGCAGCGAAGGAAAATATCTTTACTTCGGTGCCATATTCAATTATATGTTGATTGTGTTCTATTCTGCAAATAATCGGCGTCATTGCACTTCATGCAGACGTATGGGTGCTCATGTCGAAAAGCTTACATACTGATAATACCTTAGCTCTTTGGTTTTACACACTTCGGCTCCCTCCTTTCATGCTTCCCTTCTTTGCTTTATCCACGTTTGATTTACAAATATTGCAATATGTGCATTACTGGGTCCTCTTCTAAAACACGAGTGTTGAACAAATTCAACATTTCACCCCTATCAATTGCCAATAGTCCCCGAAATGGGTGTCTCCGAGGCCCAGATGTCAGCGCTTTCATTCCCACAAACCACAAGACAGTAGATCTACAGAACTAGTCCAAATCCGATGCCTTTATGTCCACTCATGCAACAATCAGTCCTTAATTCTGCAATTTACTAATAACAACTTGAGAGTCAAAGACGATTACACGTCCATCAAAGGTGCTCCGAGTAGTCACCTGAGAACCGAAGTCAGTGATTTCGACCTGAGTAGTCACCTCAGAACCGAAGTCAGTGATTTCGACCTGAGTAGTCACCTGAGAACCGAAGTCAGTGATTTCGACCTGAGTAGTCACCTGAGAACCGAAGTCAGTGATTTCGACCTGAGTAGTCACCTGAGAACCGAAGTCAGTGATTTCGACCTGAGTAGTCACCTGAGAACCGAAGTCAGTGATTTCGACCTGAGTAGTCACCTGAGAACCGAAGTCAGTGATTTCGACCTGAGTAGTCACCTGAGAACCGAAGTCAGTGATTTCGACCCGATTCAGTTACTGGACGGTGTTGTCAAGTACAAAGCGCTCCTCTCGCTCAAACAGAGAAGCCCCCAATTGTCTTTCTTACCGCGAAATATTACGTTCTGCGGACAACATCCTGCTACTGGCAAAGCCCTGTTCAGGGCTTGGTAGCGGGAGACTGAAAACGAACGCAGAAAAAGAAGAAGAAGAAGAATGAGACAAGTTAAAACGTTTAAATACCTGGGTACATACATAACATCAGATGAAAGATGCAATTATGAAATAAAATTCAAAATAGCCTAAGCAACATCGGTCTTCCAGACCATGAAAGGAATATTGTGCAACAAAACCTTGTCGCTGGAACTGAGAAAGAAAGTCCTTGGATGTTACGTGGAACCAGTACTGCCGTATGTCAAGTGTATCATCGACAATTAGCAAGAAAGCGCTTAGATCTTTGGAAGCAACGGATATGTGGTTTTACAGTAAAAGGCTGGGGATCCCATGAACTGCAAAGAAGACTATTGACACAGTACTCGGGGAGGCACAGACACAAAGACTATTGACACAGTACTCGGGGAGGCACAGACACAAAGACTATTGACACAGTACTCGGGGAGGCACAGACACAAAGACTATTGACACAGTACTCGGGGAGGCACAGACACAAAGACTATTGACACAGTACTCGGGGAGGCACAGACACAAAGACTATTGACACAGTACTCGGGGAGGCACAGACACAAAGACTATTGACACAGTACTCGGGGAGGCACAGACACAAAGACTATTGACACAGTACTCGGGGAGGCACAGACACAAAGACTATTGACACAGTACTCGGGGAGGCACAGACACAAAGACTATTGACACAGTACTCGGGGAGGCACAGACACAAAGACTATTGACACAGTACTCGGGGAGGCACAGACACAAAGACTATTGACACAGTACTCGGGGAGGCACAGACACAAAGACTATTGACACAGTACTCGGGGAGGCACAGACACAAAGACTATTGACACAGTACTCGGGGAGGCACAGACACAAAGACAACTTATTGCAAGAATCAGAACAAGACAGTCATACTTGTGTATGCATGTTACGAGAACAGGCGCCTTAGAGGACGTAGTAACACGGGAAAGATAGCATGAAGGAGAGACAGAGGAAAACAGAGAGAGAAGATGTTGGACAGCCTGAGAGAATGGCAAGGACGACACTCAACAACAGAGTAGGTTAACGACACACGTCATAGAAGTGGATGGAGGCCCATGATCGCCAACAACAACCGGCAGGGCACCTGATGATTATCATCATAATTCTGGACATGGATGACATCAGAGCAATGGTGGATCCTGGCTGCTTTCTGGATGTTGGACATTCAAGGTAATCCTCGTTCTCTTTTTATGTTACATATTCCTACCTCGTTTGTGCCTTCGCCCTCAATTTCTATTTTCTCTTTCATAGTTAGTCCCCGTTCTGGGTAGCCTATTCTTGTTAATTGAACTTAACGACTTTATACTGGCGTAGAAGAAGGGATAGTATGTATACAACCGGTGTCTTCTACTCCCCTTGATCTGAACATAATTGTGTGCCTCCAATCTATTCTTGGCCATGACCTCCATTATTTCTTGTGGGAAGGCATTCTAAACATTCATCACTCTCTTCCTAACGAAACATTTCCAAATATCTATTGTGGACCTTTACTTTCATGAATGTGTAGCTGTGAGATCATGTTCTTGTTGCCAGCTGTATTTTTTTTTAAAAGTATGATAAGCTGATTTATCCGTTCCCTTGATTATCGTATTAACTTGTATTAGATCATTTCGAATGCTTTTCGTTTCTAGACACCGTTGACCTGTTTCTTATGAGAATCATAGCTGTCATTCTGAAATCACACTGTTAATGTTGTCGCTCATTGTTGTATCCTTTCCAGCATGTTTATATCTCCTCTACGAAAAGGGCTCCACACATGAACGCAGTACTCCAATCTAGGTCTAACTAATGCTGTATACAGTTTGAGAATAATTTCCGTGCTTATAAGTTTAATGTTTTCTTTTATCATACTTAACATTGCATTTGTCTATTTCACTGCTACCTGGACTTGTTTACACCGTATCTGTATGATCTATTATAACCATTATGTCCCTTTCCTGCTCTTTCTTGATAATATTGTTCTCTCCTTTCCTACAAATGTATCCCATATTGAATCTACCCAAATGGATGACTATACATTTATCTAACTTCATCTACCAGCTGTCTTCTAACTGTAAACACAATTAATTATCTCTACGGCAATTCCAATTGCTTGAGAAGAGAAAATGTACAGTTGTGGAAATAATAAAGGGCGCTTATCCTATGTATCGGACACACAGTTTACAGAGTTGTTCACTGATTTCTCTATTGATTGACCACATTTTGGAATCCACGGATTGAAGTAACGAAACCTAGATACTAATCGTTCGTTTTTGTTTTTCCATCATTTTTTCCCGTTTCTTATTCTGACAGGGCATCCAGCGCAGTTTTTGTGAATGGGAGACTTGTGTCCTGGTTACTCACATCGGTCGGTGTGAGACAAGGTTGTACACTCTTCCCAACAGCATATTTCTTAAGAGTATTCTGAGTGAGACACTTGGAGATCATTATGGAGCTGTCAAAATAAAGGAACGAAACGATTAGCAACCTTCGTTTTGCAGATGACATCAACGGGTTGCCGGGAAGAAAGCGGAACTCCTAGAACGGATCAGAGGCTCGATGAAACAGCTCTTGACTATGGTATGGAGATCATTTCTGTGGAAAGACACAATTAATGGCCAAGGGCTGCAACAGTCGGGTAAAAACTAATGGCCAGGAACTCGTAGTGGTCGTTTGTTTTAAATATCTGGGCTCGGTTGTCATTGATGAAGGATCAAAATAGGAGGTGTTGGTCAGAATTTGACTGATTATAACGGCGCTTGCCTGGCTTAAGAAAATCTAGCAAGATACATCTGGTTAGCAATATGCACGAAGATCCAATCACTACGTACATTGGTATTGTCAAAATTTCTATATGCATGTAAGACATGGGCAATTACATCGGACCTGCAGCCGAGGATACATGCCTTGGAGGTGAGATATTTCCGGAGATTTATAAACGTTGCATACAATCATCGATTTTCTTATGATTAAATACAAGTAAGATGTTAAACAGTAATAGGGTCTTTTGAGGACCTCTTGAAAACGGTCAAAAGATGGAAACTCGCTTCGAACGGTCACATATCGAGATCAAATGGTCTTGCGGTATCAAGATGCTGAGCAGCACATGAGATGCAGTGGTCAGCGACCCATAGCTGACTGCTAGCGTCAGGGCCAGCGAACCATAGCTGCCAAGACCCTTCTACACCTCCACGCGGTGATCCTGGATAACAGGCTGTAGCAGGGCAGAATGGCTAAGAAGAAGGGATCGAATAGGGAATGCTAACCCGGTACTAAAAAAATACTTGCTGAAGTCGGATGTGTTTGACCGAAAGGTGCAAATATCGCAGCAAATATCGCATTCCGTTCTCTGGACTACATTCTGCTACTTAAGTCCTTTCAGGGTTTGGTAGTAGGAGATTGAGAACGAAGAAGAAGAAGAAGAAGAAAACGGTTTTGCAAATACGATCCTGCGCGAAACGGTGCAAAGCGGACGATAAACAGGTCGTTCCAAAAAGAGATAGGAGGACACCTTTAAAGAATTGACGAATCTCTAACCAGAGGAGGCACAGGCAGCGCCGCTGACAGAGATGGCTGCGTTGGATGGTGGGGATGTCTTCATGCGTGCCCCAACGACCTCACCGTTTATGTGAAGACCTGACCTAAGTCTAACATTGTCTTTCTTCATCGTGTCTTTCTATTTCAGAATATATTGTTACCTTTAACGCTCTGCACAGAGAAGATTACTTCCTGGAACAAACATTCTTGCTACATCTCTCCCACTAGTTATAACTATCTTTTCGATCGCTTCCTCTCTCTTTCTCTCGCTCTCTGTCTCTCTCTCTCTCTTTCTCTGTTCATTGATAATTATCCAATTATCTCCGCTCTCTCCCCTCTCCTTCTGTCACAGTCTCTCTCTTGCACTTTCTATCGCTATACTTATAACTAATCATGTTTTGGAGAATCACTTTCATCGACCGACCATCCAAGCCCTTCAGCTAGCTGGATGAACGCAGAATGTGTCTGTGGTTGTCCTTATTGTGTATATGATCCTGGTAGTATCGAGGACCGAGCACCAACATTTATCAGGAGTTATATGTAAAACAAACGTTTTTTTTATGTTTTCGGTAATACAAAGACCTAAAATGTACAATGTGCGGCAACTACTGGTTATTCCTCAATCGTATACTTCGTAGTGATACAACTCCTCCCCCCCCCCCCCCCCCCACCCCAACTTTCCGCTACTGGTCACTATTTTTATCATAACTTTTAAACCAATGAACGCAAACTTGAAAAATTGTACATTGACATGCCTTTGTGTGTGAGAAACATAACGAACTCATAGCATATGTTATGTCGTCATTAGCATCAATGCATGCCTGTACGTGCTTCTGCAATTTACGGAATGTATTCTCTCTCTCTCTCTCTCTCTCTCTCTCTCTCTCTCTCTCTCTCTCTCTCACTCTATCTCTCTCTCTCTCTCTCTCTCTCTCTCTCTTTCTCTCTCTGTTCATTGATAATTATCCAATTATCTGACACCTGATTGCAGAATGTATGTCTACCACATGGACGATGAGTTGACTGAAATTAATTTCTACCTGAAACACTATGCATGTATAATTTGAGCATAATTACACCACTTCCATCGGGTTTGCTCTGCAGTGGAGGTCAGAGAACTAGATCAATATGAAATGCGGATATTCTAAATCGTCATGGAATGAGGTCTGCTTCAGCGATATGTCCGGTCATGACAGTTAGTGTAGATGGTGTCTTACAGGAATGGTAGGACAGTTAGTATAGATGGTGTCTTATATGAAATTTAGGACAGTTAGTGTAGATGGTGTCTTACAGGAAGTTTAGGACAGCTAGTGTAGATGGTGTATTATAGGTAGATTAGGGCATCTATTGTAGGTGGTGTATTATAGGTAGGGTAGGACAGCTAGTGTAGGTGGTGTCTTATAGGTAGGTTAGGACAGTTAGTGTAGGTGGTATCTTATAGGTAGGTTAGGACAGTTAGTGTAGGTGGTATCTTATTGGTAGGTTAGGACAGTTAGTGTAGGTGGTGTCTTACAGGAATGTTAAGATCGCTTTTCTAGATCGTGTCTTACAAGAAGGCTTTGGCAGCTAGTGTAGATGGTGTTTTCCTTTTCCTGGACATTAAAGGCAGCTAGTATTGGTGGGGTTTTACTGGACATTTATGGCAGCTAGTATAGGTGGGGTTTTACTGGACATTTAGGGCAGCTAGTGTAAGTAGTGTCTTACTGGACATTTATATCCACTAGTGTGGGTGGTGTTTTACTGGAAAGTGAGGGTAGCAAGTGTAGGTGGTGTCTTTCAGAAAGGTTAGAACAGCTAGTGTAGGTGGTCTCTTACTGGAAAGTTAGGGCAGCTAGTGTAGGTGGTCTCTTACTGGAAAGTTAGGGCAGCTAGTGTAGGTGGTCTCTTACTGGAAAGTTAGGGCAGCTAGTGTAGGTGGTCTCTTACTGGATGGTTAGGGCAGCTAGTGTAGGTGGTCTCTTACTGGAAAGTTAGGGTAGCTAGTGTACGTGGTGTCTTAAAGGAACGTTAGGGCAGCTAGTGTACGTGGTGTCTTACAGGAACGTTAGGGCAGCTAGTGTACGTGGTGTCTTACAGGAACGTTAGGGCAGCTAGTGTACGTGGTGTCATACAGGAACGTTAGGGCAGCTAGTGTACGTGGTGTCTTACAGGAACGTTAGGGCAGCTAGTGTAGGTGGTCTCTTACTGGAAAGTTAGGGCAGCTAGTGTAGGTGGTCTCTTACTGGAAAGTTAGGGCAGCTAGTGTAGGTGGTCTCTTACTGGAAAGTTAGGGCAGCGAGTGTAGGTGATCTCTTACTGGAAAGTTAGGGCAGCTAGTGTAGGTGGTCTCTTACTGGAAAGTTAGGGCAGCTAGTGTACGTGGTGTCTTACTGGAAAGTTAGGGCAGCTAGTGTAGGTGGTCTCTTACTGGAAAGTTAGGGCAGCTAGTGTAGGTGGTCTCTTATTTGAAGTTAGTGCAGATAGTGTAGGTGGTCTCTTACTGGAAAGTTAGGGCAGCTAGTGTAGGTGGTCTCTTACTGGAAAGTTAGGGCAGCTAGTGTAGGTGGTCTCTTACTGGAAAGTTAGGGCAGCTAGTGTAGGTGATCTCTTACTGGAAAGTTAGGGCAGCTAGTGTAGGTGGTCTCTTACTGGAAAGTTAGGGCAGCTAGTGTAGGTGGTCTCTTACTGGAAAGTTAGGGCAGCTAGTGTAGGTGGTCTCTTACTTGAAAGTTAGGGCAGCTAGTGTAGGTGGTCTCTTATTTGAAGTTAGTGCAGATAGTGTAGGTGGTCTCTTACTGGAAAGTTAGGGCAGCTAGTGTAGGTGGTCTCTTACTGGAAAGTTAGGGCAGCTAGTGTAGGTGGTCTCTTACTGGAAAGTTAGGGCAGCTAGTGTAGGTGGTCTCTTACTGGAAAGTTAGGGCAGCTAGTGTAGGTGGTCTCTTACTGGAAAGTTAGGGCAGCTAGTGTAGGTGGTCTCTTACTGGAAAGTTAGGGCAGATAGTGTAGGTGGTGTTTTACTAGAACGTTGGGGCAGCTAATGTAGGTGGTGTTATACTGGAACGTTAGGGCAGCTAGTGTACGTAGTGTCTTACAGGAACGTTAGGGCAGCTAGTGTACGTAGTGTCTTACAGGAACGTTAGGGCAGCTAGTGCACGGGGTGTCTTACAGGAACGTTAGGGTAGCTAGTGTTCGTGGTGTCTTACAGGAACGTTAGGGCAGCTAGTGTACGTGGTGTCATCTTCTAGAGGAAAGAGAAAGGGAAAATATATTTTTTGGATCACCCCTTTGGCTGCCAGTCATAAAAATACACCTGACAGAAAAGGCAGCCTCAAAGGAGGATACACCAAATATCCCGAAGACATGTGGTAGCTACCCCAAATCGGCAGTGCTGGTCTATACGGATAGATCAGAATTCAAATCTACTATTTTTGCAGGGTATGGTATCCATATGAAATAACCGGATGGATCCATTTACGAGTTTTGTGATTTATGCAGCGAAAACCATTCAAATGTTGAAGCGGAAGCCGAGGCTATAAAAACTGCAGTTTAGAATTTTGGACCAATAACTTGGACGAGTTGTAGCCTATGGACGTTATGAGATTTAGTGACTCAGTCGTTTTGGGGGGCGCTGAAGAACACCCCAAACAAAGAAGAGGAGACATTCTTGGATGGGAGGGCGATCAACAACATCATCACTGCCCACGGAATAAATGTCACCTGGCAGTGGATCCCTGTACATAGTGGGCCGCTAAGGACCGAGATGGCCAACAGAATGGCAAAAACATGAGCCTTGAAACGATAATTGTATAGACACTGCAGTAACCACACAGTAAAACGAATTATTAAGAATAGTTCTACGGCAATCTGGATGAACAGGTGGGCGTCGGGAACAACAGGTCGCAGTGTATTGAGCGAAAGGCCACAGCCAAAAAGTAGTGCTGAAATACATAGAAGAGATCAACGTCTCATCTTTCAGTTTCGAACAGGACATACCAGAGTCAACAGCCACTTGAACCGCATCAATCCACACCACCTGCCATGTTCAGACATTGCGATTACACTGATGAAACATTCGATACCTACTCATTGAGTGCAAGGCGCTTGCGGACAGGAGGAAAAGATTCTTACAAGCACTGTCGCTAATTGCCAACATACTGTATGAAGCAAGACCTGTATCTATATAAGAATGACATTCGGCTGCCAAGAGCAGGATTGCTCAGTAGCTATGAGATAACAACAACAAGAACAACAATATTTTATGTAAATAGAATGTCGCCCGGCGGACTCATCTTGCTTCCGGCACACACACTGGACGGTGACATAGCGTGATGGCTATATTGCAGTCTTTGTTTCCTCAGTCTGATACACGTTTCAGAGATGCCCTGGTTTCTGCGAGTATTGGTCTCGATACTGAAGTGCTTTCTCGTAATCGATAAATGCAAAACATAAGGATATGCGCAGTTCACATGCGCTCTGCATCAGTTGATTAATCGTGTGAAGATGGTCAATGGTGGAGAATCCTTGTGTGAAGCCGGCTTGTTATCGAGGTGGTGTTCATCAAGTTGTCTGTCGATTATGTTGACAATGACTTTAGTCAATGTATTGTACATTATCGGTAACATGCAAATCAGATGGTAGTTTCCAAGATGCTCAGTTTCTGCCTTTTGGTGGACGAGAACAGTTTCAGAGGATTTTCACTGGTCAGGAATTTGTAATGAATAGAGGCATTCAATGAACCACTTTGATGGATATACAACTGGAATCTAAACACCTTAAAAGGCCCCTCCCCCCCCCCTCACTTGGGCTTTAGGACGTCTACAAATATTTCATTTGATCAAAGAGAAGTGCCTGGTTTTGACTGCTTAATGGCGTGTGGGATTTCATCAAGGTCTATCGGTCTCCTTCAGGTATTTCACAATCACTAAACAGGAACGCTGCACCATCACAACAGGAAGACGAATCATCGAAGCAGAATGCATTATACCGTATTGTCCTGACCATTTGCCATCAAAGGCTGACATGCCAAAAAGGCTGACCGAATGAGTCGTGTATATCCATCTCTTTAAATTCTTCATGCAACGTGTTACACCATCTGAGAGTCTATTTAGCGTCTTTCATGTTGTGTAAGGTAAAGGGTGTCCCGGTTCAAGTCCCCCCCCCCCTACCATATTTTATTTTTTTAGCTGGATAAAGTTATAGACACCCTGCAACTATTGGGCCAGCTCCATTTATTGCTGAATCAATCAGTTTGACATGTGTAGAATTGTTTTTTCTAAAACCGACGCGGCGTACTGAGCTAAGGAGAAACACGACGCGAGTGCTGTTGTTTGGAAGACGTCTGGCTGTGCTCATGATGTTGTGCCAGTCAATTTTCGGATGATATTATGTTACACTATGGTAATGATCTTCTTTACAAAAATACGTTAGACATTCAAGTAACGGCATCAAATATCTGCATGTATGATGATATAATTCGAGTTACGTCCAAAACCTGTTTAGTTTCCATCATGACAACGTTTGTCTCAGTGATAACATTGTTTCCATTTTCATTTCAATTGTGTTTCTCTCGTGACAGTTTTCTATCTTCATTTTTTTTTCGAGCTAAATGTTTGTCCAGGACGTTATTGTTTGTCTCAATAGCGGCACATTTCCTTTATTGATACAAACTATTAGACTCTTCTTGATTTACGTGTTGGCTATTATTGGTTGAGTTTCGTTGAATCTAGTTCGTCGTTTTCAAATGTAGCATTTGTCATTACACAATATTTTGACATGCCGTTTAGGTAGACATGTCGGCAGTATTCTCCAGTAAAACTGCAACATTAAACTGTGTTCTTGAATTACCTATTACTTACGTTGAGATGTTCTACACTCCATCAAATATATAATATCAATCACCGTTCAATATCTTGCAAAATTTTGCTGCAAAATTTATTTGCAAATACATTTTAAATTATTAGGTGTTTTCTGTGCTTGGTGAAGCCATTCAACTGTGGATTTAAAAGAAACATATTGACCATATTAGGGGCGCTTGCTTCGGTTCATAATGAGATCGTCGTAATATACAGGTCCTTGTTCGGCTGTTCATTCCTACTTTTCATATTATAAATTGTGTGTGTAATTGTATGAAGTTCTGAGACATCAGTTGTTGACCTTCTGCGATAGTTGTCCATGATACATCAGTTGTTGACCTTCTGCGATAGTTGTCCATGAGACATCAGTTATTGACCTTTTGCGACAGTGTCCAGAGACATCAATTAACGACTTTCTGTGATTTTTGCCAATGAAACATCAATTGATGACATTCTGCAATAGTTGCCCTTGATACATCAATTGATTACCTTCTGCGATAGTTGTCCATGAAAAATCAATTGGTGACATTCTACGATAGTTGTCCATGAGACATCAATTGATGACCTTCTGTGGCAGTTCTCCATGAGACATCAATTGATGACCTTCTGTGGCAGTTCTCCATGAGACATCAATTGATGACCTTCTGTGGCAGTTCTCCATGAGACATCAATTGATGACCTTCTGTGGCAGTTCTCCATGAGATATCAATTGATGACCTTCTGCGGCAGTTCTCCATGAGACATCAATTGATGACCTTCTGTGGCAGTTCTCCATGAGACATCAATTGATGACCTTCTGTGGCAGTTCTCCATGAGACATCAATTGATGACCTTCTGTGGCAGTTCTCCATGAGACATCAATTGATGACCTTCTGTGGCAGTTCTCCATGAGACATCAATTGATGACCTTCTGTGGCAGTTCTCCATGAGACATCAATTGATGACCTTCTGTGGCAGTTCTCCATGAGACATCAATTGATGACCTTCTGTGGCAGTTCTCCATGAGACATCAATTGATGACCTTCTGTGGCAGTTCTCCATGAGACATCAATTGATGACCTTCTGTGGCAGTTCTCCATGAGACATCAATTGATGACCTTCTGTGGCAGTTCTCCATCAGACATCAATTGATGACCTTCTGTGGCAGTTCTCCATCAGACATCAATTGATGACCTTCTGTGGTAGTTGCCCATCAGACATCAATTGATGACCTTCTGTGGCAGTTCTCCATCAGACATCAATTGATGACCTTCTGTGGCAGTTCTCCATGAGACATCAATTGATGACCTTCTGTGGCAGTTCTCCATCAGACATCAATTGATGACCTTCTGTGGCAGTTCTCCATGAGACATCAATTGATGACCTTCTGTGGCAGTTCTCCATCAGACATCAATTGATGACCTTCTGTGGTAGTTGCCCATCAGACATCTACAATCAGCGCGTACAGAACCCGATGTAGATGTACTTGTATCAATATTTTATGTCGTGTAGATATTGTTTGGGGAGCATGTGGGTTGGAGGTTGAAAGTTTGGTTTATAATGTCTATGGTCCAGATTCAAATCTCGTCTCGCTCAGTTCAGAAAACCAGGCATATTGTGTGTGTATTTCTCCATGATATGACTACCCGACCCAGTCGATCCAGCTGTAAATGGATACTCGACGAAAGAAGTGGTATATTGAGGAGCCATTGAGGGACCTACGGAGTTCGTGCTCTCGTCACTTTCAACAACGAAAATGACTGGATACATAATGGAGATGATTAGATGCCATTTTCCTCCTCTTCTTCGTCGCCGACGTTGTCGTTCGTTCTCAAACTCCAGCTATCAAGCCCTGTAAAGGGTTTTGTAAGTAGCAGGATAATGTCTGGAGAACGGAATGATTTGTGTCGTAGTTTACAGTTTGACTGCGATATTTGCACCATTCAGTCCAACACATCCGACATCAGCAAGCATTTTTGGGTATTGGGTTAGCCTTCCCTCCTCGATCCCTTCTCCTTAGCCGGTCGGCTCTGTTGCAGTCTGTTATCCAGGATCACCGCGTGGATGTGTAGAAAGGTCTCCGCAGCTATGTTTTGCTGGCTCTGATGCTAGCAGGCAGTTTTCGGTCGTTGACAGCTGCAGCTCGTGCACTGCTCAACATCTTGATGTAGTGCAGACGATTTTAGCAGCCGTCTTCCTTTGTCATTGGTTTTCTGACTGGTTTCGTGTGTTAGACAGGCCAGATTGGAACAACGGCTAGGTTCAGAGAATGAATTAAACGACGAACAGCTTTGTCTAACTCCTTTATGGCAGAAGATAATCCAATGTATAGAGCAGCATACCGCTACATTCACAAGAATCAATAGCCCAGATTAGGACTTCAAAGAATGATGTACGTGACGTATCATATCAGAAAATAGATTGAAAAAGTTTGATATTATGAAATTCCAATGACTACAATCGCAGTAGGGATTGAGAGAAGTAAGTCATGAAGTAATGTGAATATCACAATAAGGATTCAGAGAGGAAGCGTATGATATAACATGAGCATTACTTTAATGACTGTTAGAGGTAATGCAGGAGGTAACATGCACATCACGGAAAGGATTGAGGGATGTCAAAAATGAAATAATATTACAATTACAGTTGCGGTTAAGAGAAATAACATATTAATTAATGTAATAATAACAGTAGAGAATGGGAGATATAACACATTACGTAATGGGACAATTGCATTAAGGATTGAGACAGATAACACAATAACGCATTTAACAATCACATCAAGGATTGAGACAGATAACACAATAACTAATTTGACAATCACGTCAAGGATTGAGACAGATAACACAATAACTAATTTGACAATCACGTCAGGGGTTGAGAGAGATAACACATTAATTAATGTGACAATCACAGAGAAGACTGAGAGAGATAATCAATTAACTAATTTGACAATCACATCCAATGTTGAGAGTGATAATACATTAACCAATGTGACAATCACATAAGGGGTTGATAGAGGTAACCTATTAGAGTCTATTACAGCGAGCGTGGTTTGAGATAGGTAACGCATTAAGTAATATGACATCCACATCATTGGGTTTAAAGAAGCAATGTTTCCACCAGGACTTTTGTTCCACAATGAACTGTCCAGGACGCGTCAGGGAAATCGTCCAGTGTACGTGTGAAGAAACCCTTTGTTACACACAACCGGAGGCCGTTCAGTAAGGGTTGATTATGTGAGAAAAGGTGCTACTACTGTCAGTAATAAATGAACCAGCCTCCAGTTTTCAGTCGATACTGTGTGTCTAGAAATAGATTCAACCTCATTCCTGGTACAACCGACTTCCTTTTCTGATACCCGGAAAAATGAGTTTTTCACGAGTTTTCCGGTATTATCAGTCTAATATAGGTTACTTATCCTAGACTGTCTGTCAAAGCCAGACAGCGAATTCACGCTAGGCAAGCTTTTGGACCAGATTAATGACGAATCGAACATTAAGATGGAAGGTTGTATATCCCTAAGTGGTTAGACCCCCATTGTTAGTCGCATCTTTCGACATGTCTTCAGTACGTCAGTGATCCTATCCGTGTCTGTAACATAGATAGCGAGCACTGGGAATCGTTTAGTACAGTTCTGGTCAGTTGATGTGCTTCCTATATGCATTTTACAATAGTAATGTATCCAGCTTACGACTTAATTCGTTCGTGAACTATTTTCGAAAGTCGAACATGAAGGTCATGTAGAAGCAATGTTATAACTTGGAAAGACACATTCAAGTGTTGTGTCAAAGTCATATTTACTTTAAGAAAGACCGTATGCCGGTGGCTCTTCTTTATGATAGCGTCTAATGTATGTGGATGTGCGTGTATATATCCGAGTACGTGTTATGTATATATTTCGACAAATGTATTACATGCGATCTTGGTATAGGCGTGTAGTGTACTTGTCGATCTACGTACTGTGTGTGTTTTTTTTTGTTATTCCTACGTGTTGTGTGTCTAGCGATGTACGAATGAAGTGTGTCAATCGAGATATCGAGACAGTGGGATATTTGGTTTGTGCTTTTCTGATAGAGTGAGATGGCAGTTCAGGCTTCAATTGAGCAAGCTAGAAACGGTCGAAGAGGGAAAGCTAACCCAGTACTAATAGAATGCCTGCTCAAGTTGAACCGAATGTTGCTTATATCTCAGTCAAGCGGTAAACTACGACACAATGTATTCCGTTTTTCCGGACTACTGCTGATAATTGCAAAGCAGTGTTAAGGACTTGGTAGCGGGAGATTGAGAACGTTCATGGCTAGGTAGCGGGAGAACATTCAGGGCTTTGTAGCGGGAGATTAAAAACGTTCAGGGCTTTGTAGCGGGAGATTGAGAACGTTAAGGGCTTGGTAGCGGGAGATTAAGAACGTTCAGGGCTTTGTAACGGGAGATTGAGAACGTTCTGAGCTTTGTAGCGGGAGATTGAGAACGTTCAGGGCTTTGTAGCGGGAGATTGATAACGTTTAGGGCTTTGTAGCGGGAGATTGAGAACGTTCATGGCTTGGTAGCGCGTGATTGAGAACTAACGAAGACGAAGATGACAGTTCGCTGCTGAGCACAGATGGCATGCACGATATTAATATACACTACGAAAATGGGGATGGAAGCTGTGACTCCAACTCTAAGATGACTCAGACATTTAACGTGGGGAGGTCAGGGTGTCACACTCCCAATCCATACTTCAGAAGGCACAGAAAGGATGCCTAAGGCATGAGTGGATGCCAGATATAGGCACATCAAAGATATAGGCACATCAAAGATGTAGGCACATCAAAGATGTAGGCACATCAAAGATGGACATGCTGTTGTTGATTGACTGTCCTGGTCATGCTGGGGTTCCGAACAACTCAAGATCTAACTTCCTGGCTTCACGAGTGGGTTCCGGACAACTCAAGTCCTAACTTCCTGGCTTCACGAGTGGGTTCCGGACAACTCAAGTCCTAACTTCCTGGCTTCATGAGTGGGTTCCGGACAACTCAAGATCTAACTTCCTGGCTTCACGAGTGTCAACTATGGGCACGCTAGAAATGGATAAAAGTGACATTTCAAAGTACGTCGATAGCCACCGTTTATAAGATCAAACAGCAATCGGTGAATCAGCAATCAATTGCAGAGCTTTGATATCGAAAATGGACAGGGGGTAGGGGGGGGGGGGCGGGAAGAGAGGACGAAGTAGACGTATGTACAACCATCGAGCTGCAGGTTCCATCAGTATCAACACCCTGCTCCATTTACCGAGATAAACTGACCACCTACAGGTCAGCCCAAAGTGCAGTGAAGTCGATTCAGAGTAGAGTAGATCAGTATGTATAGCGATTTACGCGTGTAGTGGTCCTGTATATTTACGTGTGCCTTTTGAGTCTGCCTTCTGATGTACATGTGTAGTGTGTCTAGCGATGTATATATTTCATGTGCTTCGATTTACGTAATAATGTGATTGCATTCGCCCACGTACTTGTCTGTGTGCTATTTTATTGTAATTCCGTAATCCTGATACTCAATCGATCAAATTTATCTTTCTGAAAACAGGTAGCCGAAAGCTGGTTTTTTTTTCTACTGGAACACAATGCTGGACCAAAGAGAGTTACTCAACTCATTACAACATCTCATCGGCGAACGACCGAACTGACACAATGTTTGTGTAGTGTGTTTGTCACTGCACATATGTTTTTAGTGTTTTATAAAAAAACATATCGTTTATGAGATCAGGATAGCACATCGTTTATAAATGTCTTAATGGGAACTGAGACGCTCGTCTGCCCAGGCACAACATACTGACCAGGACCTCGCGTCAGGGTCATACCCAATATTCTGACCGAGACGACTTTCTCTCTTCCATGAAGCATTCCCTGGGAACAGACTGTTTTCAATGGAGTCTGGCTGACAAGATGTGGATCAACGTGATCCCTGTTGCAGTGAGCAACATTCAGATAAAGCCAGGGCAACAGTAGATTATCCCGATCCACCTTTATCAGCATGCTCGGGATGTGAGAAAAGCTACTGCAACTCGCCAGTTAACGCCCCTTTGAGGACCTACACGAGAATAAACATGCTCAGAGGAGCACGTGGCCGAATGGTATAGAGGCCTGCCTGCCGGTAAGGATCCTCAGCGGTTCGAATCCCGATATGGCATATATTTATTTTCTGTTGAGGGTGAAATAAACAAACATAGCTAACACACGACGTGGCGAGATCAGTGGCGAAGCGGCTTGTACTTCTCAGTCTTAAAAAAATCTCGACTACCCCAGCAATGGGGGAAAAGTCGTCTTGACAGATTTTTGTTTCTTGGTATCCTTCAAGAACCGTAGCAACATTATTTCGCAAATGTCAGGCGGACTTGTAATTCACTTCCTTGACCTGAATGGTAGAGCACTCGCTTTTTATGACGGACAAACGGGGTTCAAGATCCAGCTGTAAATGGTTACCTTGCTAACGGCTAAGGAAGAAAAAGGCAACGAGTAAGGGAACAAGCCACCCCACCTAAAAAATCTGTGGCTTAGTACAATGAAGACTCTAACACTTCATCCCGACGGCATCGTCTGATATGAAGTTACCTTCCTTTCGAGACTTAAGGCACTCGCTTTTCAGAGCGATAAATAGGAACGGCGTGGGCTCAAGCCACCCCTTGTCTCAACGAGGTTAGATCAGAGTGTCGCATACTGAGTTACCCATTGTCGTCTTGACTTATATCTTGCCACTGGTTGAAGGTAGTTCGGGACTAGGGAGTGAAGTTGATGACAAGCGCAGTTTTTCCCTCGCTACAAATGAAATGCAGCGCAAGTTACGTCATCAAGAGAAAACTGCATGATGATGTCGTTGTCATTGCTTGCGATGGGCAACTAATTGTCCTTGACCTTTAGCATCGTCTTTCCTCTAACCATTAATTTACCCACAAGTGCTACGTTATATCGACAGCTTCTGATGTCTCCCACTGCGACATTTCCTAACAATGTTTATCACTTTATCTCTCTCTCTCTCTCTCTCTCTCTCTCTCTCTCTCTGTCTTTAACTCTATCTCACCCCCCCCTCTCTCTCTCTCTCTCTCTCTCTCTCTCGCTTGAACACACAAAGACACTCTAAAAAGAACGCATACCTCATTCTTCATCTCACCATAGAATGCTTTCTCTTTCTTGAATCTGGAGTGTGTCTTCATCATCTGTTTCCTCTTCAACCCTCATTAGACGCATCCTACGGACCAGAAGCTTATGTCTCCACTGTGTAGCGTCCTGAGATCTGAATGTCTTGGAAGTTCCTCCTAAATTGAACCTGTGTGCGTGTGTGTGTATGTGTGTATGTGGGTCTGTGTGTCTGTGTGTGTGTGCGTGTGTGTCTGTATGTGTCTATGTGTGTGTCTGAGTGTGTGTGTGTCTGTGTGTGTGTGTGTCTGTGTGTGTGTGTCTGTGTGTATGTGTCTCTGTGTGTGTATGTGTGTGTGTCTATGTCTGTGTGTATGTGTGTGTGTGTGTGTGTGGCTGTGTCTGTGTGTGTCTGTGTGTATGTAGCTGTGTTGTGTCTGTGTGTGTGTGTATATGTGTGTGTGTGTCTGTGTATGTGTGTGAGTGTGTGTGTGTATGTGTGTGTCTGTGTGTGTGTGTGTGTCTGTGTGTGTCTATGTGTGTGTCTGAGGGTGTGTGTGTCTGTGTGTGTGTATATGTGTGTGTGTGTGTCTCTGTGTGTGTGGGTATGTGTGTGGGTATGTGTGTGTGTCTGTGTGTGTCTGTGTCTATGTATGTGTGTATGTGTGTGTCTGTGTGTATGTGTCTGTGTTGTGTCTGTGTGTGTGTGTATCTGTGTGTGTGCGTCTGTGTCTGTGTGTGTATCTGTGTGTGTGTCTGTGTTGTATATGTGTGTGTGTCTGTGTATGTGTCTGTGTGTGTCTGTGTGTGTGTTCTGTGTGTGTGTGTGTGTATGTATGTGTGTGTGTCTGTGTGTGTCTGTGTGTGTCTATGTCTGTGTGTGTGTGTCTGTGTGTGTCTCTGTGTGTGTGTATGTGTATATGTGTATGTGTGTGTGCGTGAATGTGTGCGAGTGTGTGCGTGTATGTGTGTGTGTGCGTGTATGTGTGTGTGCGTGTATGTGTGTGAGTGTGCGTGTATGTGTGTGTGTGCGTGTGTGTGCGAGTGTGCGTGTATGTATGTGTGTGTGCGTGTATGTGTGCGAGTGTGCGTGTATGTATGTGTGTGTGCGTGTATATGTGTGTGGTCGTGTATGTGTGCGAGTGTGCGTGTATGTATGTGTGTGTGCGTGTAGGTGTGCGAGTGTGCGTGTATGTGTGCGAGTGTGCGTGTATGTGTGTGTGTGCGTGTATGTGTGCGAGTGTGCGTGTATGTATGTGTGTGTGCGTGTATGTGTGCGAGTGTGCATGTATGTATGTGTTTGTGTGTGTGTGTGTGTGTGTGTGTGCGTGTATGTGTGCGGGTATGTATGTGTGTGCGTGTATGTGTGCGAGTGTGCGTGTATGAATGTGTGTGCGTGTATATGTGTGTTTGCATGTATGTGTGCGAGTGTGCGTGTATGTGTGCGAGTGTGCGTGTATGTGTGCGTGTATGTATGTGTGTGTGCGTGTATGTGTGCGAGTGTGCGTGTATGTGTGCGAGTGTGCGTGTATGTGTGTGTTTGTGAGTGTATGTGTGCGAGTGTGCGTGTATGTATGTGTGTGTGCGTGTATGTGTGCGAGTGTGCATGTATGTGTGTGTTTGTGAGTGTATGTGTGCGAGTGTTAGTGCATGTGTGTTAGTGTGCGTGTATGTGTGCGAGTGTGAGTGGGTGAGTTTGAGTGTTAGTGTGCGTGTATGTGTGCGAGTGTGAGTGGGTGAGTGTGCGTGTATGTGTGCGAGTGTGCGTGTATGTGTGCGAGTGTGAGTGTGTGAGTGTGAGTGTTAGTGTGCGTGTATGTGTGCGAGTGTGCGTGTATGTGTGCGAGTGTGAGTGTGCGTGTATGTGTGTGAGTGCGTGTATGTGTGCGAGAGTGCGTCTATGTGTGTGAGTGTGAGTGTATGTGTGTGAGTGTGCGTGTATGTGTGCGAGTGTGCGTGTATGTGTGTGAGTGTGCGTGTATGTGTGTGCGTGTGCGTGTATGTGTGTGCGTGTATGTATATGAGTGTATGTGTGTGCGTGTATTTGTGTGAGTGTATGTGTGTGCGTGTATTTGTGTGAGTGTATGTGTGTGCGTGTATGTGTGTGCGTGTATGTGTGTGCGTGTATGTATATGAGTGTATGTGTGTGCGTGTATTTGTGTGAGTGTATGTGTGTGCGTGTATATGTGTGAGTGTATGTGTGTGCGTGTATGTGTGTGCGTGTATGTGTGGGAGTGTATGTGTGTGAGTATATGTGTGTGCGTGTATGTGTATGTGTGTGCTTGTATGTGTGTGAGTGTATGTATGCATAACACAAATAATAATTAGTGCCCATCTCCAGATGATGACCACAACATAAGACGGTCTTCATAATGTGATGTACGCTGTAGAAGAAAATAATGAGGACAAGAATGCGTTGGTCATCAATCTCACTGTCTTGTCACGAGTTACCTTTTCTCAGTGACAAGAATATTAGATGAGACGACTGAGAGTAACTCAGGATGCAGACACTCTGGGTTTACCTCCGGTGTGACCAGAGTCGCATGACAAATTTAGGGATTCAATCGCTCACCGTTTCGATTCGTCGCGTTGAGATACGAGTGCCTTTTAACAGGTACTCCCAACACACACACACACGCTCACGCTTACACTCACACTCCCACGCCACCACTCACACACGCACGCACGCACACACACTCACACTCACACTCACATGTATATATAAAAAGAGAGCGAGAGAATGTGAGAGAGAACATTCAGAACAAGAGACACATGGAAGCCTACACGAAGTTATGAACTATATTCAGACCATAATGTATTGAACATCAAATAAGAAATATTAAACGAGTATAAAGCTCACATCGATGTGGAGAAATAGGAGACTATCCCAGTGACCTAGTATCAACAATAACCTTGTGTACTGAGCTAGTATAGTGCTTGGCGAGACTGAAGAGCCCGAGTTATTAGTAATGACGTTGAGATGGTGTCAGCGTGCTGGGAATTCAAGGCCAAACATCCTAATGTATTTCGCCGTGCTGTCCTGGAATATAATAGCGTAAGTTGTATGGCTTGTAATTCGTCCAGTCATTAATATATTTTTTAAAAACCAGTTCATCGAAAAAGACCAACCTGTCTCGATGGCGTTGCCACGTGACACAACCACAATTATTCTAGCCGGTCGAGATGTCGTGGTGGTCCATTAGTTGAGTCATCAGTCGGTTTTGGTTCATATTACTGAATTACTGGACGACACGTTCTACAGAGGCGACTACACCGTTGCGGGTCCCAAATTCTCTTCCAACGGTCTCTGTCTTGGGCCACGGTGGGCCAGTGGATAATTTCGTCCATCTGTGGCATCTCAAATGTTGTTAGGGTATTCAAGGCAGTCAGACCAACGTGTTGGTGGTCTTCCCCGTGGTAGTGTCTTGTTTCTGGGGAGACATATTGCTGTTGCTGTGCTCCATCGATCATACGTTCTTCGCATTAAGTCCACCATTCACACCCCCCACCAAACCCCACCCCCATAAATATGTCCATCTAGGGACAATTGATGTATGTCCGAGTTGTAAAGTCCTTTTGTGCGTTGGCTATGAAACGTGACGCCGACCATGCGTCCATCGTATGAGGATTTACTCTGAGCTTGGACTCCCTCCGTCGTGAGTGTCCATCTTTCCGCCACATAGCATATTGCAGGTAGTACTGAGGAGTTGAATAGAGAGGTACGCAGGCTCTGGTCGTGGATGTTGTCCAGAACAGGTTTTATGGAAGAGAAATCCGAACAACTATCGCGACGCGTCTTGCCAACTCCGGGCTCAAGTCTTTCTGCATGTTGAGCAGGCGTCCAAGCTAGATGTACTCGTCCACTTGGTGGAGTCTCTCTCCATCTAGAAAGACTGGGTTGCGGTAAGCTAATCGAGACATTGGTGTTGATGGTAAATAATGTTGTTTTGATGGACTTAATTTATTTCGATTTTCACAAATTTCCTCTCGTCTATTGTGTTCTTAATTCAATGTTCACCGTTCGCTAATTCTTGTTTCCATGACTTGTTACGTACGTTCATTTTGTTTATCCCTGACGAAGGTTATGTGGTCGTAACTTGGGTTTTATTTTGTTTCTGTTATTTTGTTTCGACGCTGAAATGATTCGCACTTGTTGATGCTTTCATACGTTTTAGACCTTCAGTTCCGCCGCAGATTCACATTATTTGTTGTATTCGTGATGTTAGAAATATTAATAATCATTTTGTGTATCAGAGACAATGTATGGAAGTTAGTGCCATACAATTTTCCGATGACCAGGCCATAGTGGGAGGATCAGAAACAATGTTGTAAAAACTGCTTGAGAAAATTAACAGCACAGACAACAAGTTTGGAAAGCAAATAAACACAATTAAGGCAACGACTATTGTAAATGACAAGAAACACGTCAAATGAAAACAAACATCAATGGGAAAATAATCGAACAAGTATAGTAGTTTACATATTTGGGACATAACAGATCAGAAAATAATCGAACAAGTACAGTAGTTTACATATTTGGGACATAACAGATCAGAAAATAATCGAACAAGTACAGTAGTTTACATATTTGGGACATAACAGATCAGAAAATAATCGAACAAGTACAGTAGTTTACATATTTGGGACATAACAGATCAGAAAATGTCCTCAATGATCAAAGAAGACAATTATTGCATTGACAAGAAGAAGATTTAAGAGAAAAACTGAAAAAGTTAACTCACAGAAAACTAAGGTAGAACTGAGGAAAAGAATAATCGTCACTCCCATATGGTCGTTGTCACATTATGGGGCAGAAACAAGGACTTTAGCAAAGACGGATGGGAACAAGTTTGGACACGTTTTAAATGCAGTGCTACAGTAGAATGGAAAGAGTGAGCTGGACAGAAGGAAAAACTAATGACCCTGTCTTCACTGATGTAGAAAGGGTGGTTGTAGTAGTTATAGTAGTAGAAGTAAAAGTAATAGTAGAAGTAATAGTAGTATTAATAGTAGTAGCTATCGTGATCACAATATAACCAGGAGAATAGCAGAGATATGATAGGGAAACAGACTAAACAAGACGAGGACAACAGTGATGATATTGATGCGGATGATGTGCTAGCAATTGTGTACCATTCTACCCAACATGTTTAAGCTTAATCTAACCATCGACGCATATGTCATTCCATAAATATAATCACCTATTCACCTAGTCACTTATTCACTTAATCACCTATTCACTTAGTAATCTATTCACTTAAACATCTTTTCACTTAGTCATATTTTCACTTAGTCATCTTTTCATTTAGCAATCTATTCACTCGGTCATCTTTTCACTCAGTCATCTATTACTCAGTTATCTATTCACTAAGTCATCTTTTCACTAAGTCATCTATTCACCAAGTCATCTATTCACTTAACATCCTTTCACTAAGTCATCTATTCACTGTCATCTTTTCACAAAGTCATCCTTTCACTACGTCATCTTTTCACTTAGTCACCTATTCACTTAAACATCTTTTCACCAAGTCATCTATTTACTAAGTCATCCTTTCACTAAGTCATATATTCACTTAGTCATCTATTCACTTAGTCATCTATTCACTTAGCTATATAATCAATTCACTAAGCCATCTATTCAGTTATCTATTCACTTAGTCATATATTCACTACGCCATCTATTCACTTAGTCATCTATTCACTAGTTCATCTATTCACTAAGTAATCTATTCACTAAGCCATCTATTCACTAAGTCATCTATTCACTAAGTCATCTATTCACTTAGTCATCTTTTGACTAAGTGACCTATTCACTTAGCCATTAATTCACAAAGTCATATATTCACTTAGTCGTCTATTTACTTAATCATCTATTCACTAAGTCCTTCTTTCACTAAGTCATCTATTCACTTAGTCATCTATGCCATCCACCCATATATTTCATCCACTCATCTCGTTCATTCACCCATCTATGTAAGCCAGTCATCTATTTCATCCACCAATCTTTTTCATCCACCAATCTAATTCATCCACCCATTTTTGTACT